>CM035424.1:77608443-78040943 GCA_020310875.1 Ceratopteris richardii | reverse complement strand
CCTATCATCTTCGAAGCTCCAAAGTTCCAATTTGAGGACAATGTATCAACACTTCCTCCTATACCTCTCTCTCTCTCTCTTTGTGCTTGTGTGTGTGTCTATTCCAGATCGACTTCCACACAAGCTCACTCCCTCACACATACATGCACAAACACAATCTTTGTAGTCTTCATGCTTCGTAACTTAGAGCTAGTGAATGGAACTTAGAGCTAGTGAATCAAGCCACTAAATGTGAATTCATTGGCACAAAAAGTAAAAAGGTTGAAGGTACTTTGGAGAAGTAGAAAAGCAAGACTAGTTCCATAAGCTGAATGAAGACATCAAGCAAGAAGTATATGTCTCTCAGTCACTAGGGTTTGAGGGTCCACATTAAGAGAAGAAGGTATGTAACCTAAAGAAGGCATTATATGGGGTAAGACAAGTCCTTAGAGCATGTTATCAATGGATGGATAAGTATTTCTTGGACCTAAGTTTCAAATCATGTTGTTAATTATGATAATGTGTATATTCTACAGCTAGAGGAGGCAAGTCAATTTCGGTTTTACTCTATGTACATGGTCTTGTGATTATAATAAATGATAATGCTCTTTGTAAACAAACAAAAAATGCCTTGATTTCAAAATTTGAGATGAGACTTAAGCTTAATTCATTATTGATTATGGCTTAAAGTATGACTGGACATATGCAAGATTTTCATCTCTGAATAGAAAAATGAAATGCAAATTTTAAAGAATTCAACATGTACGATTACAAGAAGATTTCTACACCTATGGACATCAATACAAGGTTTTATGTTGAGGATACTTCACCTCTAATGGATATTGGAAGATAACTGGATATCTCTTATGTTATTTGAGTGATAAGCACTTCGTCTAACAAGCCTTGCCAAACTCATTAGAAGGCAAGTACTAAGATTCTGAGGTATGTGAAAGTAGCAACTAATTATGATATTCTCTATGGTTCATGGATACATATAATATGAATGAAAAGTCTTTATTATTGGCCTACAAGATGAAAGAAGGCCATTGCACAACTGTGGGATGGAGATAACGCTTTTGAATTTGGTTATTGACAATCACATCAAGTTCTAAAAAACAAAAAAGTTGAGATAAAAAAGAACATTGGTTAAGTAAGCAACAAATAAGGGGGAGCATGATTCTTTACTAGGGGATTTTGATTTTCTTTCATCATCAACTTCTCAAATATTAAGGCATTTGGATTTCCTTTCATCATGAATCAAAGACTGGAAGAAAAACTCTGATATGAATATGGGAGACCATTAAGAACAATCTCCACAAGTGAACTATCTCGCAAGACTTCATCAATAGAAATCAAGTGCTCCCTGAGTCTCTGTCAAAAACCTATCCATGGAATCTTCTTCATTCATGTGCTCACTCTCTAATTGTTCTTGGAGCTAAGAAACATGAGTCTCATTTCTTTCTTGGTATACGGTTGTAAGTGTATCCCAAGCATTCTTTGATAGACAAAGCCATCAGTGCATGTGTGTGCGCATATTTTCCATCTAATGGAAGTTTCTCTATAGTAGGTATAATAGGAACCATGGCAAGAACAGAAATATGAAGATCATCATCTTCAACACCATGTGCATCATGTTCAATAACTATATTTGCAGGTGTAGTAGGGAATTCTTCAATACCTTGCACAATATTCCACAACACGTTTGCTATCAATACACGACACATCATATATTCCCATAATGTGTAATTGGTACCATCGAACTTGTGCTCAATAGACCATACGGAATACATCATTGCTTTCAACCATGACTAGTGACTAAATAACTTGATGTAGGAAAATGATTGTATCTCAAAAAGTTGAACATAAGCACCCTGTTGAGCTCTACTAAACATGCAGTAGACTTTTAGGTGCTTGTACTGGTGAATCAAAACATATATATATGTTTGGCATAGAAGGATGAAATTTCCTACATTGGCATTGTAGTAGCACATTCAAAGGCCAAAATGAGCTCAGATCAAAGTTTTTCCCTACATGTGCTCACCAATTTTTGTGCAATCCTGAGACTCTGATTGGAGGGGTGTTGATGATGTCATAGATGAAGTGTTGTCCTGCTTTGATACCAACTGTTGGAGTTCTAGGTCTGCACAAGAACACAAACACCACAAGAAAGAAGAAGAAGAAGACGTTTGGAGCACAATGCAACAATGAATGAATTACCAAGTGAATGTACAAAGATAAGTGACATATTAGGGTTATAGGAGTATATACAACCCAAGGGAAGAAAACCTCGTAAAGAGGAAAAAACGTGCGGTGATGATGCTAAGTGTTCTCACACACATCACTATCGTGAAATATCAACAAACATATTGTAGATGGGCTAAGGCAGTCACAAATAACAGAGAAGCAGGGCTTGGCAAGCACCAATATTGTTGACATAGACTTGATGGCTGATCTCGTTCAAAAACAACCAAAGGAGCCAAGAAATGTGAAAGAGGCACTCCACGATCCCAATTGAAGGAAGACCATGCAAATGAATTACAAAAAATGTCATGAAGAATGGAACTTAGAGCTAGTGAATCAACCCACTAAATGTGAATTTATTGGCACCAAAAGTACAAGGCTGATGGTACTCTGGAGAAGTACAAAAACAAGACTTGTTCGATAAGCTAAATGAAGACCTTAAGGAGGAAGTATATGTGTCTGAGCAACTAGGTTTTGAGGCTCTACATTCAACATAGAAGTTATGTAACCTAAAGAAGGCATTGTATGGGCTAAAACAAGCCCTTAGAGCATGTTATCAATGGATGGATAAGTATCTCTTAGGTCTAGGTTTCAAAATATGTTGCTATTATGCTAATGTGTATATTCTGAAGATAGAGGAGTCTCAATTTTTATTTTACTTATGATGACCTTGTCATTATAACAAATGATAATGCTCTTCTTCAACAAACAAAAGATGCCTCGAGTTCAAAATTTGAGATAAAAGACTTAAACTTAATGCATTATTGCCTAAGCCTTAAAATATAACAAGACAGGTGCAAGATTTTCATCACTAAACAAAAAATTGAGATGCAAAGTTTGAAGGCATTCAACGTGGACAACAACAAGGCGATTTCTACATCTATGGACGTCAATACAAAATTATATGTTGAGATACTTCACCTCGAATGGATATTGTAAAATAATTAGATATCTCCTATGTTGTTGGAGTGGTAAGCAAGTCCTCTAACGAGCCTCGCAAAAGTAATTAGAAGGCACGTAATGTATGTGAAAGGAGCCACTGATTATGATATTATCTATGGTTCATGGATACATACAATATAAATTAAAAAATTTACAATTGGCCTACGAGATGGAAGAAGGCCATTCCACACCTATGGGATGAAGATAGCGCTTTTGAATTCGGTTACGGACATTGACATCAAGTTCTAAAAAACGAAGAGTTGAGATAAAAAAGAACATAGATTAAGTAAGCAGCGAACAAGGGGGAGCATGATTCTTAATCATTTCCCTTTGCATGTTGTGCATGTTACTAGGATGACTCCATTTTATACGGAATGGTCAAACTTAATGCTCATTTCGGGGCATCAATTTTAAGCGGTTGAGTTATTGAGGACCCACCACACCGTCCACGGCGTCTTCAACTTCAACGTTTCCAAAGCTTCTGTAAACCATTGAGCTATTGAACTTGGATTTTGGGAGTAGCCGGTCTCAAAGAACGTCTTACGTGACCATCTGAGCCCTGATGCAGCTCCAACTTCACTGCCTTTCTTCCAGTCTCTCTTCCAGGGCCTCCGCACTTGTGCATCTATGATCCTGTCTTTTCGTTCTCCTATGATCATGTCTTTCGTCCTCTTATGATCTTGTGTTCTCTTCCTATCAGCCTCGGAAGTTTCAATTCCAGCACAGTATATCAACGCTTCCTCCTACAGTCTCTCTCTCTCCTCTCTTTCGTCCTCTTATGATCTTGTGTTCTCTTCCTATCAGCCTCGGAAGTTTCAATTCCAGCACAGTATATCAACGCTTCCTCCTACAGTCTCTCTCTCTCCTCTCTTTCGTCCTCTTATGATCTTGTGTTCTCTTCCTATCAGCCTCGGAAGTTTCAATTCCAGCACAGTATATCAACGCTTCCTCCTACAGTCTCTCTCTCTCTCCTCTCTTTCGTCCTCTTATGATCTTGTGTTCTCTTCCTATCAGCCTCGGAAGTTTCAATTCCAGCACAGTATATCAACGCTTCCTCCTACCGTCTCTCTCTCTCCTCTCTCTCTCTCAGACTTCCACTCGAGCGCAAACACTCACACATACATGCACAAACATAGTCTCCGTAGTCATCATGCTTCCTAAGTTGCACCAAGAAAATTCATATCTAATATTCACCTATTTCCAACTTCCACCATCAGCAACAACAATGAGAAACACAGTGATTGGCGTAGTACTGCAGTCTGCTATGGAGTCATTACTGAACATTCTAAAAGATGCGATCATTAAGAGTATTGTAAAGAGACTTGCTATCCAATAAGCTTATCCTCCTTAAACTCAGATCTCACCTTGTATACTACAGTGTGAATATTGCTTTGCGGTCTCATTGTGACTAGCTTTGCAACATACTCAAAGGAGGAGAATAGCTTGTGCAAGGCTCCATACAAAAAGCGAGACTAGTACCGTCCTTTTCGTAGGTTCACTACAACAATCAATTGATCGACCTAAGGAAGAAACTACTCAACAGAACCCATGTTCTTTTTCAATCAGTGTCCGTTTTTGTACGTCACGAAGAGATTCAGTCAGTCTGATGTAGAAATTTTGGTGCTTGGAGCCGAGATGGAAGAAGTTTGCAAAGGGATCGAAAGGATCGAACCATTGATGAACTTGAGTTGCCTCATCGAGGACACATGCAAGATCTCTCTCATTGAAGGCATACACTCGGTGGGGTTGGATGATAAATTTTCTAATGTTAGAAACACCCTAGTGAAGTTAGGAAATGATCATGAATAATGGAATTTAATCCGTCAGATTTGCACACTAGAAGTGAAATGAACCCAATACCTAGGTCCCTTCATACAACTTTTCTCCTACCCTACATGAAAACTTTGATTCACCTACCTTACATTGATCCAAATCAGATAAATATTTAGCCACACTTAGTGTGGTTCATAAGCTTTCCAAGAAGCTATAGAAAACCACAAATTGATATATTTAGGTTAGTCAAACACTCTCTACAAAACAGACTATGCAAAGATGTAGGGTGTGGAAGAATTAGGATTACAGAGATACAACAATTTCTATGCACACAAAACTGATTTCAAGAGGCCCTCTTAGAAAAAACTTATGTAAGCTACAAAATGCACTTTCAATCTCTTGAATTGGATATGAACACAAGGAGTTACAACTGTTATAAGTAGACTGTGTCTATACCTACAATAGAGAGAGGGGTGCGGGCTTGATAGCTCCTCCTTACTCTTCTGTGCATGTAACACTCTCATCTACATTTTTCCTAGCTTGGATTGCTGCATTTTTAGCTCCTTGAGCCTCTGATGACTCTCGCCTTTATCCTCCTTTAGTAAATGTCTCTTGGTCTTCAATCACCTACAAGACTTCAATGCATTTGGTGTCTCTTCACCTCCTTTTATAGCTTTTGGATGCCTTTCCCAACTTGTCCACCGCCTAAGGACTCCGTTCTTGACCTTGAGACCCGCCTAAGTCACTTGAGTCATGAATTTTTGTCCACATTAAGGTCTTTTGACACCTCTATGCACCTAAAACTTGCATAGTTCACATTTTCAACACTCCCCTTCAAGCTTAAGGTGGTAGTGTCTATATCAAGTAAGCTCATAGCTTTTGAAAACTTTGTTAAACTATTCACATTCAAGATTTGGGCTAAGATATCATCAAATAGGTCCTATGTACATAAAAATTGGACATTAATGTCCCCACTTGCAACCTTTTCTCTTACATAATGGTAATGCACCTCAATGTGCTTGCTCCTTGCACGATACATGGGATTGTTAGAAAGATATAGGCTTGACATGTTATCTCCATAAACTGGAATTGATCCAAGTTGTACACCAAAATCGTTGGAGAACTTCTCAAGCCACATTGCTTCACATGTAGTGAGGGCTAAATATCTATATTCAGCCTTTGTTGAAGTCAATGCAATTGTGGGCTTCTTTTTGCTCACCCATGAAATTCCTTTTCTACCTAGCATGAAAACATAGCAAGAAGTTGATCTTCTATCATCAATACTCCCTACCCAATCTGCATCACTCCATGCTCTTACTTAAATTTCTTCATCATACCTGTATAGCAACACATAATTAACTATACTCTTCACATACCTTAACACTCTCTTTGTATGATTGAGATGCGTATCTATAGCTACATACATTAACCGAGATAGAACTCCAACTATGTATCACAAGTTAAGCCTTGTGGGTATAGCATAGATCAATGATCCCACAATGCTCCTATATAGAGTAAGGTCTTCTAGCTTCTTACCATATTCCTTGCATAACTTGACATATGAATCCATAGGTTGAGCTATTGGTGTGCAATCTATCATGCCAAACCTAAACAACATATCTAGAGGATACTTCTTTTGAGAGCGATAGATATCTTTCTTCCCATAGATCACCTAAATGCTAAGAAAGTACTTTAGCACACCTAAATATGAGATTTTGAGCTATCTTTCAAGCTTCTCTTCAACGGTCCTTATCCCAACATCATCATCACCTATCACAAGAAGATCCAGTCCAGTTTGGTATTTGCATCCTCATGAGAATCTAATTCTTGATCTGCATTGACATTCATCATGCATGCATAGTGCTTTGCCATGAAAGAACCGTATGTATACCTTTGTAGGGGTGTCATCTTCCTCGTAGACCTCCTCTCTTGACCTTTGGGATATTGCTCATTTCCCAAGTCGCAGGTGATAAGTTGATCTTCTGACCTTTGGGAAGTTAATAGTGCCTTACATGTTATTAGTGAAGGCAATCGGTTGATAAGAAACATAAATGTGTCCTTTTTAAAATGGTAAATTTAGTTAAATCATAAAGGACCTAAGCCTACTGAGATTCCTATGTGGGCGGAAGTCCCTTATTTGCCTATTGACTTTTATCCCTGGGTGGAAAATTTGGGTAATATGGTTGGTAAAGTGCTTGGGCAAAAAAGTAGAAATAATGTTATCAACCCTAAGTGGGATCCTCAAGTTTTAATTGACGTTGACATTGCAAAAGAAATAAAAACACATATAGTTGACTCAAGTGGTATAAAATTGCACAACGAGAAGGTTATGTATATAAACCTACCAAATGCTTGCTATAATTGTTATAAACAAGGTCATGTAATCAAAGATTGCCCTCTGCTTTAGAATCAAGATCAACATGTGGGCTTGGAGAAAAACAAAGATATGGACAAGGTCTCACCAGTTGTCAGTTTTGCTCATACTCCCCAAGTCAAAAAACCTCTGAATAAAAGTAAAAAGAAGGGTTTGAAGTTTGATAACATCTATGACATTCTGCTTGAGAATGTTTTCAACCCTTTTGGAGATAAAGCTAACTTTGATGCTAATAAAGTGGTTTATTCCCCTAATTCTAAAGATGATAATGTCCTTTTTAGTTTGGTTTTTAACTCTCATTCTCAGGTCACTAAAACAAATATTATAATAGTTGACTCCTTTAATCACGAACTAGATGCTATGGACTAGGACAAAATTGATAGATGGATGATGATATTGGAAATAATGAATTTGTTCCTATGTCTTGGGATGATGAAGACCCAAGGGCTAATTGTGCAACACCTAAACCTAAAAGGAAAGATGATGTGAGGTCCTCTTTATCAGCTATTAAGCCTACAGAAAATAGTAGGAAATAATTTTTTCTATTTCTCATGACTCATTTTTCTATTTTCTCCATCAATGTGAAAGGTCTAACTGACGTTGTAAGACCCAAGATGATAAATATGTGGTTGCAATTTCTGCCTAAGTTTTCTAATGTTCTTTACTTACAAGAAGTCAAAATTGGAGGGGACTCCCTCAAGATTAATCTAAAGTTGTTATCTTCCAAATACAAGTGGTTTTACACCAATCATCATGATGGCAAAGGAGTAGTTATTTGTAATTCAAATCAGTGTTGCTTTATAAAGCTGGGTAATCCCTATGGCTTGTCCATTATCTCTATTTATGCCTCGAATTGCAACATGAGTAAAAAAATTTATTGGGAAGAGCTCATGCAAATTCAAGGGCCTTTAATACTGATGGGTGACTTTAACATGGTTACTTCTTTAAAAGATAGATGGGAAGGTAAGGGTAACATTATAAGAGGATCTAAAAAACATGCTTGGTATGATTTTTGTAACTCTCAAGATCCCATTGATTTAACTCATAACTCTCCGTTCACTTGGTCTAATAAACAAGCTAGTAATGCTTTCTTGACTGCTAGGCTTGACAAATGTTACGCCAATATTTGCATTGTTCATAACTATTCGGATATTAGTGTCCAAACCGATAGTACTCTTTTGGTTTCTGATCGCAAGCCTTTGTGTGTGTCCCTTAAGATGGGTAGTCCTTCTTTTAGATCTGGCTAGCCCCATATAGATGCTAACCTCCTTAAGCTTCTTGTATTATGTCTCAGACCAAAAGCATATTCTCCCATCACTTTAATATCAATAGGTCTCCTTGTATGGCTTGGGATAAGTCAGTGAAAGACATTCAACTCTTGTTCACTCATTTCAAGAAAAAAGCTAAAGATATTAGAGCCAAGAAGAGAGTCTCTCATGGATCAGCTCAAAAATCTAGATTTTGCTTCTCAAGATTATCATAACTTAAACTTGAGACTTAGCAAGGAAATGTATCTTGAAGCTAGTTACTCTCTTGCCTCCTCAAAAGAGTTTTGGAGTAGGAAAATGGATAGAAACAATAAGCACATGTTCTCTCTATTGGAAAAAAGAAAAGTTAGGGCTCATATCCCTATGATTCAAAAGAAAGAAGGTGGGTATACGATCAACATAGAGGAGACGTTATGGGAGGCTAAAACCTTCTTTATGGATGTTTTCTCTAGTTCTCCCAAGTGGGGGGAGGATATTTAGAGGGCTAGAGATAATATTTCTTTGAAAAGGAAGAAAATGATTCCTGAAAGCCAGGTTCCCATCCTGGACGTGCCCCTCACTGCTGATGAGATCAAAGAAACCATCAATAAATTGAAACCCTATAAGTCGCCTAGTATTGATGGTCTACCTAATGAGTTTTTTACTATGTTAAAGGGCTTTCTCACTCCTTACATTCTTTTCGTGTGGGAAGAGGCTGCTAGTAAAGGGTACCTCGCTTGTCACATTAACACTAGAGTTATTAGAATCACTCATAAAAGAGGAAACAAAGATGACCTTAATAACTGGAGACTTATCACTTGTCTTAATTCCATTTACAAAATATTTGCTTCCACCATTGTCTGAAAACTTAGTCCCTTGATGAAATTCTTCATTCTCCCTAAAAAAAGGGTTTTATCAAAGGTAGGTACATTCTTGATGCTATTATATCCCTCTAGGAAGGCATGGACGATGCTAAGGAGAATGCTCAAAACTTCTATTTCTTCAAAATTGATTTTGCCCAGGCTTATGATAGGATAGAATGGGATTTTAGCCTTCAGGCTTTGCATGATTTGGGTGCTCGTAAAAGATTTACCAAGTTTATTAGTACCTTGTTTGGGAATGCTTGTTCTAGAGTGGCCATTAATGGGCATATGTCTGATCCCTTTAGACTTAATAGGTCCATAAGACAGGGATGCCCCCTGGCCCCTCTTTTATTTGCCATAGCCAATGATGCTCTTGGGTGGCTTGTGAAGGATGCTATGAACTGTGGTCAAATAAAAGGTATAGACATTCCTCATTCCCCCTCCCCTCTTGGGCTGCAAATGTTTGCTGATGATACAAATATTATTCTAAATGTTGATGCTATGTCTATCAATAAGTTCCTTGAATGTTTGCACTTAGTCTTCCTAGCTAGTAGATCTAAAGTTAATCATCATAAAGCTAGTATTAAAGGTTCTAACAATGTTTGTCTACTTGAGTGACTAGCCTTGGATGTAAGGTCTTGAAGGATGGTGAGATTTTCAGGTTATTGGGGATACCCATGGGATTTCAAGTTTCTTTTGCTTAAAGATGGGATTAAGTTGTTGATAAATGTAAAGGTCATCTTTTTTACTTGTATGATGCTAATTGTCTCTCTCTCTCACACATAACTTTTGTGCTCAACCATTATATTCTCCCTAAATTAGTTTACTTTCTTGCTTGTTGGTCCCATTCTAATAAACAAATTGAGGAGGTTCTTTCCTTAGCAAGAAGGTTCATGGGGGGAGGTAATATCCGTCACAAGAGAGTCCCTAACATTGCTTGGAATATTTGTTGCCTGCCTAACTCTTAGGAAGATATACAAATTCTCTGCCCTAAGAAATTGGCTGATGATCTCCTTGCTAAATGGATTTTAAGAAATCTTGACAATGACGATATCTGGGATGCTCTTCTTTAAAGAAATATTGCTAATTTTTTTAAATCTGATTATAGGACTTGCTCTAACATTAACCTTTGGGATATTATTGTTTCTCCCCAGCCTATCATTCATGTTGGTAGTCCTTTAGTGTGTAGATTTTGGAAAGCCTATGTTAACATTAAAGCTATTCTCTTCTTACTCGTGGGTTCTTGGGATGGTCAGGGGTCTGATAATTTAGAGGCCCTATATATATTCTCCCAATTCACTACTTAACTTCTGACAATCAACTTCATGAACTAACTCTGGCAATTATAGAAGATTCAATTACACTTCAACGCATAGCATTCTTAACGATCACCATGATTATGTATACAACACTTTCACTCTCTCTTTAATATTACTGCTACACTTCACTTCAACACAGTAAACATTAACACAATACCTGATTTACTTCAACTTCGAATACAGACTCTTAGAGACAATTCTGCAATTAATATAATGTCAAAACAGAATCAACTCCAGATCATCACCCAAACCGAACACGCCAGCGACTCCTCTGTCATCTCTTTCGCACATACTCTATTGATTAGAAAGAAACGATACAACATTTGCGCTACACTCTTTTGGTGCACGACGTTTTTAATTACAATTGTTCGTCTAAATAATATGCCGACGGCTTACAGTGGCATGCATGGTTGACTCGAACCTAGCAAGGAAAATTACAAGGAATAGGAATCATCAATGATTTCTGGGATATACATAGATCTTTCTAATTTCAAGGTCCATGTTATTTTCTACTTCAGGGAGTCTAACATTTCCTTCTAAACTTGTGGTTCAACTAGATGTGCATCAGTCCGCACAGAGCTGGAAGGGATTACTTGGGAAAGGAGGGAGTCGGCTTGACTCTGCAAAAAAGCTTCTTGGAGGTAGAAGTCGTTGGGGAGTGCCGCATCGCATTGTAGCTTCATATCCACAATTTTGGCATCAATGCCCGATAAGCGCTCATCCTAGATACCCAACTATCTCTCTCTGCGCTCGAGCTCTTGAGACTGGAACTGCATGGTTTTATAAAAGTCTCGCCGCTCTTTCTGGATGGCTTCGACATCCTTCTTCAACTGAATATTGCGGCCGATTTCTTCTTCTACAGAGCGATATTTTTGGAAGAGCTCTTCGATGACTTTCTTTAATTCAGTTTTGACGTGTAAGGCTAATTCCACCATCTCTTCACCCTTTTGCTCCACTATAGCAAAGTCAGTGCGCGTGGTCTCGAGGAGATTGCCCAACGTGGTCATAGCATCCTCCTTCTCAATTATGATATGATTTAGCTTATGAATCTCATCATCGCGAGTTGCAATGATGGCATTCTTCTCATTCAACAGTGCTTGGAGACTTTGAATCTGTTCCTCGAGTGAACTAGCTTCAGCTTTGGCTGTGAGCACTTCTTCCTGAAAGTGGTGCAATGTCCGCTTCAAACATGTTTACCTTGGATTGGTATTGCTCTCGGAGGGATTACTAGGCAACTTATAGGTGATGGGGGAGATGGGTGGAAAGATGAATAAGGTAATTATCGATTTGACCGAGTTGGGCCAATGACTTTGGTACAATAGAGGTGAAGATTGGCTAAGAGGGGCTAATGGAAACTGTGGCGGATGAGGAAGGGGACGAATAATCAGGGGATGAAGGAAGAGAACGGGCTGCTGAATGAGATGGTGAGGAGGGAGGGCTAGGCGGCAAAGGCACCTTTGAGGGAGAAAGAGGCAGAGGTGGGTTTTGAGGTGAAGAGAGTAAAGCAAGAGTGGTTACCACAAGAGACGAGCCGATTGAGTAGTCAACTCCTCAGGTTGTGCTTTGTCCACGAGTTTTTCGACTTTTGTGATCGTATGAGGTGTTGGCTCCTGTGGATGAGACTGTGGCTGCACGAACTTATCATGAGGGTGAACCTCTTCAATAAAAGTGTCAGGATTAACTTGGTCTTTAGGGGATGGTGGAGCAAAAAGAATCTGAGCAGAAGATGGCCGCGAGCTTGTCTTAACTTGCTTGTCGTAGTCACCCTTAACACAGTTGTTGAGGGATTCCATCTCCCTCAGGAGGGTAGTGTTGATGGACCTCTCTTACCCCTTGACAATGAAAGAGCTTTTCCCGCGACATTCTTCAAATGAATTTGCCATCCTTTGTCACCCTGAATCATAGCGCCAGGGAAGCTTTGGCTAACATTACTACCTTCCATGATGGCCTTGCTCCGAAATCGAGCGAGTTTTAGCACACTCGTGGCCTTTTGGCCTTCGTTGAACTACCCTGGCATTTGGTTGACTGCCATCCCTTCGTCGTGCAGATCATATCCGCCAGTGCTACAACACTCGCTATTGAAACAGAGTACGAGAGCACGAAAACAGTAGGAAACACAGAACACGCAATCACACAAAAACCCAATAGTGAAAAAAAGAGGGGGGAATGGGATTGTTATGCTTATGTGTTCCTCGAGTAGCTTTGATGTGAATCTTTTCTCTATATATGGGCACTTTTTACTCTAGTGCTGGCTAGAGATCTTTTCCCCATGTTAGCACATACTTGATACTCTCATATGTGGTGGTAATTTGTACTTAGGGATATTATTCAGCTCTTACTTCAGTTCAGTTCATCGTCAATAGGAAAGAATCACGATTCTGTGGTCATTCTCAGAATCGCGATTCTGTGGTTATGCTTAAAATTGCGATTCTGACAAATCACGATTTTCAGCCAAAAACACGATTCTGTGAGAACACGATTCTCTAAAACACGATTTTGTGAAAACACGATTCTCTGAGATAAAATCGCGATTTTCACGTCAAAACACACGATTTTGAGAACCACGATTTTGTGAAAAACACGATTTTGTGAAAACACGATTCTAGGAGACAAAATCGCGATTTTAACGTCAAAAAACACGATTCTAAGAACCACGATTTTTCTGAAAAACACGATTTTGTGAAAACACGATTCTTTGAGACAAAATCGTGATTTTCATGTCAAAAAACACGATTCTGAAAACCACGATTTTGTGAAAAACACGATTTTGTGAATCATGATTCTCTGAGACAAAATCGCGATTCTCTAGAACACGATTCTGTGAAAACACGATTCTCTGAGACAAAATCGCAATTCTCTAAAACACGATTCTGTGCTCAAAATCACGATTCTATGCTCAAAATCGCGATTTTCAAAAACAAGATTCTGTGCTCAAAATCGCTATTTTCAAAAACATGATTTTGTGCTCAAAATCGCGATTTTGAAATACGATTCTGTGCTCAAAATCACGATTTTCAAAAAAACGATTATGTGCTCAAAATCGCGATTCTTTGACTTCATAGCATTGCGATTCTCTGATTTCACACAATTGTGATTCCTTGATTTCACAAAATCGAGATTTTCTCCAAAAGGTCCTGTTTGCCTGTTTTTACCCCTAGGAGCCTGATTTGACATAACTTTTCCAACCAAAGACCACTTTTTGAGCTCTATAGCTCTTCATCATCATCATCTCCACTGTCTTCCATCTTCTTCTTCATAGAAATTTCTTGTTTTTGTTTTTGTGCATTTTCACTATTTTCCTACCATTTTTCATGCATTATTGTGTGGGAAGGAGTTAGGAAGTGCAAGGGAGAACAAGCGCCTGTGTTTTTCATGATTTTCTGCTCATACGGAGCTCGCAATTGCTCGGCGCTCAAAAATTCAAAGTTCCCGCCAAAAAACGAGATTCTGTGATGAAAATCGCGAGTCTCTGAAAATTCAATTTTTTTTGAAAATCACGATTTTCTGTTTCCTGCCTAAAATCTTCTTGAAAGAATCACGATTCTGTGGTCATTCTCAGAATCGCGATTCTGTGGTAGTGCTTAAAATCGCGATTCTCACAAATCACGATTTTCAGACAAAAACACGATTCTGTGAGAACACGATTTTCTAAAACACGATTTTATGAAAACACGATTCTCTGAGACAAAATCGCGATTTTCACGTCAAAAAACATGATTCTGAGAACCACGATTTTGTGAAAATATGATTTTGTGAATCACGATTCTGTGAACCACGATTCTGTGAAAACACGATTCTCTGAGACAAAATCGCAATTCTCTAAAACATGATTCTGTGCTCAAAATCACGATTTTCAAAAAACATGATTTTGTGCTCAAAATCGCGATTTTCAGAAACATGATTTTGTGCTCAAAATCGCGATTTTCAAACGATTTTGTGCTCAAAATCACGATTCTGTGCTCAAAATCGTGATTCTTTGACTTCACAGCATCGCGATTCTTTGATTTCACACAATCGCGACTCCCTGATTTCACAAAATCGAGATTTTCTCCAAAAGGTCCTGTTTGCCTGTTTTGACCCCTAGGAGCCTGATTTGACATAACTTTTCCATCCAAAGTCCATTTTTTGAGCTCTATAGATCTTCATCATCATCATCTCCACCGTCTTCCATCTTCTTCTTCATAGAAATTTCTTGTTTTTTTTTTTGTGCATTTTCATCATTTTCATACCATTTTTCATGCATTATTGTGTGGGAAGGAGTTAGGAAGTGCAAGGGAGAACAAGCACCTGTGTTTTTCATGATTTTCTGCTCATACAAAGCTCGCCATTGTTCGACGCTCAAAAATTCAAAGTTCTCGCAAAAACGCGATTCTATGATGAAAATCGCGATTCTGTGAAAATTCAAATTTTTTCGAAAATCACGATTTTCTGTTTCCCACCTAAAATCTTCCTGAAAGAATCACGGTTCTGTGGTCATTCTCAGAATCGCGATTCTCTGGTTGTGCTTAAAATCTCGATTCTCACAAATCACGATTTTCAGCCAAAAACACGATTCTGTGAGAACACGATTCTCTAAAACACGATTCTCTAAAACACGATTTTGTGAAAACACGATTCTCTGAGACAAAATCGCGGTTTTCACGTCAAAAAACACGATTCTGAGAACCACGATTTTGTGAAAAACACGATTTTGTGAAAACACGATTCTCTGAGATAAAATTGTGATTTTCACGTCAAAAAAGACGATTCTGAGAACCACGATTTTTCTGAAAAACACGATTTTGTGAAAACACGATTCTTTGAGACAAAATCGCGATTTTCATGTAAAAAAACACGATTCTGAGAACCACGATTTTGTAAAAAACACGATTTTGTGAATCACGATTCTCTGAGACAAAATCGCGATTCTCTAAAACACGATTCTGTGAAAACACAATTCTCTGAGACAAAATCGCAATTCTCTAAAACACGATTTTGTGCTCAAAATCACGATTTTCAAAAAACACGATTCTGTGTTCAAAATCGCGATTTTCAAAAACACGATTCTGTGCTCAAAATCACGATTTTCAAAAACATGATTTTGTGCTCAAAATCGCGATTTTCAAATACGATTCTGTGCTCAAAATCACGATTTTCAAAAAACGATTCTGTGCTCAAAATCGTGATTCTAAGACTTCACAGCATCGCGATTCTCTGATTTCACACAATCGCGATTCCCTAATTTCACAAAATCGGTATTTTCTCCAAAAGGTCCTGTTTGCCTGTTTTGACCCCGAGGAGCTTGATTTGACATAACTTTTCCATCCAAAGTCTACTTTTTGAGCTCTATAGCTCTTCATCATCATCATCTCCACCGTCTTCCATCTTCTTCTTCATAGAAATTTCTTGTTTTGTTTTTTGTGCATTTTCACCATTTTCATACCATTTTTTCATGCATTATTGTGTGGGAAGGAGTTAGGAAGTGCAAGGGAGAACAAGCGCCTGTGTTTTTCATGATTTTTCTGCTCATATGAAGCTCGCGATTGCTCGGCGCTCAAAAATTTGAAGTTCCCGCCAAAAAACGTGATTCTGTGATGAAAATCGCGATTCTGTGAAAATTCAAATTTTTTTGAAAATCATGATTTTCTGTTTCCCGCCTAAAATCTTCCTGAAAGAATCACGATTCTGTGGTCATTCTCAGAATCGCGATTCTGTGGTTGTGCTTAAAATCGCGAGTCTCACAAATCACGATTTTCAGCGAAAAACACGATTCTGTGAGAACACGATTCTCTAATACACGATTTTGTGAAAACACGATTCTGAGAACCACGATTTTGTGAAAAACACGATTCTCTGAGACAAAATTGCGATTTTCACGTCAAAAAATACGATTCTAAGAACCACGATTTTTCTGAAAAACACGATTTTGTGAAAACACGATTCTTTTAGACAAAATCGCGAGTTTCATGTCAAAAAACACGATTCTGAGAACCACGATTTTGTGAAAAACAGGATTTTGTGAATCACGATTCTCTGAGACAAAATTGCGATTCTCTAGAACACAATTCTGTGAAAATACGATTTTGTGAATCACGATTCTGTGAACCACGATTTTGTGAAAACACGATTCTCTGAGACAAAATCGCAATTCTCTAAAAAACGATTCTATGCTCCAAATCGCAATTTTCAAATACGATTCTGTGCTCAAAGTCACGATTTTCAAAAAACGATTCTGTGCTCAAAATCGCAATTCTCTGACTTCACAGCATCGCGATTCTCTGATTTCACACAATCGCGATTCCCTGATTTCACAAAATCGGGATTTTCTCCAAAAGGTCCTGTTTGCCTGTTTTGACCCCCAAGAGCCTGATTTGACATAACTTTCCCATCCAAATTCCACTTTTTGAGCTCTATAGCTCTTCATCATCGTCATCTCCACCGTCTTCCATCTTCTTCTTCATAGAAATTTCTTGTTTTTTTTTTTGTGCATTTTCACCATTTTCATACCATTTTTCATGCATTATTGTGTGGGAAGGAGTTAGGAAGTGCAAGGTAGAACAAGCGCCTGTGGTTTTGATGATTTTCTGCTCATATGGAGCTCGCCATTGCTCGATGCTCAGAAATTCGAAGTTCCCGCCAAAAAACACGATTCTGTGAAAATTCAAATTTTTTTGAAAATCACGATTTTGTGTTTCCTGCCTAAAATCTTCTTGAAAGAATCACGATTCTGTGGTCATTCTCAGAATTGCGATTCTGTGGTTGTGCTTAAAATCGCGATTCTCACAAATCATGATTTTCAGCGAAAAACACGATTCTGTGAGAACACGATTCTCTAAAACACGATTTTGTGAGAACACGATTCTCTGAGACAAAATCGCGATTTTCACGTCAAAAAACACGATTCTGAGAACCACGGTTTTGTGAAAAACACGATTTTGTGAAAACATGATTATCTGAGATAAAATCGGGATTTTCACGTCAAAAAACACGATTTTGAGAACCACGATTTTTCTGAAAGACACGATTTTGTGAAAACACGATTCTCTGAGACAAAATCGCAATTTTTATGTCAAAAAATACGATTCTGAGAACCACGATTTCGTGAAAAACACGATTTTGTGAATCACGATTCTCTGAGACAAAATCGTGATTCTCTAGAACACGATTCTGTGAAAACAAGATTTTGTGAATCACGATTCTGTGCTCAAAATCGCGATTTTCAAAAAACACGATTCTGTGCTCAAAATTGCGATTTTCAAAAAACACGATTCTGTGCTCAAAATCGTGATTTTCAAAAACACGATTTTGTGCTCAAAATCGCGATTTTCAAAAACACGATTTTGTGCTCAAAATCGCGATTTTCAAATATGATTCTGTGCTCAAAATCACGATTTTCAAAAACACGATTCTGTGCTCAAAATCGCGATTCTTTGACTTCACAGCATCGCGATTCTCTGATTTCACACAATCGTGATTCCCTGATTTAACAAAATCGGGATTTTCTCCAAAAGGTCCTGTTTGCTTGTTTTGACTCCCAGGAGCCTGATTTGACATAACGTTTCCATCCAAAGTCCATTTTTTGAGCTCTATAGCTCGTTGGAAAGCTCGTTTCAAATGCATTGATTTTCAGATAAGATATTTTGAAGTTGACCCTCCAATAGGACTAGGAAACCAAGGGGGCCCCAAGGGATTTTGAGCAATACAAAGGGGAATTTTGGGACTAGAAGACAAAGCTTATGAACCTGAGGTCTGGTAGACACCTAGGCAAGGATAAACAAAGCATTAGATCTTCTGAGGCTAGTGTCAACCATACAGTTAAGTCTTGGGCACAACAACTAAGTGGTCATCCTTACAGACTAAGTTCAGACACAAGTGATTAAGAAATGTCTTTTAGCATGGGGAAACCTGTAGGTGGCTAAGGAACTGATTACTTACAAACACCAGAAGGTCCCTATAAGACACAGTTGGAATATATTCGGACCAACCGATTAGGTGCTCGCATCTATGAGGATGGCCTGAGGTGATCAGTGGTCCAACTCAAAAATCCAGATCAACCCTTTGGACTTGAACACCAGGTGGTCAAGTTCGAAGAGGGTTCATACATTGATAAGGAAGGAACCATGTATGTGGTCACCAACCTACCAGATAGGGCTGATGAGTTTGGAAATGTCATTCCTCAGAATGAAATAGGAGACCTAGAACAAGGAAATGTAGGACAAGGACCCCAGACTCCTAGAGGTAAGTCAGTTTTGACCCGAGTGATCACTTCGGATTGGATCCCTCAAGACAACAAAAGCATAGAGCTATTCTTGAATACAGAAACAGAGGAAGCCTTTTAGAGATTCAAGCCAGATCAACCTAGCCAATTGGGCATAGTCATCATCTACGAGTTCAAGGATCCAGAGACACCAGGCAAAGTGGTCTACCTGGATAACACATCAGAGAAAATTTTCTTGGTAACAAAACATGATAGACGTGCATATACTTGGAAGAGTGAATTGATTTTCCCTCCACCAAGATCCAATGTTTCCCATGGCCTCCAAGGAGTAGGATCATCCCACGCTCATGAAGCCTAGAGAGAAAGAACTAGAGAGAGACTTGAGATAAGTTTTGCACACACCGTGGGCAGGAATAGGTCAGGATTTGAAAATGAAAGACCTGAAAGAGAGAGACATCAAGCACATAGGCAACAAAGAGATGAAGAGGATTTTCCATTGCCTAGACCCCGAGAGCACCCAAGAACCCTTAGACCCACTCAAGTGATCAAGGCAATGAAGAATTATTTTGACGGGTCAGGAGATCCTTATGATCATGTGGCCGAGTTCAAACAAGTGTTAAGAGCTGAGCAGGTTGAGGACTTGTTCACCCAGTACGAGGCATTTGGTTTGACTCTTAAGGGCACTGCCTTGGCTTGGTTTCAACCATTGAGTAGTCGCAACTATCGCGATATAGGTCAACTGCTAGACGAATTCATTGTAGAATTTTCCAAGAGTGGTATCAGGCATAACACATCATCTTTGATCCAGAGCTTCAAGCAGACACCCCAAGAAACAGTGCGGCTAGCAGGTAGAAGGTTTAGACAGTATCTAGAGAGATGCCTTGCTCCAGAGTTACCCACACCAGCCAAACAAGTGGCTTTGTTTTTAGATGGCTTTCTAGGCACTAAGTTAAGATCATATGTGTACTTGAAAGAGCCTAGATCCATAGAATTAGGATTGTCCAAACTCTATAAGGATTCTGATAGTTCTACTAGTCATACTTCGAAAATCTCCACGGAAATAGAGGAGATAGCTGAGCAAGTTGCCAAGAAGCTGGGAGTCCAAAATAGACAATGAGTCACCCCATTGAATCGGTGTTATACTTGCGAAGGCAACCACATGGCTAATGTATGCCCAATGCACAACCAGAACATGAGAGAAAGGAATAATCCATACTGCACTATTGAAAGGACGTACACAAACCATACAGCTCAAGATTGTCCCTACAATAGGCAGGCTGTTAGATAGAATTATCAACAACCTTACACACAAGGTAGGTATCAGAACCAATACCAACCGCCATATTATAGACCACAACAGCAATATCCGGCACCATATAGGCCACAACCAGTCTTGGGAAACCAACCACCAGCTCCCGCCAATGCAATTCCAGTTAAGTATGCAGTGGCAAAAGAGAACCTTAATAGAGCATTGGTGCCAGTGATCCCACTGATCTCAGAGAATGACTCTCATGCTCATAGTTCAGACTACTCCCATGAAGGTAGTCCACATGCGTATTACACAGAGTCACCTGAACAAAGTGAGATTTATCCGTATCAATATGAGGCACCACCTATGGAACAAAATTGGGAGACTGAATACTCCAATGTCATGTACACAAATGCTAACCCTAGGCCCCAATTGAGACAAGTAAGACCACAAGCCCCTAGAGGACCATGTTTTAGATGTCAGGGTGACCATTTCCTTCGTGATTGTCCCCATCCACCATCCCCGAGTCAAGGACAGGCTATCACAATACAAGCTTTTTGTCCTGATTGTGGCAAAGACCATCTCCCCAGAGATTGTCCAAGAAACCCCTCTAGTGCACCCAAGATTACACCTATTAATGTGGTAGGCTTAGTGGCAGATTCAAGTTCAAGTTGCAGTAACGTGGCTCCTATACAAGCTGTCACTAGAGCACAAGCCTTGAAATAGGATAAGCCAGCAGAGCAATCGGAATCGAGTGAATCAGGAGAACCTAGTAGGAGGAAAACAAGAACATGGAAAGATACCAGAGAGAAGGCTAATCGCAAGTGGAATAAAAAGTTATCGGAATTAGAAGAAAGCTTGAAAGATGTAAAAACAAAAATAGAAGACATCGCATCTCAAAACCCCTCACATGTCGAAACTCCATCCACTCCATCTCATCCCATCCCACCACCCATTGTAAATAGGCCGTAACGAGGGTCTATTCTTGCATATCCAACCCCAGAAGGCTTGGACATGATGTTCAACGCCTACCAGGCTCGACTTCAAGAGGGGCCAACAGTGGCAAACCTAGACAAGAGTTACCCTAGAGCAGACTTAGAGATTGAACGAATGAAAATGTGCGTGAAAATGGTAGAACAAGCTCAAGCTATACTCGAGACTAGTCAAAAGTTCAATCAGACAAACTCTGTCAAACCGGATTTGCATTTCCAGGGCTTACTAGAAAGATTAGAGCAGTTGGTAAACAAACCACAAGTTTCTTTACCTCCAGAGGCTCAACCAGTTATTGAAAGGGGAAGCTCACCACCAATGGGAGCATATGTTCCTAATTCCACGGATGTTGGAATACCTCCTTCAATTCAACAGTACTCTCAAGAGTTCTTGCGGGAAATACAAGAGGAGAAATGGGCCAAGGAGAAGGGTAATTCCCCTCCTATTCGTGAGATTGATGATCTTCATGATCAATTTCCCCAAGACATTCCATCTATTTACGGAGACGAAGCAAAACAACAAGAAGACAAAGGATTAGATTTTGAATCTAATACCTTAGAAGAATTGCCTCAATTTCCAGGCCCATGGGAATCTGAATCTCTTCATATCTGAGCTCCCACAATACTGGTAAGACATGAAGACTCAGTGGTCCCAAGGAACACTGATGTCGTGAAGAACACTAAGGTTCAATGTCATCTCACTGTACAAGAGCTGCTCAAAGCAAAACCTGAGCTATGGAATCATGTGAAGGATCAGGTTCTAGAACTTGATTCTAACATGCCAAAAGCAGGCTCTAAACAAAGGGTACCAGAGATACCTCTAGACAAAATAGGGGACATGTGTGAGGGTGAAGAAGGTAATACTTATCTTCCAATCACCTACCAAGGTTACACAACCAAAGCAATCATAGATTCAGGTGTTGGTGTTGCCATTGCGACCACCTCCTTGTGGAAGCAATGGGGCAAACTCACATTAAGACCAACTAGAATGAAGCTTCAAATGGCCGACGGTCATTTTGAAAGACCTCTAGGATTCCTCGAAGGGATAACTCTAACCACTTGTGGTGTGGAGTTTGAATATACATTTGCTATATGTGACTTTCAGAAAAATAACGTCTATGAGATGATCCTAGGAAGACCCTTCCTACGACAATTGCAAATAGTACAGGATTGGGGAACCAACTCCTTGTACTTGCAGCACTTACGGGTCACCACCAAGGTCAATTTGAAGGATTACACCTTCAAAGATGTACCACCCCTACAGTGGAATTCTATCCACAAAGCGAAAGAAGATTCCATCTCTGTGCATTCTGAAAGTTCACCTGATCCATCATGGCTGCATGAAGATACTCATTTGTGGATGTGCAAGGTCGCAGAGGAAGAGGAAAAACGTTTATGGCAAGAGAATAAGGAACTTCGCCAGGAGATAGACCAATTAACGACCCAGCCTATACACCGGTGATCTTTCCAGATGAGGAATTTGAGCCTCATGGCTGGCCAGAAATCTTAGCCACCATGGACATTGCTGTCAATGAAGAACAATGGACACCTCATTGTGATGAGGAGGGTTATGATATCTCAGTGTTCATGTGTCAGCCCTTGCTAGAAGAATGTGACCCTAGTGATGTCATAGAAGAAGAAGAGAATGACGATGATATAGAGTCCATTGTGATGGATAGTTGCTTTAACTCAGAGCAACACTATCTAGAAGATATAGGAGTGTTCACCCAGAAAGAAGAAGAACCTCTCACAAGTATTAAAACGGTAAATTCAAAGGATGGAAGTGAGAGCAGTCAAAAGAAAAAGAAAAGAAAAGCGGTGAAACAAGAAGAGGAGGAATCATTGTTTGAAGTACCAGGAAACTTCAAGAAATATGAAGTTGACGACCGCAAATTTTGGTACGAATGCCTAAGAGAGAGGCCATCATAGGAGAATCATATGATAATAAAGAAAAGACCAAGAAGATTGTAGTGACCATCAAAGAGAACGAAGAGAGATGCACATATATAGGAGATGACCTAAGTGCAAGAGAAGAAATGGAGCTTGTAGCTCTATTAAGGGAATATAGGGATGTGTTTGCATGGCACTATAGAGACTTGAAAGGGGTAGATCCAAGAATTTGCTCTCATACTATCCCCATGACTGCTGATGCCAAGCCCACCAAACAGAAGCCCTACACATATAATGACACTTATGCAGCCAAGATAAAAGAAGAAATTCATAGGCTGATTCATGCTGGATTCATCTATGAGATTGAGCATACTGAATGGGTGTCCCCCATTGTAGTGGTGCCCAAGAAGAACGGGAAGTTGCGAGTGTGTATTAACCTTAAAAAAGTTAATGCCACTATGATCAGAGATAGTTATCCACTTCCAATCACGGAACATCTATTGGAGTGTGTTGCAGGCAAGGAAGTTTATAGCTTCCTTGATGGATTTTCAGGTTACAATCAAGTAGCCATTGCTCCAGAAGATCAACACAAAACGGCTTTTGCCACAGAGTGGGGAATCTTTGCATTTCGTGTGATGCCATTTGGGCTCACTAATGCACCTGCAACATTCCAGAGGCTCATGTGTCATGTCTTCAAAGAGTTCTTGCGAAAGAGCTTAGAAGTGTATGTGGATGATTTATGTGCTCATTCCCAAGAAAGAAGATTCCACATCCTTGAGCTCAGACAAATTCTCAACAAGTGTAGAGAATATCGAGTGTGTTTGAACCCAGAAAAGTGTGTGTTCATGGTGCGGCAAGGTAAAATCTTAGGTCATATTGTTTCTAAGAATGGAATCTTAATAGATGAAGATAAGGTACGAGCCATAGCGGAGCTCCCAAGGCCAAGGAATGTTAAAGAGGTACAAGCCTTTATGGGCCATTGTGGATATTACTGTAGGTTTATCCACATGTACGCAATCATAGCTAGACCCCTTTATGCCTTGTTGTCTAATTTTGAGTGGAACGACGAATGCAAGAATTCTTTCAATGAACTGAAGAAACGTTTATGCACAACACCAATACTGACCACTCCTGATTGGAATAAACCATTCCATGTCCATGTGGATGCATCCAATCACGCCATAGGATGTGTGCTAGCACAACCCACAAGTGAAGAAAACTTAGACTTGCACATAGCATACGCTAGTAGACAGCTCACCGTAGCTGAACGAAACTATACCACAACTGAGCGAGAGGGCTTAAGCATGGTATATGCTGTGAAGAAGTTTAGACACTATTTATTGGCCAACAACTTCAAGTTTTTCACTGATCATCAAGCTTTGTTATATTTGGTCAATAAACCTTGCAATACTGGACGCTTAGTAAGATGGTTCCTCTTACTAATGGAGTATGACTTTGAAGTTGTTGTCAGGAAAGGTAGAACCCAGCTTCGGGCAGATCATCTTTCTCGCATCACTTCAGGAGAGTCACCGCAAGGAGTGTCTGACAAACTACCCGATGCTTATCTGTTCAATTTAGAAGTTGTTCCTAAATGGGCAAATAAGTTGGTACCAGTCCTAGCCTTCGGCCCTGCAAATAAGAATGTGAAAACATCACAAGAAGAAATTGTAAAATCACAAAAATATCGCATATTAGCAGGAAGCATGTACAAACAAGATACTGAGGGTGTATTAGCTTGTTGTGTTGCGGATGATGAACATAGTAGTTGGTTGCAACAAGCCCATGAAGGAATGCTAGGAAATCACTATTCTAAACAACGAACATTGCAGAATTTGAAACATTTAGGAAAGTATTGGCCTAGCATGGACAAAGAAATACATGAGTGGATCAAGAATTGTCCAATGTGCAGAGAGAGACTACCAGTGGAGCATGCGACCCTTTATCAAGTATCATTAATTCCAGATTGGAGTGCTCCATTGGTAGAGTTTATGAGATCCGGAAGATTACCCAAAGAGGCTAGTCTAGCAAGAAGACGAAACATGGAGCAACAAGCTCAAGGCTATGCCTTAGTAGGAGACAACTTATACCGAAGAGGCAAAGATGGTTACTTAAGACTGTGCGTTCATGAATCAGACTATTTGAAAGTCTTAGAAACTGCACACAACGGTGTTGCAGGTAGACACTTCAGCCCTGAGCGAGTAATTGTTGGTGCATGACAATCATCAATTGAAGGATTATGAAGAAATGAAGTCAAGGAGTCAAGAAGAGAATAAATTCAGAAGGTTGAAGGAAGGACATATTCAGAAAATCCAAAGATATGTACACATATGTACATTAGCTGACTTATACCTTTGTCTAGTCATACACTTGTATATATTCATCTATAAATATGTTGGAAAATGTCGGGCAAATAGAGCAGAAGAAGAATAGAGAATAGGAAGAGAGAAATCAGTTGTAGAGAGTGTCATTAGACACATGGAAAGTGAGTGAATTGTCTATCCTCACTTAGATGTAATTTTTCTGAAGAAATCGAGAAAACTTGCGCCCGATATTTTGCTGTCTGCTCCTTCTGTGTTTAATCTTTTGAGAAATCCTTCTGCACATATCTGAGTCCATAGCTAATCTATCTATGGCTAGAATTTGAGAGGTTAATTGCAATCAGGCTGAGAGAATTTTGTTTAGGAACATTCATATGTGAAAATGTTCTAAGAGTCGTCAGAACTGGCGCACATTTCATCTTCAAAGAAATGGTCATTGCTCAGTCCACAGTGTAAAGTTTTACACAAGTGAGGGCTCAAAATCTAAGTTGGAAGGTAAGCCATCTATGGCTAAAAGATCTTGATCAAACGGGATTTACTTTGGGAGAACTAGTGTTAAGAAGTTGCAGGTGTCAAAGTCGCCATTGCAGAGAAGCTGTTTCAGACATAGGTAAAGTGTTTCACACATTTCTCAGTGTGTATTCAATCATTTAGAGAAATTTAACTTGGTAAAGTTGCGCAATCTCAAGGCGAAGTGTTGTGCAAAGTTTTGTCAAAAAACTTTACAGAATTGATTAGTCAATGAGTGATTAATCTGCAGCAGACTTTTCTGAAGAAGTTGAATTTTTCAGAATAATCAATTTTCTGATAAATTGGTGAGTGATCTCTAAATTTGGTGGAGTCTAAGGTTAATCTTGATATAGAGGTGATCTAAATTCAAGATTAACTTGTTCTTTTGGAGATTAACACTCTCCATCAGTGGTATCAGAGCAGGTTGTGTCAAAATTGAAGTGAAGAAGACTCCGACTACTGCAGAAATACAAATCTTTACATCTTGAAGGTGAAAAAGGATAAAGGTTGAAGAAAACTTGAAGGTAGACACATTGAAGCCATCAGAAGGATCAGAAGAAGCAAGACTCGAAGTAAAGGTACATTTATTCCTTGTAAAGTCTAAAGTTTTGAGACTACAGGTGAAGCAAGGATGGGAGATAGTCTCCAAATTGAAAAGTTGGATAGAGAGAACTATCCTGCATGGTCTATGAGGATGGAAGCTCATCTTATGAGCAAAGATTTGATAGCCTACATTACAGGTGAAGAAGAGAAGCCTAAATTCAGAGATCCTAGTGTTCCAACTAGGGAAGAATTGTCAGATCTAAAAAATTGGATGAAGAAGGATGCTCAAGCAAGGAGCATAATCTACATGGCAGTCAATGATTATTTGCTTCCTCACATTAGAGGACTTGAAAGTGCATGTGACATTTGGAATGCTTTGGAGGAGCATTTCCAAAACACAACCAAATCAAGGAAGGCTTCACTATGGGCAGAATTTACTACTTTCAAGAAGAAGGCCTCACAATCAATCTCTGATTATGTGACAAAGATGAAGGACATTGCAGATTCTCTAGGTGCAGTGGATGAAGACATTGAAGAAGACAAATTGGTAAGACAAATACTCACAGGGCTAAGAGGAGATGAGAAGTGGAAGCCTTTCATTTTATCTACAGAACTTTCATTAGATCACCTTACTCCTGATTTGAATCAATTGTTAGGTCATATGCTAACTTTTGAGAATGATATCAAAGGAGATGTTGATAAGAGTGCAGGTCATGCAATGTATTCTAAAGACAAGAAGAAAGCTAACAAAGGGAAGCATCAATCAGGTGAAGAAGAAGGTACTTCAAACCAAACAAATTTCATGAGAGGAAAAGGAAGTGGCAGAAGTAGAGGAAGAGGCAGAAACAACAAAGATAATGCAAGAGCTTGTTGGATATGTGGTAAGACCAATCATCTATCTCATGATTGTTGGCATAATAATCAAAACAATGGTAATTATCAGAACTTTAATCAAAGAGTAAGAGGTGGTAGATTTCAGAGAGGAAACTTCAGAGGTAGAGGTGGTAGGAATTCTTTTGGAAGAGGTGGAGGAAGAAACTTCCAAAACCAATCCTATAATAACACCTACTACAACTATACATCAGATCAGAAGGAGGACTCGACTCTCATTATGAATACATGTGAAATCTCACATGAGGACATGAGAGTGTTCTACATTGATTCAGGATGTAGTAATCATTTAAGTGGAAATATTGCTTTGATGACTGACCTATATCATAATGCAATTAATCATACAGTTCAGACAGGTGATAATACAAAGCATAAGGTAAAGTCAATTGGTTCAGTCAAAGCTAAGGATGGGAGCACTCTTTTGAGTAAGGTTCTTTATGTTCCCACAATCCCAAAGAATTTGATCAGTGTAGGTCAAATTGTGGAAAAAGGATATGAGGTAAGGTTCACCAATGATGGAGTTTATGTTGAAGACCCTAATCAAGGGTATAAACAGGTTGTTACAGGAAAGAAAGAAGGAAGGCTTTTCACATTGAAGGTACAAGGAAATGTTGGACATGCTATGTTCACATATGGAGAGCAGAAGGTGTCAGAATTGGATCTTTGGCACAAAAGACTTGGACACTTTAATGAAAGAGGTATTAAAGAAATGATTAACAATGATTCAGTGCTTGGATTGCCTAACATTGCAGGTCAACACATGACATACAGATGTGAGGCATGTCAATTAGGTAAGGCTCACAAGCAATCCTATTCCAAGCATGGGTTTATGTATTCAGAAAGACTTGAATTGGTGCATACAGATGTGTGGGGTCCTTCAAAGGATTTTAGTATAAATGGTTCAAGATATTATGTCATATATGTTGATGATGCTACCAGGTGGATCACAATTTATGTGATTAAAGAAAAGTCAGAAGTGTTTAATACATTTAAACACTATCATACATATGCAGAAAGGATTACAGGTCAAAAATTGAAAAGACTAAGGTCAGATGGAGGGGGAGAGTATTTTTCAAATGAGTTCAATGATTATTTGTGGAATGCAGGTATAAAGATAGAAGTTACTTGCAGGTATTCTCCTCAACAAAATGGGGTAGCAGAAAGAAGAAATAGGACTCTTGTTGAGTTTGCAAGGTCCATGATGAAAGAGAAGAATTGTCCAAATTATTTGTGGGCAGAGGCTGTAAACACAGCTACTTATTTGGTCAATAGATTGCCTTGTAAAGTTTTGCAAGGTATGACACCATATGAAGCTTGGTGGGGTAAGAAACCTACCTTGGATCATTGCAGAATATTTGGATGCTTGGCATATGCATATGTGCCATCTCAATTGAGGCATAAGTTGGAGCCTAAGGCAGAAAAGTATGTATTCATTGGTTATGATGATAAGCAAATGTGATACAGGTTGTGGAGTCCATCCACAAAGCAATTCCTTGTATCCAAGGATGTTACATTTGATGAGCAAGGTACTTGGTATGCAGGTAAATATAATGTACATGCAGATGATGAAGAAATAGTGGAACAAAGAAAAGGTAAAGCAAAGATTCAATTACTTGATGAAAGTGAGAACAATGAAGTACAGGTTGAAGTAGAAGAGAGGCCAAGGTTTGATCCAGAATGTGATGAACCAGAGACTTCAAGAAGTGCAGAAGTTAGGAGGTCATCTAGGCACAAATGGCAACCTACAAGGTATAGCTATGACACTTCATTCTTGACTACTAAAGATTATGCTTATTTGGTAAAAGCAGATGAAGATCCATCTACATATGATGAAGCCAAAGGCCAGAGAAATTGGGAAGAAGCCATGCAAGAGGAGTATGATGCATTGATAGAGAATCAAACTTGGGATCTGGTTCCTAAACCTAATAGCCAGAAAATTATTGGATGTAAGTGGGTTTACAAAACAAAGAGATTTGCAGATGGAAGTGTGTCCAGATACAAAGCTAGACTTGTTGTGAAAGGGTATGCACAGACATATGGAGTGGACTATGATGAGACTTATAGTCCTGTGGCAAAGATGACAACAATCAGAACCCTCATTGCAATTGCGGCTTGCAAAGGTTGGAAGTTGTCTCAATTAGATGTTAAAAATGCTTTTCTGAATGGTTATATTTCAGATGAAGTTTACATGGAGCAACCAGATGGGTTCAAAGATCAAGTGAATCCAAATTATGTGTGTAAGCTCAAGAGAGCTTTGTATGGATTAAAGCAAGCCCCAAGGGCATGGAATTATAGGCTTGTAAAATTCTTGAATGATCTTGGATTTCAAGCATCAAAGGCAGATAGTAGCTTGCTAGTCAAAGCAAGTGAAGATGGGTTCATTTATGTTTGTATTTATGTTGATGACATAATACTTACAGGAACAGATGATAAAGGAATACAAATGATCAAGAAGCAGATGGAGAAAGAGTTCAAAATCAGTGATTTGGGGAACCTATCATTCTTCTTGGGAATGGAGATTTCTTATACTCAACATGGAGTATATGTGACCCAAGAAAGGTATCTTAAAAATTTGCTAACCAAATTTAAAATGGAAGATTGCAGGGTTGCACCTACACCTTTGGAAGTGAATCATAAATTGTCTAGGTTTGGAGGAGAAGAGTTCAGAGATATGAAACTCTATCAAAGTTTGGTTGGTAGCTTGATTTATGCTACATTAACAAGGCCTGATTTGTCATATGCAGTTGGTGTGCTTTCACAATTTATGCATTGTCCTAGAAAGGAACATTGGATTGCAGGACAAGAGTACTTAGGTACATCAAGGGTACACTCAGAGAAGGGTTGTACTATGGATTTACTTCTGATACAAGAGTGAAGATATATAGTGATGCAGATTGGGCAGTTAATGTGGATGATAGAAGATCAACACATGGATACTTGTGTTATGTAGGAGACAAATTGATTTCATGGTGTTCTAAGAAGCAACATACAGTTGCTTTGTCATCTACAGAGGCAGAATATAAAGGTATGGTGGAAGCTGCAAAGGAGGTAATATGGCTAAAGACACTTACGAAAGTTTTTGATGTTGTTCAAAGTACTCCTATTGTTTGTGGAGACAACATGAGTTCTTTATACTTGGCAGCTAATCCTGTGTTTCATGCTAGAACTAAGCATATTGAAATACAGTATCATTTTCTGAGAGAGAAGGTCATTGAGAAGGAGATTGAAGTCATACATACTCCCACAAAAGATCAAGTTGCAGATATGATGACAAAAAGTCTAGATGGACCAAAACTACAAAGATTCAAGGATATGGCAGGAATCAAGAAGATAGAGAAGAATCTCAATTAATGATTGAGGGGGAGCTGTTGGTGGATGACAATCATCAATTGAAGGATTATGAAGAAATGAAGTCAAGGAGTCAAGAAGAGAATAAATTCAGAAGGTTGAAGGAAGGACATATTCAGAAAATCCAAAGATATGTACACATATGTACATTAGCTGACTTATACCTTTGTCTAGTCATACACTTGTATATATTCATCTATAAATATGTTGGAAAATGTCGGGCAAATAGAGCAGAAGAAGAATAGAGAATAGGAAGAGAGAAATCAGTTGTAGAGAGTGTCATTAGACACATGGAAAGTGAGTGAATTGTCTATCCTCACTTAGATGTAATTTTTCTAAAGAAATCGAGAAAACTTGCGCCCGATATTTTGCTGTCTGCTCCTTCTGTGTTTAATCTTTTGAGAAATCCTTCTGCACATATCTGAGTCCATAGCTAATCTATCTATGGCTAGAATTTGAGAGGTTAATTGCAATCAGGCTGAGAGAATTTTGTTTAGGAACATTCATATGTGAAAATGTTCTAAGAGTCGTCAGAACTGGCGCACATTTCATCTTCAAAGAAATGGTCCTTGCTCAGTCCACAGTGTAAATTTTTACACAAGTGAGGGCTCAAAATCTAAGTTGGAAGGTAAGCCATCTATGGCTAAAAGATCTTGATCAAACGGGATTTACTTTGGGAGAACTAGTGTTAAGAAGTTTCAGGTGTCAAAGTCGCCATTGCAGAGAAGCTGTTTCAGACATAGGTAAAGTGTTTCACACATTTCTCAGTGTCTATTCAATCATTTAGAGAAATTTAACTTGGTAAAGTTGCGCAATATCAAGGCGAAGTGTTGTGCAAAGTTTTGTCAAAAAACTTTACAGAATTGATTAGTCAATGAGTGATTAATCTGCAGCAGACTTTTCTGAAGAAGTTGAATTTTTCAGAATAATCAATTTTCTGATAAGTTGGTGAATGATCTCTAAATTTGGTGGAGTCTAAGGTTAATCTTGATATAGAGGTGATCTAAATTCAAGATTAACTTGTTCTTTTGGAGATTAACACTCTCCATCAGTAATCAAGACCATTCTATTCTCAGGACTTTGGTGGCCCACTCTTCATATGGATGCTCATACCTATGTGAAGAAATGTGACACATGCCAACGTGCACAATATCCAGTTAGAAAAGATGAGATGCCTTTGAGGCCAATGATGGGAGGACGTGCATTCTTGAAATGGGGTATAGACTTTGTAGGTCCTATTAACCCCCCAGTTAGAAACTCCCATGCAGAGTATATTATTGTAGCCACAGATTACCTTACCAAGTGGGTAGAAGTGAAAGCCACAACAAAGAATGATGCTGAGACTACGGCTAAGTTCTTATTCGAGAATGTGTTCATGAGATATGGACTACCAATAGAGTTGGTGAGCGATAGAGGCACACACTTCTTGAATGAAGTCATTGAAAATCTTCTCCAAGAATTCTTGGTGATACATAAGAAGTCTGCCCCCTATCACCCACAAGCTAATGGACAAGCCGAGAGCACTGTTTTGTTCTAATGCCCAAGGAAAAAGTGATTATACGAGACTTTATTTTGTTCAAACCCCTCGGAATCGGTCCAATTGGATCACCTGGAGCCCATAATTATCCCTCAAGGAATCCTTCCTTTGTATAAGTACTAGTTCATATGCTTCCCGGCAAACGCACCAAAATGTTTTGTTCTAATGCCCAAAGGAAAAGTGATTATACGAGACTTTATTTTGTTCAAACCCCTCGGAATCGGTCTAATTGGATCTCCTGGAGCCCATAATTATCCCTTGAGGAATCCTTCCTTTGTATATGTACTAGTTCATATGCTTCCCGACAAACGCACCAAAATGTTTTGTTCTCAGTCCAAGGGAAAGTGCCTTTACACAATGATGTTTTACCCAACTCTCCTGATACTAGGTCAATTTTGGTTTCCCCTAAGTCCACAAGTTCACTCCAAAGTTTTGATGGAGGAGGCAAGAAAACGCGCACGATTGGATATCCACCTCAAGTGGTCACTTCCTGTAACCTCCCTTTCTTCACTCAACCCCCTTCTTTTGCGTCAGGTTCACGTATGCTTAGGGGTGCACACAGGGTGCCAAGAAAATGACCTTGACTAAAACATAGTAGTCGTCGAAAAGAGGGGTGACTAGTCAAGGAGGTTCAAGCCATAAAACAACATGGTTAATAGGTGAAGGATAGAATTGCTCAAACCTTTTCAGTTCCTCTTACAAAGGCGAGCCTTCTCTTTCTTGTCTATTTAAATGAATTTACGAATTAACAACTTAACTTCACTTTTCACTTTTTTTTTACAAAGAGAATCCTTCACACAAAATGAAACTTAATGAACACGGATTTTTCATTCACATCGTAGGTCAAACGGTTGAGAAAGAACCCTTTAGCACACACAAATGTGTTTTTACTATACTCACGATCTTTCTTAGAGTGTAGTCATATGCGGATAAAGTCACAACGGTTAGGGCTTTCATTCAAGGATACTAACGGATGCTCTTGGAACTATAGTCTTCAAAAAAAAGAACACAGTGGAATTCCTCATGTGTAGGGCCATCATTCCTATGCCTGAACAAATGGCTTATGCTTTACAATTCCCTGAGAGTTTGGCCTTTGGCTCAGAAGAAAAGAAAATTGCAGAAAACTACCGTCTTTCGGAGCAGCCCATTTTTCAAGGTAAATTTCTTCGAGGTCCTTAGCATGCATAGAACTTTTTCAACTTCGTTTTGTCCAAGGTATGAAGGATGGTTCTACTTTCCAGATAGAGTAATTCTAAGTCTGCTCCATCAACATACATTATCCCAAATTTCTTTCTCAATCAATCATTTGTATAAAAAGAGTCTCAAGAAAAAAACTTCAAGAACACTATTTCTTAACACAAGAACGTACAGACCAAGGGAAATTTAAATTTCCTTTAAACACAGAACCGTAATTTATGGTTGATCAAGTACTATAGGTTGATGAACTCCGCTTTTATTAGGTGGTTCATATCATCTGAGGGATACTAAAGGAGTGAAATCTAGAACAATTATGTGCGTTTAACTCAGCATTAAAAAAATGCAGGCACTCTAGTGTGCAGAGTGTGCGAAATAGGAATTGAAAATAGATAGAACAACACTCAGGAAAGTAACAACACTCTTGATGAACAACTTAGAAAGAGCCGAAAGTAAACACTGAAATATTTACATATCATGACTCAAATACACTCTCACATACATGCTCACTATGTTTTGGGAAACATTTGACAGTAAACATTGCGCGATCAATGTTCCACTCTTTGTATATGAAAAGCAAACTGAATGCGCAATCACTAAATTACCACTATCCATCTGACGAAACCATTTCTTTCAGATCTTGATCGTGCAAGGAAATATTCATGCGAAGCAAACTGTCAGTATTTTCCATGTTCTCTGAACAAATATTCTTATAAAAGAAGCAAGGATTTTATTTCTTCTTATCATGCAATAGCTAGAGAATTTGTTTGCAGGTCTTGCTCTAAATCAGAAACACATTACAGGAGAACAAATCAACGTAGACAATTCATTGCGCAATGATTTAGCATCATAAGGAAATGCTCTGATTACCTCTTTAACTTCCAAAGATTCCTTTTTCCTGATCTCGCTCTGATCGTCAAACCACTTCAGAAATTCTGCCTCGGTATCTTAATCAAGGAGAATGAGCGGAGCAACAGATTCCTCTCCTCTCCTTATAGACACGCATTATTCCTTCTTCCTTGTTTTTCTTCCTTTGTAGCACTGTCGAGAGTCACTCTGTGTCTCTTGTATCTCTTAGCAGAGCCTCCACCTCAATTCCCTTCCTTCGCAGCTCGAATGTTCATCTTTCATCACATCAGACAAACCTTCTCTGATCGAGCTTCTCCTCCCTCCACGGAACTCGAACTTCATTATATGCTTTCGTCATGCCTTTTGAGAACGCTCTCCAAGAGCTCCCCTTGATCGTCCCTTTCCTCTGTCAGTGAATCCGTCCAAAATTCATAGCCCCTTTCTCCTCTCTAAAAATAGTCTGTGCTCCCCCAGATCCTGCCGCCATCTTCTAAAATTAGCATTCCCCTCTCGAGTCTCGACTCTTGTCACACCGCTATCTATTCTTCCTCCTCAATTCCCTGCTCCTTCTCTCCTCTTTCACTCAAACCTCCGCGAGAGAGATTGACCAAACCTTTCCCCTCCTATGAATACGAGAAGAACCCTTAGTTCTTTGCTCCTGGTCCTTAGTTGCCTGGAATCGGTTCAGCCCTCCCCCCTTTTCTGTTTCTTTTTTCAGAACAGTGACAAGCACCCGATTCAGAAGGGGATGGCCCCCACATTAATAAGGAAATCTGCATCATTTTTGTCAAGACTCGAAACAACTCGGTCTGCCATTTTGCAAGTTGTACTGCTACGCTGTTGGTTCAGATGAATTTCCATGAGTTGTACAAGCACCCATTAAAATATTCAACTCAGTAAGAGTTGGTAAAAATGGCATATTTAAAAGAATCAAAACTGCTCTATTCACATCGCCAACACGGCAAAGTAGGTCAATCAAGCAAGTGTAGTTTTGAATATTTGGATGCATACCATAAACTGGCCACATGGATTTAAAGTACCTTTGGGCCACCTCTAGTAGGCCCCTATGATTGCACAAGTTTAGAACAATGGTTGACATGATGCGATCAGGTTCAATGTTTGTCTCTATGACTTTAGACAAAAGTTCTTAGAGAAGTTCATCACTTCTCAAGGACATCGGAGTTTCTTCCATGTAGTTGAGGCCCAAAGCTTTCATCATGAACTCAGTCATTAAGTTGACTGCGGCTCCACTATCTAGCTGAGCACCGGGGACTGCATATCCTTTAATCTCGACTGTCACAGGTGGAGCATTCGAATCAATTTGCATCATAATACTTTGAATGATCCCTTGGACGTCTTTATCTTGTTTATCCGAGAGGAGCCGCACGTGATCAAAGAAGAGATGGTCCAATCCAGTGTTGGAGGTGCCATGGCTTTGGCCATACACAATCTAGATGCCCAAACGAAAAGAAACCAATCGATTATACCCCACTATGTAGGTACTGTAGTGGAAAGGGCCACTTTGATGAAGATTGTCCAAAACGAAGAGCTGCCGCCGGCAAGGAAAAAGGACCAGTAGGGTCCTCGAATTATGTTGATACTCAGATGCATTCCACATCGAGAGCTCAAGAGCACTTGGAGTAGTGTTCAAGACACCGAACCCTCAAGAAGGCTCTAGCTCGTCAACGCACTTTGTGGATGCTTACGAGGCCAAGAAAGCACATAAAGAGCCAACTGTGGCAGTAGTCACAAGGACTCAAGAGTATTTAAAGAAGCATCCAGAAGACGAAAGCGAAAAAGCAAGCCAAGAGAAGATAGCTGAACATGGAGAGGTAGAAAACCAAGTTGGAGGATTTGCTGAGCAGTAAGAGTTTGAGGATGGGGAAGAGATAGAGATTCTTCCACCAGTGACCAAGGAGTTTGTGCTAGGCATAGCACCATTCCCTGAAAGCTTAAGGGCTCCAAAATGTAGGAAGGAAAAACAGGGTTTGGAGGAAGTGGATATTGTAAAACTGCTCGCTGACACGGAAGTCACGCTAGACATTGGCACATTGCTGAAGTGTTTACCGGCTTATAGGAAATAATTCTACAACGAATATATTAAGAAGCCGAGGAAAGCTTGAGATAAAAAGACCTCCTTGACCCTGAGCACCATATCCATAAGTCGGTCTGTTTTCCCAACGAGATGTAGGTGGGACACTTTGAGCGGGCAATCCCATGTAAGGTCTTTCTCTTGTATCTCTTGATTTCATGATCCTCTCTTCATAGGCTCTCTTGTTGTAATATCGGTCCTCCGTGTGATTTGTTCTTCCACAAAAAGTACAACGCATTCTAGGTGGTGATTTATCTCTGAATACTCTTGAGACTGTAGGGCATTCTAAGGCCAAATGGCCGTAACCATGGCACTTTCCACACCATGTATTTGATTGAAACACTTGATTGGGGTTTGTAGTCACCTCTGGTTTTACTGTGTATGTTTCTTGGGTCATTGTGGCAGCTTTTATAGCTTACGTGACCAACTCCAATATTTGTTCTTCAGTTAGCGCAGGTTTTTACCTCGCCTGGCGTGCTAGTGGCAGCTACAAAAGCTGGGGTCGTCAATGCGGGACTTCCTTGGCCAGGATCTTTCATTGGTATGTTACCTAGGCCTCCCATTGGCTCACATAAGAGCTCCATCTTCCTCTGTTGGCATAATTGTACTTCCTCCCAAAGCCTTGCTTGTTCCTTAGCATCCATTAAAGTTGCCGGCCTTGTCAGGCTGATATGGTGCTGTGCCGTAGGATCTCTCAATCCCGAAATGAATCTTCTTTTCAATGTCTCATCGTTCGGGGCATTCCTGCCCATCTTTCTTACCAACGTTTCCATTCTCTGAATGTAGTTATCGATGCTCTCATTGACTCCCTATCGCAAGTAATCCATCTGTTATGCCAATCTATCTTGGAAGCCTTGTCGTCGAAACTTTGCCAAGAAGGCTTCCTTGAGCATCTGATACATTCCACACTCTTGTGGTGTCAAATTCCCATACCAATTGGCTGCCTCATCATGAAGAATAGCCGGAAAAATCCTCAACCTTTGACCCTGGTCAACTACCTCATTGGCCTCACAAGTAACCTCAAACAATTGGATAAAACTATCTGGATCCTCGTCCCAAGCACCTGAGAACTTGGTGAAGTCCCCCAAGTGAACCGAAATCCGCTGAGCCATCTCGAACAGAGGTGTGATGTCAATATCACTTCGATCCCAAAAATTCAGTGCGCCCGGCCTCTGGATCCCTCCTTCAAACTTTTGCACTTGATTCGCGACTCTCCTACGAGAGTACACGTTTTTAGCAGATTTCTTCGAGCTAGTCGAGGTTGACTCGTCTTGCGATTCCCACCTCTTCCTTTCTCTTTCAAGGGCTCTTCCCTGAGCGCGTTCCTCTCTTTGCGTTTGTGTTGCTCCTAAGGATGAGCTCCCCTCGCTCATGTACTAGATCTTGGGTCCGCAAGCTCGGCCAACATGTGGCGCTAAGCGAACCTATGGCACTCTCTTATAGAGACATGCCAAGCTATTCCCGGCAAACGCACCAAAATGTTTTGTTCTAATGCCCAAGGAAAAAGTGATTATACGAGACTTTATTTTGTTCAAACCCCTCAGAATCGGTCCAATTGGATCACCTGGAGCCCATAATTATCCCTCGAGGAATCCTTCCTTTGTATATGTACTAGTTCATATGCTTCCCGGCAAACACACCAAAATGTTTTGTTCTAATGCCGAAGGAAAAAGTGATTATACGAGACTTTTTTTTGTTCAAACCCCTCGGAATTGGTCCAATTGGATCACCTGGAGCCCATAATTATCCCTCGAGGAATCCTTCCTTTGTATATGTACTAGTTCATATGCTTCCCGGCAAACGCACCAAAATGTTTTGTTCTCAGTCCAAGGGAAAGTGCCTTTACACAATGATGTTTTACCCAACTCTCCTGATACTAGGTCAATTTTGGTTTCCCCTAAGTCCACAAGTTCACTCCAAAGTTTTGATGGAGGAGGCGAGAAAACGCGCGCGATTGGATATCCACCTCCAGTGGTCACTTCCTGTAACCTCCCTTTCTTTACTGAACCCCCTTCTTTCGCGTCGGGTTCACGTATGCTTAGGGGTGCACACAGGGTGCCAAGAAAATGACCTTGACTAAAACATAGTAGTGGTCGAAAAGAGGGGTGACTAGTCAAGGAGGTTCAAGCCATAAAACAACATGGTTAATAGGTGAAGGATAGAATTGCTCAAACCTTTTTAGTTCCTCTTACAAAGGCGAGCCTTCTCATTCTTGTCTATTTAAATGAATTTACGAATTAACAACTTAACTTCACTTTTCACTTTTTTTTTACAAAGAGAATCCTTCACACAAAACGAAACTTAATGAACACGGATTTTTCATTCATATCGTAGGTCAAACGGTTGAGAAAGAACCCTTCAGCACACACAAATGTGTTTTTACTATACTCATAACAAACTCTTTTTCTCACGCTATCTTTCTTAGAGTGTAGTCATATGCGGATAAAGTCACAACGGTTAGGGCTCTCGTTCAAGGATACTAACGGATGCCCTTGGAACTATAGTCTTCAAAAAAAAGAACACAGTGGAATTTCTCATGTGTAGGGCCATCATTCCTATGCCTGAACAGATGGCTTATGCTTTACAATTCCCTGAGAGTGTGGCCTCTGGCTCAAAAGAAAAGAAAATTGTAGAAAATTATCATCTTTTGGAGCAGCCCATTTTTCAAGGTAAATTTCTTCGAGGTCCTTAGCATGCATAGAACTTTTTCAACTTCGTTTTGTCAAAGGTATGAAGGAGTGTTCTACTCTCCAGATAGAGTAATTCTAAGTCTGCTCCATCAACATACATTATCCCAAATTTCTTTCTTAATCAATCGTTTGTATAAAAAGAGTGTCAAGAAAAAAACTTCAAGAACACTATTTCTTAACACAAGAGCGTACAGACCAAGGGAAATTTAAATTTGCTTTAAACACTGAACCGTAATTTATGGTCGATCAGGTACTATAGGTTGATGAACTCCGCTTTTATTAGGTGGTTCATATCATCTGAGGGATACTGAAGGAGTGAATTCTAGAAGAATTATGTGCGTTTAACTCAACATTAAAAAAATGCAGGCACTCTAGTGTGCAGAGTGTGCGAAATAGGAATTGAAAATAGATAGAACAACACTCAGGAAAGTAACAACACTCTTGATGAACAACTTAGAAAGAGCCGAAAGTAAACACTGAAATATTTACATATCATGACTCAAATACACTCTCACCTACATGCTCACTATGTTTTGGAAAACATTTGACAGTAAACATTGCGCGATCAATGATCCACTCTTTGTATATGAAAAGCAAACTGAATGCGCAATCACTAAATTACCACTATCCATCTGATGAAACCATTTCTTTCAGATCTTGATCATGCAAGGAAATATTCATGCGAAGGAAACTGTCAGTATTTTCCATGTTCTCTGAACAAATATTCTTATAAAAGAAGCAAGGATTTTATTTCTTCTTATTATGCAATAGCTAGAGAATTTGTTTGCACGTCTTGCTCTAAATCAGAAACACATTACAGGACAACAAATAAACGTAGACAATTCATTGCGCAATGATTTAGCATCATAAGGAAATGCTCTGATTACCTCTTTAACTTCCAAAGATTCCTTTTTCCTGATCTCGCTCTAATCGTCAAACCATTTCAGAAATTCTGCCTCGGTATCTTAATCAAGGAGAATGAGCGGAGCAACACATTCCTCTCCTCTCCTTATAGACACGCATTATTCCTTCTTCGTTGTTTTTCTTCCTTTGTAGCACTGTCGAGAGTCACTCTGTGTCTCTTGTATCTCTTAGTAGAGCCTCCAGCTCAATTCCCTTCCTTCGCAGCTCAAATGTTCATCTTTCATCACATCAGACAAATCTTCTCTGATCGAGCTTCTCCTCCCTCCACGGAACTCGAACTTCATTATATGTGAAAGAACTTGGAGAAGCTTGTCGAAGGTAGAAAAGTGCGTTTCGAAGCAATGAAGTTTGGTCAAGCCAACCGGCACAAGACCAGCCCTTGAGCTTATGGAGACTCAAATAGACCTTATAGGCATGTGATAAGTGCAAAGAAACACACTATGTACCTTGGAGCATCAAGGAGAATGAGTCGATACAAAACAGATAGGTTCGCGGGTCGACTAGCTCAAAAAACTTACTATCTATGGAAGAGACAATGAACTTCATATGCCCATAGCGACGAGCGTGATTACAATTAGAAAAACTCCTTTTATGGGAGTGATACACATAGGGTTGAGTGTATGGAATGCACAAAAGTATAAGGAATAAGCAAAATATGCTATAGGAATGAATGCGACATTCACCGGTGGTACTTCCTATTTTTCAGGAATACGCAGAGATTGACCCCGAGGCAGAAAAACTAAGATTTCTCCAGATCTGATGAATCAAATGCTTTGAACATTTACAGGCCTAAACTAGACACTAACACCTTTCCAATGAGTCTTCTTGCACTCAATTTGGAGCTCTGAGGAGAGAGCAGCAGCCTCTGCAAGATTACTGTTGGCGAAGAAGATGATGCAGAAAATTGAAGGAGCAAGACAATGATGGTCACAAGTGTATGTATATTGCTTCCATGTATAATACAAGTGATTTCAACTCCTTATATTGCCTCTAGGAGTGTTCCAAGACTTTTACAACTTGAATTTGAATTCAAATGAAGGTGGGAATGGTTGTTGGAGGGAATCAATTCACTTCCCTACAATCTAGGAAAAGTGAAGATCTTGATTGATCTACTTTTAGGTGACTTGATTTGCTTGATTGAATGCAACTTCAACCACCAAAATTTCGTGGGATTTTGGCTCTATATTTCTACCTTTACATGTGTCAAGCTCAAGGCTTTTACAATGGTAAATGAGCCATCAAAATATTCTCAAAAAATACAATAAATGAGCATATGAAAAAGAACTCTCCAATGGATATTCTTTCGACGCGATAGCCTTTGATGTAGATCAAATCCACCTCAAGCATAGTGTAAGCTTGATGTTCCAACAGCTCCACCTCAAGCTAAAGTATGCTTGAGTCTTCATTCTCTGATAGGTTGAATACCTGCCATAGCTTTGAATCTACAAAGCTTTATTCCATCAAGTGCCTTTGTCATCATATCTGCTACTTGCTTTTCAGTCGGAACAAAAGAAATGTCAATCTCCTTTGCCATGAGCTTCTCCCTGATGAAGTGATAATGGACTTCTATGTGCTTGGTTCTCGCATGGAAAATAGGATTTGCCGCTAGATGCATGGAACTTACATTATCTCCAAATATGTGAGGTTTGGAACTCACAAGTCTCAAATCTGTATACAATGCTTTTAACCATATTGCCTCTTGAGTTGCTATGGTCAAGCCTCTGTACTCTGCTTCAGTTGAAGATAAAGCAACTGTTGGTTGCTTCTTGGAACTCCATGACACTAGCTTCAAACCTGCAAATGCTAAGTAACCAGATGTACTTTTTCTATCATCCTTAGCTCCTGCCCAATCCGCATCTGAGTAGATTTTGATATCCAAATCTGAAGAGTAAGGATAGAATATACCTTCGTTGATTGTACCTTTGAGATACTTAAGTACTCTCTTAGCCGCATCCATGTGTGGTCTTCTTGGTGAGTGCATGAACTGACTAAGCACTCCCATACTATATGAGATGTCCGCCCTTGTGTGAGTAGCATATATCAAGCTACCTACCAAGCTTTGATACTCTTTAATGTCTTCAATTTTCTCACCTTCATAAACACTAAGTTTATGATTCATCTCCAAAGGTGTACATGCAGGTTTAGTGTTCTCCATTTTGAACTTGAGAAGAAGCTCCTGAATGTATCTTCTTTGAGTCAAATACATTCCTTCATTTGTATATATCACTTGCATACCTAGGAAATATGTGAGCTCACCTAGGTCACTGATTTTGAACTCCTCTTGCATGTGTCTCTTGATCCTTTGAATGCCATTTAGATCATCACTTGTCACAATAATATCATCTACATATACACATAGATAGATAACCTCATTGTGATCCCTTTTGATGAATAGAGAAGGATCGGAGCTGCTAGCTTTGAACCCTTGGTCTTGAAGATATGTAACCAACCTGTAATTCCAAGCTCTTGGAGCTTGTTTCAATCCATACAATGCTTTCTTAAGTCTGCAAACATAAGATGGATGATTAGGGTTTTCAAAACCTGGTGGTTGTGACATGTATACCTCTTCACTTATCCAACCATTTAAGAATGCATTTTTCACATCAAGTTGGAGGAGTCTCCAATTCCTTGCAGCAACTACACTTATCAATGTCCTGATTGTAGTCATCTTTGCAACTGGTGAGAATGTTTCCTCATAGTCTATACCATGAGTTTGTGAGCATCCTTTGGCAACTAATCTTGCCTTGTACCTGCAAGCTGATCCATCTGAATTTCTTTTAACTTTATATACCCATCGACAACCAATTACCTTTTGATTCGGCGACATTGGAACCAAATCCCAAGTGTCCATTTCCTTCAATGCATCTATCTCTTCATAAGGAGTCATACCTTGAAGTGATTCGGATGGTAGTCGATTGACAAGGTACACTGCAATTGAAATAGCTTCTGCCCATATATAATGTGGCAACTTCTTCTCTTCAAGCATTGTTCGGGCTGATCCAACCAATGTCTTGTTTCTCCTCTCTGCAATTCCATTTAGTTGAGGAGAGTACCTGGTAGACACTTCCCTTTTGATACCTTTATCCTGCAAGAACTCATCAAAATCTTTGGAGAAGTATTCTCCCCCTCCATCAGATCTGAGCTTCTTTAGTGATCTACCTATATGATTCTCCACATGTGCAAGATACTTCTTGAAGCAATCAAATACTTCATTCTTACTCTTGATAAAGTATAGAACAGTCCATCTACTATGGTCGTCAATAAATGAGACATAATACCTTGATCCTGCCAATGAAGGTTCTTGACTTGGTCCCCATATGTCTGTGTGTACTAAGTCCAATAAGTTTTTGTGGATGTAGCCTTTGTGGTTGAATGGTTGTCTTTGTGCCTTCCCAATCTGACATGCATCACACCTGTTGATCATGTGTTGCTTTGATATGTTCGGCAGTCCTAGAACACTTTGATCCCTGCATATATCCTTCAAGGTTCTTTCATTCACATGAGCAAGTCTCTTATGCCACACTTCAAGCTCACTTAGGGTTTGAGACCCAAAGTTGAATAGAGCTATGTTCCTGGTATCTCCTACTTCAAAAGTAAAGAGCCTACCATGCTTCTCACCTCGGGCTATCTTCTTGAAGCCTTGACATGGATCTTCCACAAAAGCTCCATGTTGGGTGAACCTAACTTGCAAGCCTTTTTCAACTATTTGGCCTACACTGATTAGGTTTTTAGTGATAGTGGGTACATAGAGAACCTTACTCAGAATGTTTGTCCTGCCATTGGAAGCTTTGACATTACCAATCTTCTCCACATTGTGCTTCGTGTCATCCCTTGTTTGCACTTCATGTCTATGCTTTGGACTTTCCAAATCAGATAGAAGAGCAATGTTGCCTGCAACATGATTCGAACATCCTGAATCTATGTAGAACAAATGATCATCTTCTTTACCTTCTTTGTGGCTTAGATTCATGAGAAGTAATGAGTCTTCATGTGGTTGATCTTCTGAATAATTGTTGTAGTCCCTTCTATTATAGCTTCTATTGTTGTTGTTGAAGTTGTGTCCACCTCTGCCTCTATTGCCGCCATATCCACCTCTTCCACTTCCTTTCTGGGTCTTCCCATTGAACCAGCAATTCTGAGTGGTGTGGTTGGTCTTATCGCATATGGCACAAGGTTGAACATTCTGACCTTTGGCTTTGTCTTGCTTTGGTCCTTTCTTCTTCCCTTTCCACTTGCTCTTGCTTGCAAAGTTGGCTTGGGAAGTCTCTTCTTCATCTTCTTCCTTTTTCTTGCCTTTCTACTTCTTATCCTTCTTATCTGCATATAGAGCACTCGTTGAATTACCATGATAAGAGTTACCTTCCTTTATGCTATTGTTGGCTTCTTGATTGAAGAGTTGTCCAAGAAAGATGTTGAAGTCTGGAGTTTGCATATCCATGATGAGATCATAGGCCGTCGTGAAGGATTGCCATTGCTTATCACTTCGAATGCCGCTGAGAATTTTCCTCATGATGACCTCTTCTTCAATCAGCTCTCCAATGGATGCTAACTGATCCGCAACCTCTTTGACCTTGGTAACAAACTTTGTGATGGTTTTTTTAGGTGTCTTCTTCATTTGGTTGAACTCATTCCAAAGATGATTCTTTCTTGCTTTGGTACTAGCAGAAAAGAAAGTCTCCAGGGCATCCCAAGTCTCTTGAGATGTCTTGCATCCTCTAATATGTGGTAATAGAAAGTCAGAGATAGAGTTTAGTATGTACGGCCTTGCTTGAGCATCCCTTGCGCACCAAAGTGTGAGCTTATCTGTCTCCTCTTGTGTAGGTCCTCCTTTGGATCTTGGAATAGGCATAGCTTCATCACTTGCTACAATTCCATAAAGATTTCTACCTTGCAAGTAGGCCTCCATTCTGATTTGCCAAGCCGCATAGTTGTGTCAATCAAGCTTTTCGATCATTGAGGGAAAGCCGTCACCCATCTTGATCTAGCTCTGATACCACTGAAAGAACTTGGAGAAGCTTATCGAAGGTAGAAAAGTGCGTTTCGAAGCGATGAAGTTTGGTCAAGCCAACCGGCACAAGACCAGCCCTTGAGCTTATGGAGACTCAAATAGACCTTATAGGCATGTGATAAGTGCAAAGAAACACACTATGTACCTTGGAGCATCAAGGAGAATGAGTCGATACAAAACAGATAGGTTCGCGGGTCGACTAGCTCAAAAAACTTATTATCTATGGAAGAGATAATGAACTTCAAATGCCCATAGCGACCAGCGTGATTACAATTAGAAAAACTCCTTTTATGGGAGTGATACACATAGGGTTGAGTGTATGGAATGCACAAAAGTATAAGGAATAAGCAAAATATGCTATAGGAATGAATGCGACATTCACCGGTGGTACTTCCTATTTTTAAGGAATACGCAGAGATTGACCCCGAGGCAGAAAAACTGAGATTCCTCCAAATCTGCTGAACCAAATGTTTTGCCAATTTACAGGCATAAACTAGACACTAGTACCTTTCCAATGAGTCCTCTTGCACTCAATTTGGAGCTCTGAGGAGAGAGCAGCAGCCTCTGCAAGATTACGGTTGGCGAAGAAGATGATGCAGAAAATTGAAGGAGCAAGACAATGATGGTCACAAGTGTATGTATATTGCTTCCATGTATAATACAAGTGATTTCAACTCCTTATATAGCCTCTAGGAGTGTTCCACGACTTTTACAACTTGAATTTGAATTCAAATGAAGGTGGGAATGGTTGTTGGAGGGAATCAATTCACTTCCCTACAATCTAGGAAAAGTGAAGATCTTGATTGATCTACTTTTAGGTGACTTGATTTGCTTGATTGAATGCTGCTTCAACCACCAAAATTTCATGGGATTTTGGCTCTATATTTCTACCTTTACATGTGTCAAGCTCAAGGCTTTTACAACGGTAAATGAGCCATCAAAATATTCTCAAAAAATACAATAAATGAGCATATGAAAAAGAACTCTCCAACAGATATTCTTTCGACGCGATAGCCTTTGATGTAGATCAAATCCACCTCAAGCATAGTGTAAGCTTGATGTTCCAACAGTATGCTTTTGTCATGCCTTCTGAGAACGCTCTCCAAGAGCTCCCCTTGATCGTCCCTTTCCTCTGTGAGTGAATCCGTCCAAAATTCATAGCCCCTTTCTCCTCTCTGAAAATAGTTTGTGCTCCCCCAGATCCTGCCGCCATCTTCTCAAATTAGCATTCCCCTCCCGAGTCTCGACTCTTGTCACACCGCTATCTATTCTTCCTCCTCAATACCCCGCTGCTTCTCTCCTCTTTCACTCAAACCTTCCGCGAGAGAGATTGACCAAACCTTTCCCCTCTTATGAATACGAGAAGAACCCTTAGTTCTTTGCTCCTGGTCCTCAGTTGCCTGGAAGCGGTTCAGCCCTCCCCCCTTTTCTGTTTCTTTTTTCAGAACAGTGACAACCACCCGATTCAGAAGGGGATGGCCCCCACATTAATAAGGAAATCTGGATCATTTTTGTCAAGACTCGAAACAACTCGGTCTTCCATTTTGCAAGTTGTACTGCTACGCTGCTGGTTCAGATGAATTGTACAAGCACCCATTAAAATATTCAACTCAGTAAGAGTTGGTAAAAATGGCATATTTAAAAGAATCAAAACTGCTCTATCCACATCGCCAACACGGCAAAGTAGGTCAATCAAGCAAGTGTAGTGTTGAATATTTGGATGCATACCCTAAACTGGCCACATGGATTTAAAGTACCTTTGGGCCACCTCTAGTAGGCCCCTATGATTGCACAAGTTTAGAAAAATCGTTGACATAATGCTATCAGGTTCAATGTTTGTCTCTATGACTTTAGACAAAAGTTCTAAGAGAAGTTCATCACCTCCAAGCTTTCCATATCCTTCCATAAGAGCACTCCATGAGATCATGTCCACCATCGGCAAACCATTAAACATTCCTCGAGCTTCTTGAACCATGTAAGAGTTGGCATACATCATAGCCAATGCAGTGCCAGCCTCCAAGTGGTAATACTAGAGGTGCTTCACATGCAGCATGGCACGGTAATGTGAATCGGAAGTGGTTATCACCAAAAGCTCCTCTTGTGTCACCAAGGGGTTCCCAGGCCTCATGTTCTGCTTCAAAGCATCCAATTTTAATGCGACATTGCATGCCAAAAGCTCCTGCAAACTTGGCATCAGTAACTCCATTCAAATGCACCGTAGGAGGGGCTCTGCACACTCCAAATACTTCTCATCAATCGTCAATTCCACTCTTCAAGTACCTGAAATCAAACGTATTTTCCTGCCAAATAGAACCACATTAGTGCATCAAAACCAACCATTTTCTGAGCTAACAAGCACCAATAAGATCCTCTGTAACGTATTGACAAAACTGGTAAATAATAAACGCTCTGATTGGGACAAACAACTCCATCATGCTGTTTGGGCTTATCGAGTTGCCTACAAAACGGTACTCAACGCCACCACATTTCAGATGGTCTTCGGACAAAACGCTGTGCTACCATTAGATTTCTTAATCCCTGCCTTAAAAGTAGCACAAGAGTATGAGTGGAATGGGCATGAATTCTCCTCTAGGATCGTTGATCTCGAACGCTTAGGTGAGATGAGGCTACGAGCGGCAGCAGGCATCTACGCTGCAAAGAAGAGGCAAAAGGCATACTTTTATGCACACATCAAGGATAAGGGATTGAAAGAGGGAGATCTAGTGTTGGTTTACACACTAAAACAACATGCCCATAAGTTGGAAAAAAGAGGATACAGACCCATGATCATTAATAGAATTTCCACTAGTGGTGCAGTTCAGTTGGCCACTCTAGAAGGAGATATCTTGCCAAACTATATTAGTGGATGTAGAGTCATGTTATATCAAGAACCTCTTACAGAGGACATGCTAATGAGACTCAACACTGCTAAGAAACGAAAAGAAGAAGAGTTAAGAGTGAGAGAAGAAGCACAGGCAGAGGCCAGAGAGCGTATTAGGCGAAAAAATTTAAGGCAATTAGGCCTAGATGTCAACTCAAAAACCCCAAAATATCACATGGATATGTGCCAAAAGTCAAGCATAGCGACTTCTCTAGTCATTGACCGAAGACCCTTTGTGACCATAGAGATAGGACAAGGGAAGGGTGCAAGGACGGTGAAAGTATTGATTGACTCAGGTGTAGCAAGTAGTGCAGTTAGAATTTCCTACTGCCAAGACTTGCAGTTGACCATCAATCCCATAGAGGCTTATCTCATAGGATTGGGAGGTGTGGAAACCCCTTGTTTGGGCGAGGTGGAACTTCCCATCTACCTTCAAGATGTTCCAATGAAAGTCAAAGCGCTAGTATGTCAAGATGAGAACCTTACAGAACCACTTGTCCTGGGTCAAGATTGGATCTATGACCATGCAGTTAACTTAAACCTAAGAAGTCAAATTCTTTAGGTTTGGGTACATGAACAATGCATTACATTAGAATTAGAGAACTGCATGCTCCTAGATCATGGCACGACACACTCTCTTAGTTCTTCCAAGACTAATCATATGAAAGAGGATGTTGTATGTGTCAAAAGCTCTATGATGCAGAAGGAGTCAATCGTCGAAGACCAGGTTCGAAGGCGGGTGGATCTTTCTTCTTCTCCAAAGAATCAAGTAGCAACAGTAGTGAGTGCACCACACAAGCAAACAATACCGTTCACGACAACTGCTACATCAAATAGAAAGACACCATTCGATAAGAAAGCAGTTCCGAGCATGAAGCAGATCTGGGTACGCAAAGGAGAGCAACCACCAGCCTTGCCCCCACAAATCCCATCCAGGCAAGCCAACCAGGCCAGAAGACGAAGGAAGCAGCTCGGACAAGCTCAATCACAAGGTATCCAACAAGTTTGGGTGCCTAAGAAGTTAGCTGCAGCTCAACAAGGGCAATTACAGATGTGGGTACCTAAGAAGCTCTTACAACCACAACAACCTATGTTCTCCCACATGCGAAAGGTCTCAACAAAGAAGCCAAAAAGAGAAAAGGGTAAGAACCAAGTACAGAGACCAAAGGAAGATCAAATCAGCTCTTCAACATTAGTAGGAAGACATGCAAAAAGTATATGGGTTTGGAAGCCAAAAGTACAAGTAGCCTCCACCGAACCAAAGCGCCAACCATACTGGATACCACAGTTCAGAAAGCATCCAAAGAGGAAGATGCCTGAAGTGACCACTACAGTGCCAAATGATGTTCTAAAATGGACTCCAATAAGGAGGATTACATAAGTTCGAGACTCAATGGATACCTCCACCAAGGTCGGCATCAACCTCCGCAAATAACATCGAAAGCCTCGAACGAGCAACAACCATGTGCTCCTTACACAACCCTATCTTTTGCACCATTCAGGTCATGCATTTCCAAAGTATGCATTAATATAGGGCAACATTACACGGCCGTGCATAGACACACTTGAGAATCCCAAGCACAAGAGCACAGTGACATATGTCAAATATTTCTATTAATACTAACTTTCCTGTTCTTGTTTTGTGATATCTTTTTCCAAAAAAAGAAAAAAAAAAGGAAGAAGAGAGAGAGGAAGCACTTGTTTCCAGGTTTGGCTCATGAAACATGAATGAGTCATGCTTAGTGGAAGGTGGAACTGTGGATTACTGAGCATTTATCAGTTTGGATAGAAGTGGGTCTCGGCTAGTAGATGATAGAGTTGCTGCCTTATCTGTTAGATGTCAAGAACTTGGCATAAACATGGCATCCACAACTACGGTTTCCTCTTACTATGGTAGGAGTGAAGAGCTTGAAGGTCTGCAACTTGAGTGATGCTTAACTACTGCATGTACGAGAGCATCCAGGGAGATATCTGCAAGGGGTAGTTCTAGGACCCTGCAAATCTTTGTATGTATACTGGATCAGAAGACCCCTACTTATGGTGAACTAGAGAGAATATGTGAAACTAAGCTTGGCGTAGTTCTCGAATGTTTTTTGTCAAGGAATATAAAGAAATTCAATTCTCTGTATTTGACAAATGATGCTTTGAAAAGAGGAGACAGGATCAGCCACTCAAAAGATCTCATAAGTGGACCATCAACATGGATATTCATCAACAATGTTCCATCCCAAAGGCCGAGTGTACAAGACGAAGAGATGAACATCGATCGCCCTTCTCCATGGTAAGTATCTTTACTTTGGAAACTTCATAACCATGATAGCCTAGGAAACCTCTTCGTCAGCATACCCTTGAGCACTTAGCTCAAGAACCCCAATTTTTGCACCATACTTCTTCCGCTGCATTTTCCAAGTAAGCATGCATAGGGCTACATTACGAGGCCATGCACAAGGCACATATTTTCCTCAAACCATGCACAAACACACTTACCCATCATCCAGTAGGGGCTACTATGAACATCAACTTTGGAAGATCTAGAGGACATCAACGGAGACTCACAACGACACAATCATGTTGGAATCCAACGAAGAAGTACATACCAAGCCACTACAACTTGCAAAGGCTCGTAGTGACAGATGAAGAGCCGGACAACCAACCCTGCCACATCTGGAAGGTAGATGGCTCTTGTTCCTACCGAACAGACACTACCTATCAAAGCACTACTTGGAACAACCACTACAACAAGGGTCTGTCAGGGACGACACACTCGAGAGGGGGGGGAGTGTTGGAACTCAAAGTCAAGCAGAAGCATGAAAGCACATCAGAAAGGTGGACACACACAAGAAGAAGGAGCAAGTAGGGAGCTCCAAGAAGTGTATGTCAAATTTTCACAAGAACTCCCTACAAAAATAGTGATTTTCATCACTAAAAACCATTGTAAATACCATTTTCTATTTTTGTAACTCCATTTTGTTCAAGCCAAGGAGTCCTTGAGCTTGAGGAGTATTAGAACTATCATCCTACCAATGTTCATAATTTTTAGACTCCGTTTGAGCCCTCAAATAAGCCCTGGAACCTAATTTTTAACTAGGCCGGACACTAGGCCTGGACAGGGCCAAAACTAGTCAAAAAACTATAAAAAGAGCTAGAGAGCTCATTTTTGAGGCTAGCTTGTTTAGAGAATAGAGCTTTTGTAAGAGAACTCTTTTGCAATCGAAGCTTTGCATTGTTCCTCTCTTGATCTCACCTTATGCGCGTGTGTGTGTATGTGTGCATGTTTGTGTGCTTTCACTCACGCACTTGTGCTTTCACTTGCTCGTGGTCTTCATACCGGTCCTCACGTCTCCGCAGATTCACAAGTAAAGGAGGTGGTGCTTACGCTTGAGCTACATATGCAGATACGTACACACACATATACACATGCACACACACATGCACATACCTACATATACACATATACATGCACATACACACATATACACATAGAGTTACACATATACATGCACATACATATACTTATACACATGCACATGCACATACTCATACACACATATACACTTACACATGCACATGCACATACATACATATACACACACATACACATGCACATATATACATATACACACACATACATACATATACACACACATACATATACACGTAGGTACACACATATGAATGAATTATATAATTAAAGTATTAAAACACATATACACATGCACATACCTACATATACACATATACATGCACATACACATATATACACATAGAGTTACACATATACATGCACATACATATACACACACATACACATGCACATGCACATACTCATACACACATATACACTTACACATGCACATGCACATACATACATATACACACACATACACATGCACATACATACATATACACACACATACATATTCACTTAGGTACACACATATGAATGAATTATATAATTAAAGTATTAAAACACATATACACATGCACACACACACATGCACATACCTACATATACACATATAGATGCACATACACACATATACACATAGAGTTACACATATACATGCACATACATATACACACAGATACACATGCACATGCACATACTCATACACACATATACACTTAGACATGCACATGCACATACATACATATACACACACATACACATGCACATACATACATAGACACACACATACATATACACTTAGGTACACACATATGAATGAATTATATAATTAAAGTATTAAAACACATATACACATGCACATACCTACATATACACATATACATGCACATACACATATATACACATAGAGTTACACATATACATGCACATACATATAAACACACATACGCATGCACATGCACATACTCATACACACATATACACTTACACATGCACATGCACAAACATACATATACACACACATACACATGCACATACATACATATACACACACATACATATACACTTAGGTACACACATATGAATGAATTATATAATTAAAGTATTAAAACACATATACACATGCACACACACATGCACATACCTACATATACACATATACATGCACGTACACACATATACACATAGAGTTACACATATACATGCACATATATATACACACACATACACATGCACATGCACATACTCATACACACATATACAGTTACACATGCACATGCACACACATACATATACACACACACATACACATGCACATACATACATATACACACACATACATATACACTTAGGTACACACATATGAATGAATTATATAATTAAAGTATTAAAACACATGCTTAATATAAACGATAATAACAATCAATAGAACAAAACTCTTCATTACTTAATACCATACACACAATTCAAAACATAACTGAAATGAATATATATATATATATATATATATATATATATATATATATATATATCAAGGTAAATACATATAATCCAATGTCATAATCAACTAAAATCCTAATCATCATCATCATCATCATCATCATTATCATCAACAGTATCATGATCATCCTGATCTTCCTCATCCTCATCATCATGATCACCTTGTGACGATCGAGATCGTCCCTCCTCTGTCTGTCTCTCCACCTCATCCATATCTTTCTCTCCATAACACTCTTGTATTACATATAACAAACATAAATAAATAAGACAATTAAACCATTCATAAAAATAAAATAATTATATAAAATCTTATAATACTCAGAAAGGCATGAGGATGATCTCGCATATACTCGCTCAAACGCCGATATCCAAAATGTGTAGCATACTCGATCTCATGTTTCGTAGGATATTGGCCATAATCCTTCCGCTGCATTGAAACAAATAAAAAAGATTAGTTGCTTGCATTTTAACTAAAATAAAAAATATACTCACAATAACACATATACTTACAAATGTAGCTACAAAACCATTATGGCCCATTTGGCCTAGGTACGATGTGTGGCCCGACTCCACTCTCTTCTTTGCAACAACCTATTTATTTAAGAAAAAAATACATAAACTAAATGTAAAAAATTACTAAAATATATAAAAATTATAAATATAAACTATTAATTTGTGTACCTTGCTGAGGAAATGATTCCTGAAGACGTAGCTGTCTACGAAAAAACTGCAACGTCTCAGGTGGTATGTTAGGTCGCCTCTTATTTTTTTCCACCATACAATATCTCCTGTTTTTGTGCATTTTCACTATTTTCATACCATTTTTCATGCATTATTATGTGGGAAGGAGTTAGGAAGTGCAAGGGAGAACAAGCGCCTGTGTTTTTCATGGTTTTCTGCTCATACGGAGCTCGCAATTGCTCGGCGCTCAAAAATTCGAAGTTCCCGCCAAAAAATGCGATTCTGTGAAAATTCAAATTTTTTTGAAAATCACGATTTTCTGTTTCCTGCCTAAAATCTTCCTGAAAGAATCACGATTCTGTGATCATTCTCAGAATCGCGATTCTGTGGTTGTGCTTAAAATCACGATTCTCAAAAATCACGATTTTCAAAAAACACGATTCTCTGAGACAAAATCGCGATTTTCACGTCAAAAAACATGATTCTAAGAACGACGATTTTGTGAAAATACGATTTTATGAATCACGATTCTGTGAACCACGATTCTATGAAAACACGATTCTCTGAGACAAAATCGCAATTCTCTAAAATACGATTCTGTGCTCAAAATCACGATTTTCAAAAAAAAAGATTTTGTGCTCAAAATCGCGATTTTCAAAAACACGATTCTGTGCTCAAAATCGCGATTTTCAAAAACATGATTTTGTGTTCAAAATCACGATTTTCAAATACGATTCTGTGCTCAAAATCACGATTTTCAAAAACACGATTCTGTGCTTAAAATCGCGATTCTTTGACTTCACAGCATCGCGATTCTCTGATTTCACACAATCGCGACTCCCTGATTTCACAAAATCGAGATTTTCTCCAAAAGGTCCTGTTTGCCTGTTTTGACCCCTAGGAGCCTGATTTGACATAACTTTTCCATCCAAAGTCCATTTTTTGAGCTCTATAGCTCTTCATCATCATCATCTCCACCGTCTTCCATCTTCTTCTTCATAGAAATTTCTTGTTTTTTTTTTGTGCATTTTCACCATTTTCATACCATTTTTCATGCATTATTGTGTGGGAAGGAGTTAGGAAGTGCAAGGGAGAACAAGCGCCTGTGTTTTTCATGATTTTCCGCTCATACAAAGCTCGCCATTGCTGGGCGCTCAAATATTCAAAGTTCCCGCCAAAAAACGCGATTCTGTGATGAAAATCGCGATTCTGTGAAAATTCAAATTTTTTTGAAAATCACGATTTTTTGTTTCCCGCCTAAAATCTTCTTGAAAGAATCACGGTTCTGTGGTCATTCTCATAATCGTGATTCTCTGGTTGTGCTTAAAATCGCGATTCTCACAAATCACGATTTTCAGCCAAAAACACGATTCTGTGAGAACACGATTCTCTAAAACATGATTTTGTGAAAACACGATTCTCTGACACAAAATCGCGATTTTCACGTCAAAAAACACGATTCTGAGAACCACGATTTTGTGAAAAACACGATTTTGTGAAAACACGATTCTCTGAGACAAAATCGCGATTTCCACGTCAAAAAACACGATTCTGAGAACTACGATTTTTCTGAAAAACACGATTTTGTGAAAACACGATTCTTTGAGACAAAATCGCGATTTTCATGTCAAAAAACATGATTCTGAGAACCACGATTTTGTGAAAAACACGATTTTGTGAATCACGATTCTTTGAGACAAAATCGCGATTCTCTAGAACACGATTCTGTGAAAACACGATTCTCTGACACAAAATTGCAATTCTCTAAAACACGATTCTGTGCTCAAAATCACGATTTTCAAAAAACACGATTCTGTGTTCAAAATCGCGATTTTGAAAAACATGATTCTGTGCTCAAAATCGGGATTTTCAAAAACATGATTTTGTGCTCAAAATCGTGATTTTCAAATACGATTCTGTGCTCAAAATCACGATTTTCAAAAAACGATTCTGTGCTCAAAATCGCGATTCTAAGACTTCACAGCATCGCGATTCTCTGATTTCACACAATCGCGATTCCCTGATTTCACAAAATCGGGATTTTCTCCAAAAGGTCCTGTTTGCCTGTTTTGACCCCGAGGAGCCTGATTTGACATAACTTTTCCATCCAAAGTCCACTTTTTGAGCTCTATAGCTCTTCATCATCATCATCTCCACTGTCTTCCATCTTCTTCTTCATAGAAATTTCTTGTTTTGTTTTTTGTGCATTTTCACCATTTTCATACCATTTTTCATGCATTATTGTGTGGGAAGGAGTTAGGAAGTGCAAGGGAGAACAAGCGCCTGCTTTTTTCATGATTTTTCTGCTCATACGAAGCTCGCCATTGCTCGGCGCTCAAAAATTTGAAGTTCCCGCCAAAAAACGGGATTCTGTGATGAAAATCTCGATTCTGTGAAAATTCAAATTTTTTTGAAAATCACGATTTTCTGTTTCCCGCCTAAAATATTCCTGAACGAATCACGATTCTGTGGTCATTCTCAGAATCGCGATTCTGTGGTTGTGCTTAAAATCGCGATTCTCACAAATCACGATTTTCAGTGAAAAACACGATTCTGTGAGAACACGATTCTCTAAAACACGATTCTCTAAGACAAAATCGTAATTTTCACGTCAAAAAACACAATTTTGAGAACCACGATTTTGTGAAAAACACGATTCTTAGAGACAAAATCGTGATTTTCACGTCAAAAAACACGATTCTCTGAGACAAAATCGCCATTTTCACGTCAAAAAACACGATTCTAAGAACCACGATTTTTCTGAAAAACACGATTTTGTGAAAACACGATTGTTTTAGATAAAATCGTGATTTTCATGTCAAAGAACACGATTCTGAGAACCACGATTTTGTTAAAAACACGATTTTGTGAATCAGAATTCTTTGAGACAAAATTGCGATTCTCTAGAACACGATTCTGTGAGAATACGATTTTGTGAAGCACAATTCTGTGAACCACGATTCTGTGAAAACACGATTCTCTGAGACAAAATCGCAATTCTCTAAAACACGATTCTGTGCTCAAAATCACGATTTTCAAATACGATTCTGTGCTCAAAATCACGATTTTCAAAAAAACGATTTTGTGCTCAAAATCGCGATTCTTTGACTTTACAGCATCGCGATTCTCTGATTTCACACAATCGCGATTCACTGATTTCACAAAATCGGGATTTTCTCCAAAAGGTCCTGTTTGCCTGTTTTGACCCCCAGGACGCTGATTTGACATAACTTTTCCATCCAAAGTCCACTTTTTGAGCTCTATAGCATTTCATCATCATCATCTCCACCATCTTCCATCTTCTTCTTCATAGAAATTTCTTGTTCTTTTTTTTTGTGCATTTTCACCATTTTCATACCATTTTTCATGCATTATTGTGTGCGAAGGAGTTAGGAAGTGCAAGGTGGAACAAGCGCCTGTGTTTTTCATGATTTTCTGCTCATACGGAGCTCGCCATTGCTCGGCGCTCAAAAATTTTAAGTTCCCGCCAAAAAACGCGATTTTGTGATGAAAATCGTGATTCTGTGAAAATTCAAATTTTTTTGAAAATCACGATTTTCTGTTTCCCACCTAAAATCTTCTTGAAAGAATCACGATTCTGTGGTCATTCTCAGAATCGCAATTCTGTGGTTGTGCTTAAAATCGCGATTCTCACAAATCATGATTTTCAGCGAAAAACACGATTCTGTGAGAACATGATTCTCTAAAACACAATTTTGTGAAACCACGATTCTCTGAGACAAAATCGCGATTTTCACGTCAAAAAACACGATTCTGAGAACCATGATTTTGTGAAAAACACGATTTTTTGAAAACACGATTATCTAAGAAAAAATCGTGATTTTCACGTAAAAAAACACGATTCTGAGAACCATGATTTTTCTGAAAAACACGATTTTGTGAAAACACGATTCTCTGAGACAAAATCGCGATTTTTATGTCAAAAAACACGATTTTGTGAAAAACACGATTTTGTGAATCACGATTCTCTGAGACAAAATCGCGATTCTCTAGAACACGATTCTGTGAAAACACGATTTTGTGAATCACGATTCTGTGAACCACGATTCTGTGCTCAAAATCGCAATTTTCAAAAAACACGATTCTGTGCTCAAAATTGCGATTTTCAAAAAACACGATTCTGTGCTCAAAATCGTGATTTTCAAAAACACGATTTTGTGCTCAAAATCACGATTTTCAAAAACATGATTTTGTGCTCAAACACAAAATCGTGATTTTCAAATATGATTCTGTGCTCAAAATCACGATTTTCAAAAACACGATTCTGTGCTCAAAATCGCGATTCTTTGACTTCACAGCATCGCGATTCTCTGATTTCACACAATCGTGATTCCCTGATTTCACAAAATCGGGATTTTCTCCAAAAGGTCCTGTTTGCTTATTTTGACTCCCAGGAGCCTGATTTGACATAACGTTTCCATCCAAAGTCCATTTTTTGAGCTCTATAGCTCGTTGGAAAGCTCGTTTCAAATGCATTGATTTTCAGATAAGATATTTTGAAGTTGACCCTCCAATGGGACTAGGAAACCAAGGGGGCCCCAAGGGATTTTGAGCAATACAAAGGGGAATTTTGGGACTAGAAGACAAAGCTTATGAACCTGAGGTCTGGTAGACACCTAGGCAAGGATAAACAAAGCATTAGATCTTCTGAGGCTAGTGTCAACCATACAGCTAAGTCTTGGGCACAACAACTAAGTGGTCATCCTTACAGACTAAGTTTAGATACAAGTGATTCAGAAATGTCTTTTAGCATGGGGAAACGTGTAGGTGGCTAAGGAACTGATTATTTACAAACACCAGAAGGTCCCTATAAGACATAGTTGAAATATATTCGGACCAACCGATTAGGTGCTCGCATCTATGAGGATGGCCTGAGATGATCAGTGGTCCAACTCAAAAATCCAGATCAACCCTTTGGACTTGAAAACCAGGTGGTCAAGTTCGAAGAGGGTTCATACATTGATAAGGAAGGAACCATGTATGTGGTCACCAACCTACCAGATAGGGCTGATGAGTTGGGAAATGTCATTCCTTAGAATGAAACAGGAGACCTAGAACAAGGAAATGTAGGACAAGGACCCCAGACTCCTAGAGGTAAGTCAGTTTCGACCCGAGTGATCACTTCGGATTGGATCCCTCAAGACAACAAAAGCATAGAACTATTCTTGAATAGAGAAACAGAGGAAGCCTAGTCATCAACCTAGCCAATTGGGCATAGTCATCATCTACGAGTTCAAGGATCCAGAGACACCAGGCAAAGTGCTCTACCTGGATAACACATCAGAGAAAATTTTCTTGGTAACAGAACATGATAGACATGCATATACGTGGAAGAGTGAATTGATTTTCCCTCCACCAAGATCCAATGTTTCCCATGGCCTCCAAGGAGTAGGATCATCCCACGCTCATGAAGCCCAGAGAGAAAGAACTAGAGAGAGACTTGAGGTAAGTTTTGCACACACCGTGGGCAGGAATAGGTCAGGATTTGAAAATGAAAGACCTGAAAGAGAGAGACATCAAGCACATAGGCACCAAAGAGATGAACAGGATTTTCCATTGCTTAGACCCTGAGAGCACCCAAGAACCCTTAGACCCACTCAAGTGATCAAGGCAATGAAGAATTATTTTGACGGGTCAGGAGATCCTTATGATCATGTGGCCGAGTTCAAACAAGTGTTAAGAGCTGAGCAGGTTGAGGACTTGTTCACCCAGTACGAGGCATTTGGTTTGACTCTTAAGGGCACTGCCTTGGCTTGGTTTCAACCATTGAGTAGTCACAACTATCGCGATATAGGTCAACTGCTAGACGAATTCATTGTAGAATTTTCCAAGAGTGGTATCAGGCATAACACATCATCTTTGATCCACAGCTTCAAGCAGACACCCCAAGAAACAATGCGGCTAGCAGGTAGAAGGTTCAGACAGTATCTAGAGAGATGCCCTGCTCCAGAGTTACCCACACCAGCCAAACAAGTGGCTTTGTTTTTAGATGGCTTTCTAGGCACTAAGTTAAGATCATATGTGTACTTGAAAGAGCCTAGATCCATAGAATTAGGATTGTCCAAACTCTATAAGGATTCTGATAGTTCTACTAGTCATACTTCGAAAATCTCCACGGAAATAGAGGAGATAGCTGAGCAAGTTGCCAAGAAGCTGGGAGTCCAAAATAGACAAACATCGAGAGTCACTCCATTGAATCGGTGTTATACTTGCGAAGGCGACCACATGGCTAATGTATGCCCAATGCACAACCAGAACATGAGAGAAAGGAATACCCCATACTCCACTATTGAAAGGAAGTACACAAACCATACAGTTCAAGATTGTCCCTACAATAGGCAGGCTGTTAGATAGAATTATCAACAACCTTACACATAAGGTAGGTATCAGAACCAATACCAACAGCCATATTATAGACCACAACAACAATATCAGGCACCATATAGGCCACAACCAGTCTTGGGAAACCAACCACCAGCTCCCGCCAATGCAATTCCAGTTAAATATGCAGTGGCAGAAGAGAACCTTAATAGAGCATTGGTGCCAGTGACCCCACTGATCTCAGAGAATGACTCTCATGCTCATAGTTCAGACTACTCCCATGAAGGTAGTTCACATGCGTATTACACAAAGTCACCTGAACATAGTGAGATTTATCCGTATCAATATGAGGCACCACCTATGGAACAAAATTGGGAGACTGAATACTCCAATGTCATGTACACAAATGCTAACCCTAGGCCCCAATTGAGACAAGTAAGACCACAAGCCCCTAGGGGACCATGTTTTATATGTCAGGGTGACCATTTCCTTCGTGATTCTCCCCATCCACCATCCCCGAGTCAAGGACAGGCTATCACAATACAAGCTTTTTGTCCTGATTGTGGCAAAGACCATCTCCCCAGAGATTGTCCAAGAAACCCCTCTAGTGCACCCAAGATTACACCTATTAATGTGGTAGGCTTAGTGGCGGATTAAAGTTCAAGTTGCAATAATGTGGCTCCTATACAAGCTGTCACTAGAGCACAAGCCTTAAAATAGGATAAGCAAGCAGAGCAATCGGAATCGAGTGAATCGGGAGAACCTAGTAGGAGGAAAACAAGAACATGGAAAGATACCAAAGAGAAGGCTAATCACAAGTGGAATAAAAAGTTATCGGAATTAGAAGAAAGCTTGAAAGATGCAAAAACAAAAATAGAAGACATCGCATCTCAAAACCCCTCACATGTCGAAACTCCATCCACTCCACCTCATCCCATCCCACCACCCATTGTAAATAGGCCGCAACCAGGGTCTGTTCTTGCAGATCCAACCCTAGAAGGCTTGGACATGATGTTCAAGGCCTACCAGGCTCGACTTCAAGAGGGGCCAACAGTGGCAAACCTAGACAAGAGTTACCCTAGAGCAGACTTAGAGATTGAACGAATGAAAATGTGCGTGAAAATGGTAGAACAAGCTCAAGCTATACTTGAGACTAGTCAAAAGTTCAATCAGACAAACTCTGTCAAACCGGATTTGCATTTCCAGGGCTTACTAGAAAGATTAGAGCAGTTGGTAAACAAACCACAAGTTTCTTTACCTCCAGAGGCTCAACCAGTTATTGAAAGGGGAAGCTCACCACCAATGGGAGCATATGTTCCTAATTCCACGGATGCTGGAATACCTCCTTCAATTCAACAGTACTCTCAAGAGTTCTTGCGGGAAATACAAGAGGAGAAATGGGCCAAGGAGAAGGGTAATTCCCCTCCTATTCGTGAGATTGATGATCTTCATGATCAATTTCCCCAAGACATTGCATCTATTTACGGAGACGAAGCAAAACAACAAGAAGACAAAGGATTAGATTTTGAATCTAATACCTTAGAAGAACTGCCTCAATTTCCAGGCCCATGGGAATCTGAATCTCTTCATATCAGAGCTCCCACAATACTGGTAAGACATGAAGACTCAGTGGTCCCAAGGAACACTGATGTCATGAAGAACACTAAGGTTCAATGTCATCTCACTGTAGAAGAGCTGCTCAAAGCAAAACCTGAGCTATGGAATCATGTGAAGGATCAGGTTCTAGAACTTGATTCTAACATGCCAAAAGCAGGCTCTAAGCAAAGGGTACCAGAGATACCTCTAGACAAAATAGGGGACATGTGTGAGGGTGAAGAAGGTAATACTTATCTTCCAATCACCTACCAAGGTTACACAACCAAAGCAATCATAGATTCAGGTGTTGGTGTTGCCATTGCGACCACCTCCTTGTGGAAGCAATGGGGCAAACTCACATTAAGACCAACTAGAATGAAGCTTCAAATGGCCGACGGTCATTTTGAAAGACCTCTAGGATTCCTCGAAGGGATAACTCTAACCACTTGTGGTGTGGAGTTTGAACATACATTTGCTATATGTGACTTTCAGAAAAATAACGTCTATGAGATGATCCTAGGAAGACCCTTCCTATGACAATTGCAAATAGTACAGGATTGGGGAACCAACTCCTTGTACTTGCAGCACTTAGGGGTCACCACCAAGGTCAATTTGAAGGATTACACCTTGAAAGATGTACCACCCCTACAGTGGAATTCTATCCACAAAGCGAAAGAAGATTCCATCTCTGTGCATTCTGAAAGTTCACCTGATCCATCATGGATGCATGAAGATACTCATTTGTGGATGTGCAAGGTCGCAGAGGAAGAGGAAAAACGTTTATGGCAAGAGAATAAGGGACTTCGCCAGGAGATAGACCAATTAAAGACCCAGCCTATACACCGATGATCTTTCCAGATGAGGAATTTGAGCCTCATGGCTGGCCAGAAATCTTAGCCACCATGGACATTGCTGTCAATGAAGAACAATGGACACCTCATTGTGATGAGGAGGGTTATGATATCTCAGTGTTCATGTGTCAGCCCTTGCTAGAAGAATTTGACCCTAGTGATGTCATAGAAGAAGAAGAGAATGACGATGATATAGAGTCCATTGTGATGGATAATTGCTTTAACTCAGAGCAGCACTATCTAGAAGATATAGGAGTGTTCACCCAGAAAGAAGAAGAACCTTCTCACAAGTATTAAAACGGTAAATTCAAAAGATGGAAGTGAGAGCAGTCAAAAGAAAAAGAAAAGAAAAGCGGTGAAACAAGAAGAGGAGGAATCATTGTTTGAAGTACCAGAAAACTTCAAGAAATATGAAGTTGACGACTGCAAAATTTTGGTACGAATGCCTAAGAGAGAGGCCATCATAGGAGAATCATATGATAATAAAGAAAAGACCAAGAAGATTGTAGTGACAAGCGAAGAGAACGAAGAGAGATGCACATATATAGGAGATGACTCTAAGTGCAAGAGAAGAAATGGAGCTTGTAGCTCTATTAAGGGAATATAGGGATGTGTTTGCGTGGCACTATAGAGACTTGAAAGGGGTAGATCCAAGAATTTGCTCTCGAACTATCCCCATGACTGCTGATGCCAAGCCCACCAAACAGAAGCCCTACACATATAATGAAACTTATGCAGCCAAGATAAAAGAAGAAATTGATAGGCTGATTGAAGCTGGATTCATCTATGAGATTGAGCATACTGAATGGGTGTCCCCCATTGTAGTGGTGCCCAAGAAGAACGGGAAGTTGCGAGTGTGCATTAACCTTAAAAAAGTTAATGCCGCTATGATCAGAGATAGTTATCCACTTCCAATCACGGAACATCTATTAGAGTGTGTTGCAGGCAAGGAAGTTTATAGCTTCCTTGATGGATTTTCAGGTTACAATCAAGTAGCCGTTGCTCCAGAAGATCAACACAAGCCGGCTTTTGCCACAGAGTGGGGAATCTTTGCATTTCGTGTGATGCCATTTGGGCTCACCAATGCACCTGCAACGTTCCAGAGGCTCATGTGTCATGTCTTCAAAGAGTTCTTGCGAAAGAGCTTAGAAGTGTATGTGGATGATTTATGTGCTCATTCCCAAGAAAGAAGATTCCACATCCCTGAGCTTAGACAAATTCTCAACAAGTGTAGAGAATATCGAGTGTGTCTGAACCCAGAAAAGTGTGTGTTCATGGTGCGGCAAGGTAAAATCTTAGGTCATATTGTTTCTAAGAATGGAATCTCAACAGATGAAGATAAGGTACAAGCCATAGTGGAGCTACCAAGGCCAAGGAATGTTAAAGAGGTACGAGCCTTTATGGGCCATTGTGGATATTACTGCAGGTTTATCCACATGTACGCAATCATAGCTAGACCCCTTTATGCCTTGTTGTCTAATTTTGAGTGGAACGACGAATGCAAGAATTCTTTCAATGAATTGAAGAAACGTTTATGCATAGCACCAATACTGATCACTCCTGATTGGAATAAACCATTCCATGTCCATGTGGATGCATCCAATCATGCCATAGGATGTGTGCTAGCACAACCCACAAGTGAAGGAAACTTAGACTTGCCCATAGCATACGCTAGTAGACAGCTCACCGCAGCTGAACGAAACTATACCACAACTGAGCGAGAGGGCTTAGGCATGGTATATGCTGTGAAGAAGTTTAGACACTATTTATTGGCCAACAAGTTCAAGTTTTTCACTGATCATCAAGCTTTGTTATATTTGGTCAATAAACCTTGCAATACTGGATGCTTAGTAAGATGGTTCCTCTTACTAATGGAGTATGACTTTGAAGTTGTTGTCAGGAAAGGTAGAACCCACCTTTCTCGCATCACTTCAGGAGAGTCACCGCAAGGAGTGTCTGACGAACTACCTGATGCTTATCTGTTCAATTTAGAAGTTGTTCCTAAATGGGCAAATAAGTTGGTACCAGTCCTAACCTTCGGCCCTGCAAATAAGAATGTGAAAACATCACAAGAAGAAATTGTAAAATCACAAAAATATCACATATTAGCAGGAAGCATGTACAAACAAGATACTGAGGGTGTATTAGCTTGTTGTGTTGCGGACGATGAACATAGTAGTTGGTTGCAACAAGCCCATGAAGGAATGCTAGGAAATCACTATTCAAAACAATGAACATTGCAGAATTTGAAACGTTTAGGAAAGTATTGGCCTAGCATGGACAAAGAAATACATGAGTGGATCAAGAATTGTCCAATGTGCAGAGAGAGACTACCAGTGGAGCATGCGACCCTTTATCAAGTATCATTAATTCTAGATTGGAGTGCTCCATTGGTAGAGTTTATGAGATCGGGAAGATTACCCAAAGAGGCTAGTCTAGCAAGAAGACGAAACATGGAGCAACAAGCTCAAGGCTATGCCTTAGTAGGAGACAACTTATACCGAAGAGGCAAAGATGGTTACTTAAGACTGTGCGTTCATGAATCAGACTATTTGAAAGTCTTAGAAACTGCACACAGCGGTGTTGCAGGTGGACACTTCGGCCCTGAGCGAGTAATCAAGACCATTCTATTCTCAGGACTTTGGTGGCCCACTCTTCATATGGATGCTCATACCTATGTGAAGAAATGTGACACATGCCAACGTGCACAATATCTAGTTAGAAAAGATGAGATGCCTTTGAGGCCAATGATGGGAGGACGTGCATTCTCGAAATGGGGTTTAGACTTTGTAGGTCCTATTAACCCCCCAGTTAGAAACTCCCATGCAGAGTATATTATTGTAGCCACAGATTACCTTACCAAGTGGGTAGAAGTGAAAGCCACAACAAAGAATGATGCTCAGACTACGGCTAAGTTCTTATTCGAGAATGTGTTCATGAGATATGGACTACCAATAGAGTTGGTGAGCGATAGAGGCACACACTTCTTGAATGAAGTCATTGAAAATCTTCTCCAAGAATTTTTGGTGATACATAAGAAGTCTGCCCCCTATCACCCACAAGCTAATGGACAAGCCGAGAGCACTATTTTGTTCTAATGCCCAAGGAAAAAGTGATTATACGAGACTTTATTTTGTTCAAACTCCTCGAAATCGGTCCAATTGGATCACCTGGAGCCCATAATTATCCCTCGAGGAATCCTTCCTTTGTATATGTACTAGTTCATATGCTTCCCGGCAAACGCACCAAAATGTTTTGTTCTAATGCCCAAAGGAAAAGTGATTATACGAGACTTTATTTTGTTCAAACCCCTCAAAATCGGTCCAATTGGATCACCTGGAGCCCATAATTATCCCTTGAGGAATCCTTCCTTTGTATATGTACTAGTTCATATGCTTCCCGGCAAACGCACCAAAATGTTTTGTTCTCAGTCCAAGGGAAAGTGCCTTTACACAATGATGTTTTACCCAACTCTCCTGATACTAGGTCAATTTTGGTTTCCCCTAAGTCCAAAAGTTCACTCCAAAGTTTTGATGGAGGAGGCAAGAAAACGCGCGCGATTGGATATCCACCTCCAGTGGTCACTTCCTGTAACCTCCCTTTCTTCACTCAACCCCCTTCTTTTGCCTCGGGTGCCAAGAAAATGACCTTGACTAAAACATAGTAGTCGTCGAAAAGAGGGGTGACTAGTCAAGGAGGTTCAAGCCATAAAACAACATGGTTAATAGGTGAAGGATAGAATTGCTCAAACCTTTTTAGTTCCTCTTACAAAGGCGAGCCTTCTCATTCTTGTCTATTTAGATGAATTTACGAATTAACAACTTAACTTCACTTTTCACTTTTTTTTTACAAAGAGAATCCTTCACACAAAATGAAACTTAATGAACACGGATTTTTCATTCACATCGTAGGTCAAACGGTTGAGAAAGAACCCTTTAGAACACACAAATGTGTTTTTACTATACTCACGACAAACTCTTTTTCTCACGCTATCTTTCTTAGAGTGTAGTCATATGCGGATAAAGTCACAACGGTTAGGGCTTTCATTCAAGGATACTAACGGATGCTCTTGGAACTACAGTCTTCAAAAAAAAGAACACAGTGGAATTCCTCATGTGTAGGGCCATCATTCCTATGCCTGAACAGATGGCTTATGCTTTACAATTCCCTGAGAGTTTGGCCTCTGGCTCAGAAGAAAAGAAAATTGCAAAAAACTACCGTCTTTCGGAGCAGCCCATTTTTCAAGGTAAATTTCTTCGAGGTCCTTAGCATGCATAGAATTTTTTCAACTTCGTTTTGTCCAAGGTATGAAGGATGGTTCTACTTTCCAGATAGAGTAATTCTAAGTTGCTCCATCAACATACATTATCCCAAATTTCTTTCTCAATCAATCGTTTGTATAAAAAGAGTCTCAAGAAAAAAACTTCAAGAACACTATTTCTTAACACAAGAACGTACATACCAAGGGAAATTTAAATTTCCTTTAAACACTGAACCGTAATTTATGGTCGATCAGGTACTATAGATTGATGAAATCCGCTTTTATTAGGTGGTTCATATCATTTGAGGGATACTAAAGGAGTGAAATCTAGAAGAATTATGTGCGTTTAACTCAGCATTAAAAAAATGCAGGCACTCTAGTGTGCAGAGTGTGCGAAATAGGAATTGAAAATAGATAGAACAACACTCAGGAAAGTAACAACACTCTTGATGAACAACTTAGAAAGAGCCGAAAGTAAACACTGAAATATTTACATATCATGACTCAAATACACTCTCACCTACATGCTCACTATGTTTTGGGAAACATTTGATAGTAAACATTGCGCGATCAATGATCCAGTCTTTGTATATGAAAAGCAAACTGAATGCGCAATCACTAAATTACCACTATCCATCTGATGAAACCATTTCTTTCAGATCTTGATCCTACAAGGAAATATTCATGCGAAGGAAATTGTCAGTATTTTCCATGTTCTCTGAACAAATATTCTTATAAAAGAAGCAAGGATTTTATTTCTTCTTATCATGCAATAGCTAGAGAATTCGTTTGCAGGTCTTGCTCTAAATCAGAAACACATTATAGGAGAACAAATGAATGTAGAAAATTCATTACACAATGATTTAGCATCATAAGGAAATGCTCTGATTACCTCTTTAACTTCCAAAGATTCCTTTTTCCTGATCTCGCTCTGATCGTCAAACCACTTCAGAAATTCTGCCTCGGTATCTTAATCAAGGAGAATGAGGGGAGCAACAGATTCCTCTCCTCTCCTTATAGACACGCATTATTCCTTCTTCCTTGTTTTTCTTCCTTTGTAGCACTGTCGAGAGTCACTCTGTGTCTCTTGTATCTCTTAGCAGAGCCTCCACCTCAATTCCCTTCCTTCGCAGCTCGAATGTTCATCTTTCATCACATCAGACAAATCTTCTCTGATCGAGCTTCTCCTCCCTCCACGGAACTCGAACTTCATTATATGCTTTCGTCATGCCTTCTGAGAACGCTCTCCAAGAGCTCCCCTTGATCGTCCCTTTCCTCTGTCAGTGAATCCGTCCAAAATTCATAGCCCCTTTCTCCTCTCTGAAAATAGTCTGTGCTCCCCCAGATCCTGCCGCCATCTTCTAAAATTAGCATTCCCCTCTCGAGTCTCGACTCTTGTCACACCGCTATCTATTCTTCCTCCTTAATTCCCTGCTGCTTCTCTCCTCTTTCACTCAAACCTCCGCGAGAGAGATTGACCAAACCTTTCCCCTCCTATGAATACGAGAAGAACCCTTAGTTCTTTGCTCCTGGTCCTTAGTTGCCTGGAAGCGGTTTAGCCCTCCCCCCTTTTCTGTTTCTTTTTTCAGAACAGTGATAACCACCCGATTCAGAAGGGGATGGCCCCCACATTAATAAGGAAATCTGCATCATTTTTGTTAAGACTCGAAACAACTCGGTCTGCCATTTTGCAAGTTGTACTGCTACGCTGTTGGTTCAGATGAATTTCCATTAGTTGTACAAGCACCCATTAAAATATTCAACTTAGTAAGAGTTGGTAAAAATGGCATATTTAAAAGAATCAAAACTGCTCTATCCACATCGCCAACACGGCAAAGTAGGTCAATCAAGCAAGTGTAGTGTTGAATATTTGGATGCATACCATAAACTGGCCACATGGATTTAAAGTACCTTTGGGCCACCTCTAGTAGGCCCCTATGATTGCACAAGTTTAGAACAATGGTTGACATAATGCGATCAGGTTCAATGTTTGTCTCTATGACTTTAGACAAAAGTTCTTAGAGAAGTTCATCACTTCTCAAGGACATCGGAGTTTCTTCCATGTAGTTGAGGCCCAAAGCTTTCATCATGAACTCAGTCATTAAGTTGACTGCGGCTCCACTATCTAGCTGAGCACCGAGGACTGCATATCCTTTAATCTTGACTGTCACAAGTGGAGCATTCGAATCAATTTGCGTCGTAATACTTTGAATGATCCCTTGGACGTCTTTATCTTGTCTCTTTTTATCTCGAGCTTTCCTCGGCTTCTTAATATATTCGTTGTAGAATTGTTTCCTATAAGCCGGTAAACACTTCAGCAATGTGCCAATGTCTAGCGTGACTTCCGTGTCAGCGAGTAGTTTTACAATATCCACTTCCTCCAAACCCTGTTTTTCCTTCCTACATTTTGGAGCCCTTAAGCTTTCAGGGAATGGTGCTATGCCTGGCACAAACTCCTTGGTCACTGGTGGAAGAATCTCTATCTCTTCCCCATCCTCAAACTCCTACTGCTCAGCAAATCCTCCAACTTGGTTTTCTACCTCTCCATGTCAGCTATCTTCTCTTGGCTTGCTTTTTCGCTTTCGTCTTCTGGATGCTTCTTTAAATACTCTTGAGTCCTTGTGACTACTGCCATAGTTGGCTCTTTATGTGCTTTCTTGGCCTCGTAAGCATCCACAAAGTGCGTTGACGAGCTAGAGCCTTCTTGAGGGTTCGGTGTCTTGAACACTACTCCAAGTGCTCTTGAGCTCTCGATGTGGAATGCATCTGAGTATCAACATAATTTGAGGACCCTACTGGTCCTTTTTCCTTGCCGGCGGCGACTCTTCGTTTTGGACAATCTTCATCAAAGTGGCCCTCTCCACTACAGTACCTACATAGTGGGGTATAATCAATTGGTTTCTTTTCGTTTGGGCATCTAGATTGTGTATGGCCAAAGCCATGGCACCTCCAACACTGGATTGGACCATCTCTTCTTTGATCACGTGCGGCTCCTCTCGGATAGTCTCCTCCTTGACCCTGAGCACCATATCCATAAGTCGGTCTGTTTTCCCGACGAGATGTAGGTGGGACACTTTGAGCGGGCAATCCCGTGTAAGGTCTTTCTCTTGTATCGCCTGATTTCATGGTCCTCTCTTCATAGGCTCTCTTGTTGTAACATCGGTCCTCCGTGTGATTTGTTCTTCCACAAAAAGTACAACGCATTCTAGGTGGTGATTTATCTGTGAATACTCTCGAGACTGTAGGGCATTCTGAAGCCAAATGGCCGTAACCATGGCACTTTCCACACCATGTATTTGATTGAAACACTTGATTGGGGTTTGTAGTCACCTCTGGTTTTACTGTATATGTTTCCTGGGTCATTGTGGCAGCTTTTATAGCTTGCGTGACCAACTCCAATATTCGTTCTTCAGTTAGCACAGGTTTTTACCTCGCCTGGCGTGCTAGTGGCAGCTACAAAAGCTGGGGTCGTCAATGCGGGACTTCCTTGGCCAGGATCTTTCATCGGTATGTTACCTGGGCCTCCCATTGGCTCGCATAAGAGCTCCATCTTCGTCTGTTGGCATAATTGTACTTCCTCCCAAAGCCTTGCTTGTTCCTTAGCATCCATTAAAGTTGCCGGCCTTGTCAGGCTGATATGCTGCTGTGCCGTAGGATCTCTCAATCCCGAAATGAATCTTCTTTTCAATGTCTCATCGTTCGGGGCATTCGTGCCCATCTTTCTTACCAATGTTTCTATTCTCTGAATGTAGTTATCGATGCTCTCATTGATTCCCTGTTGCAAGTAATCCATCTGTTGGGCCAATCTATCTTGGAAGCCTTGTCGTCGAAACTTTGCCAAGAAGGCTTCCTTGAGCATCTGATACGTTCCACGCTCTTGTGGTGTCAAATTCCCATACCAATTGGCTGCCTCATCACGAAGAATAGCCGGAAAAATCCTCAACCTTTGACACTGGTCAACTACCTGATTGGCCTCACAAGTAACCTCAAACAATTGGATAAAACTATCTGGATCCTCGTCCCAAGCACCTGAGAACTTGGTGAAGTCCCCCAAGTGAACCGAAATCCGCTGAGCCATCTTGAACAGAGGTGTGATGTCAATATCACTTCGATCCCAAAAATTTAGTGCGCGCGGCCTCAGGATCCCTCCTTCAAACTTTTGCACTTGATTCGCGACTCTCCTACGGGAGTACACGTTTTTAGCAGATTTCTTCGAGCTAGTCGAGGTTGACTCGCCTTGCGATTCCCACCTCTTCCTTTCTCCTTCAAGGGCTCTTCTCTGAGCGCGTTCCTCTCTTTGCGTTTGTGTTGCTCCTAAGGATGAGCTCCCCTCGCTCATGTACTAGATCTTGGGTCCGCAAGCTCGGCCAACATGCGGCGCTAGGCGAACCTATGGCACTCTCTTATAGAGACATGCAAAGCTATTCCCGGCAAACGCACCAAAATGTTTTGTTCTAATGCCCAAGGAAAAAGTGATTATACAAGACTTTATTTTGTTCAAACCCCTCGGAATCGGTCCAATTGGATCACCTGGAGCCCATAATTATCCCTCGAGGAATCCTTCCTTTGTATATGTACTAGTTCATATGCTTCCCGGCAAACGCACCAAAATGTTTTGTTCTAATGCCCAAGGAAAAAGTGATTATACGAGACTTTATTTTGTTCAAACCCCTCGGAATGGGTCCAATTGGATCACCTGGAGCCCATAATTATCCCTCGAGGAATCCTTCCTTTGTATATGTACTAGTTCATATGCTTCCCGGCAAACGCACCAAAATCTTTTGTTCTCAGTCCAAGGGAAAGTGCCTTTACACAATGATGTTTTACCCAACTCTCCTGATACTAGGTCAATTTTGGTTTCCCCTAAGTCCACAAGTTCACTCCAAAGTTTTGATGGAGGAGGCGAGAAAACGCGCGCGATTTGATATCCACCTCCAGTGGTCACTTCCTGTAACCTCCCTTTCTTCACGCAACCCCCTTCTTTCGCGTCGGGTTCACGTATGCTTAGGGGTGCACACAGGGTGCCAAGAAAATGACCTTGACTAAAACATAGTAGTCGTCGAAAAGAGGGGTGACTAGTCAAGGAGGTTTAAGCCATAAAACAACATGGTTAATAGGTGAAGGATAGAATTGCTCAAACCTTTTTAGTTCCTCTTACAAAGGAGAGCCTTCTCATTCTTGTCTATTTAAATGAATTTACGAATTAACAACTTAACTTCACTTTTCACTTTTTTTTTACAAAGAGAATCCTTCACACAAAATGAAACTTAATGAATACGGATTTTTCATTCACATTGTAGGCCAAACGGTTGAGAAACAACCCTTCAGCACACACAAATGTGCTTTTACTATACTCACAACAAACTCTTTTTCTCACGCTATCTTTCTTAGAGTGTAGTCATATGCGGATAAAGTCACAACGGTTAGGGCTTTCATTCAAGGATACTAACGGATGCTCTTGGAACTATAGTCTTCAAAAAAAAGAACACAGTGGAATTCCTCATGTGTAGGGCCATCATTCCTATGCCTGAACAGATGGCTTATGCTTTACAATTCCCTGAGAGTTTGGCCTCTGGCTCAAAAGAAAAGAAAATTACAGAAAACTACCGTCTTTCGGAGCAGCCCATTTTTCAAGGTAAATTTCTTTGAGGTCCTTAGCATGCATAGAACTTTTTCAACTTCGTTTTGTCCAAGGTATGAAGGATGGTTATACTTTCCAGATAGAGTAATTCTAAGTCTGCTCCATCAACATACATGATCCCAAATTTCTTTCTCAATCAATCGTTTGTATAAAAAGAGTGTCAAGAAAAAAACTTCAAGAACACTATTTCTTAACACAAGAACGTACAGACCAAGGGAATTTAAATTTCCTTTAAACACTGAACCGTAATTTATGGTCGATCAGGTACTATAGGTTGATGAACTCCGCTTTTATTAGGTGGTTCATATCATCTGAGGGATACTGAAGGAGTGAAATGTAGAAGAATTATGTGCGTTTAACTCAACATTAAAACAATGCAGGCACTCTAGTCTGCAGAGTGTGCGAAATAGGAATTGAAAATAGATAGAACAACACTTAGGAAAGTAACAACACTCTTGATGAACAACTTAGAAAGAGCCGAAAGTAAACACTGAAATATTTACATATCATGACTCAAATACACTCTCACCTACACGCTCACTATGTTTTGGAAAACATTTGACAGTAAACATTGCCCGATCAATGATCCACTCTTTGTATATGAAAAGCAAACTGAATGCGCAATCACTAAATTACCACTATCCATGTGATGAAACCATTTCTTTCAGATCTTGATCATGCAAGGAAATATTCATGCGAAGGAAACTGTCAGTATTTTCCATGTTCTCTGAACAAATATTCTTATAAAAGAAGCAAGGATTTTATTTCTTCTTATCATGCAATAGCTAAGGAATTTGTTTGCAGGTCTTGCTCTAAATCACAAACACATTACAGGAGAACAAATAAACGTAGACAATTCATTGTGCAATGATTTAGCATCATAAGGAAATGCTCTGATTACGTCTTTAACTTCCAAAGATTCCTTTTTCCTGATCTCGCTCTGATCGTCAAACCACTTCAGAAATTCTGCCTCGGTATCTTAATCAAGGAGAATGAGCGGAGCAACAGATTCCTCTCCTCTCCTTATAGACACGCATTATTCCTTCTTCCTTGTTTTTCTTCCTTTCTAGCACTGTCGAGAGTCACTCTGTGTCTCTTGTATCTCTTAGCAGAGCCTCCACCTCAATTCCCTTCCTTCGCAGCTCAAATGTTCATCTTTCATCACATCAGACAAATCTTCTCTGATCGAGCTTCTCCTCCCTCCACGGAACTCGAACTTCATTATATGTGAAAGAACTTGGAGAAGCTTGTCGAAGGTAGAAAAGTGCGTTTCGAAGCGATGAAGTTTGGTCAAGCCAACCGGCACAAGACCAGCGCTTGAGCTTATGGAGACTCAAATAGACCTTATAGGCATGTGATAAGTGCAAAGAAACACACTATGTACCTTGGAGCATCAAGGAGAATGAGTCGATACAAAACAGATAGGTTTGCGGGTCGACTAGCTCAAAAAACTTACTATCTATGGAAGAGACAATGAACTTCAAATGCCCATAGCGACCAGCGTGATTACAATTAGAAAAAATACTTTTATGGGAGTGATACACATAGGGTTGAGTGTATGGAATGCACAAAAGTATAAGGAATAAGCAAAATATGCTATAGGAATGAATGCGACATTCACCGGTGGTACTTCCTATTTTTCAGGAATACGTAGAGATTGACCCCGAGGCAGAAAAACTAAGATTTCTCCAAATCTGCTCAATCAAATGCTTTGAACATTTACAAGCATAAACTAGACACTAATACCTTTCCAATGAGTCCTCTTGCACTCAATTTGGAGCTCTGAGGAGAGAGCAGCAGCCTCTGCACGATTATTGTTGGCGAAGAAGATGATGCAGAAAATTGAAGGAGCAAGACAATGATGGTCACAAGTGTATGTATATTGCTTCCATGTATAATACAAGTGATTTCAACTCCTTATATAGCCTCTAGGAGTGTTCCACGACTTTTACAACTTGAATTTGAATTCAAATGAAGGTGGGAATGGTTGTTGGAGGGAATCAATTCACTTCCCTACAATCTAGGAAAAGTGAAGATCTTGATTGATCTACTTTTAGGTGACTTGATTTGCTTGATTGAATGCAAATTCAACCACCAAAATTTCGTGGGATTTTGGCTCTATATTTCTACCTTTCCATGTGTCAAGCTCAAGGCTTTCACAACGGTAAATGAGCCATCAAAATATTCTCAAAAAATACAATAAATGAGCATATGAAAAAGAACTCTCCAACGGATATTCTTTCGACGCGATAGCCTTTGATGTAGATCAAATCCACCTCAAGCATAGTGTAAGATTGATGTTCCAACAGCTCCCCCTCAAGCTAAAGTATGCTTGAGTCTTCATTCTCTGATAGGTTGAATACCTGCCATAGCTTTGAATCTACAAAGCTTTATTCCATCAAGTGCCTTTGTCATCATATGTGCTACTTGCTTTTCAGTCGGAACAAAAGAAATGTCAATCTCCTTTGCCATGAGCTTCTCCCTGATGAAGTGATAATGGACTTCTATGTGCTTGGTTCTCGCATGGAAAATAGGATTTGCCGCTAGATGCATGGAACTTACATTATCTCCAAATATGTGAGGTTTGGAACTCCATGACACTAGCTTCAAACCTGCAAATGCTAAGTAACCAGATGTACTTTTTCTATCATCCTTAGCTCCTGCCCAATCTGCATCTGAGTAGATTTTGATATCCAAATCTGAAGAGTAAGGATAGAATATACCTTCGTTGATTGTACCTTTGAGATACCTAAGTACTCTCTTAGCCGCATCCATGTGTGGTCTTCTTGTTGAGTGCATGAACTAACTAAGCACTCCCACACTATATGAGATGTCCGCCCTTGTGTGAGTAGCATATATCAAGCTACCTACCAAGCTTTGATACTCTTTAATGTCTTCAATTTTCTCACCTTCATAAACACTAAGTTTATGATTCATCTCCAAAGGTGTACCTGCAAGTTTAGTGTTCTCCATTTTGAACTTGAGAAGAAGATCCTGAATGTATCTTCTTTAAGTCAAATGCATTCCTTCATCTGTATATATCACCTGCATACCTAGGAAATATGTGAGCTCACCTAGGTCACTGATTTTGAACTCCTCTTGCATGTGTCTCTTGATCCTTTGAATGCCATTTAGATCATCACCTGTCACAATAATATCATCTACATATACACATAGATAAATAACCTCATTGTGATCCCTTTTGATGAATAGAGAAGGATCGGAGCTGCTAGCTTTGAACCCTTGGTCTTGAAGATATGTAACCAACTTGTAATTCCAAGCTCTTGGAGCTTGTTTCAATCCATACAATGCTTTCTTAAGTCTGCAAACATAAGATGGATGATTAGGGTTTTCAAAACCTGGTGGTTGTGACATGTATACCTCTTCACTTATCCAACCATTTAAGAATGCATTTTTCACATCAAGTTGGAGGAGTCTCCAATTCCTTGCAACAGCTACACTTATCAATGTCTTGATTGTAGTCATCTTTGCAACTGGTGAGAAGGTTTCCTCATAGTCTATACCATGAGTTTGTGAGCATCCTTTGGCAACTAATCTTGCCTTGTACCTGCAAATTGATCCATCTGAATTTCTTTTAACTTTATATACCCATCGGCAACCAATTACCTTTTGATTCGGCGACATTGGAACCAAATCCCAAGTGTCCATTTCCTTCAATGCATCTATCTCTTCGTTCATGGCCTTTTCCCAATTAGGGTTTCCCTTTGCCTCTTCATAGGTTGAGGGTTCCTCTGAAATAGAGTCTTTTGCCAAGTAGATTGAATGCTTTGTAACAAATGTGGAATCATATCCATACCTTTCTGGTTGTTTCCTCTCTCTTGCTGATCTTCTAGGTGCTTGTTTGGAGCATTCTCCAACCTCTTGCATCTTTGCTTTGCCTCTTGACTTCCATAGCTTGTAATCCCTTTCTCTTTCATCTTGGTCATCGTCAGTATCACTTCTTGGATCCTGGACCTGTGTATCATGCTTGCTTCCTAATTGATGAGAGTCATAATCAAGATCATATGGTAGTGTTACCTTTTGTTTGTCTTCATCATACCAAGACCTATGTTCTTCAAACACAACATCTCTACTTGTAGTGAATTGCTTGGTTGAAGGATTGAAGAACCTGTAACCCATCTGAGTTGAATCATATCCAATAAACACTGCCTTTGTTGCCCTTTCATCTAGCTTACCTCTTATTTGTGATGGTACATGAACATAAGCTAAACAACCAAAAACCTTGCAATGTCCAAGACTAGGTTTTCTTCCATGCCATGCTTCATAAGGAGTCATACCTTGAAGTGATTTGCATGGTAGTCGATTGACAAGGTACACTGCAGTTGAAATAGCTTCTGCCCATATATAATGTGGCAACTTCTTCTCTTCAAGCATTGTTCGGGCTGATCCAACCAATGTCTTGTTTCTCCTCTCTGCAATTCCATTTAGTTGAGGAGAGTACCTGGTAGACACTTCCCTTTTGATACCTTTATCCTGCAACAACTCATCAAAATCTTTGGAGAAGTATTCTCCCCCTCCATCAGATCTGAGCTTCTTTAGTGATCTACCTGTATGATTCTCCACATGTGCAAGATACTTCTTGAAGCAATCAAATACTTCATTCTTACTCTTGATAAAGTATAGAACAGTCCATCTACTATGGTCGTCAATAAATGAGACATAATACCTTGATCCTGCCAATGAAGGTTCTTGACTTGGTCCCCATACGTCTGTGTGTACTAAGTCCAATAAGTTGTTGTGGATGTAGCCTTTGTGGTTGAATGGTTGTCTTTGTGCCTTCCCAATCTGACATGCATCACACCTATTGATCATGTGTTGCTTTGATATGTTCGGCAGTCCTAGAACACTTTGATCCCTGCATATATCCTTCAAGGTTCTTTCATTCACATGAGCAAGTCTCTTATGCCACACTTCAAGCTCACTTAGGGTTTGAGACCCAAAGTTGAATAGAGCTATGTTCCTGGTATCTCCTACTTCAAAAGTAAAGAGCTTACCATGCTTCTCACCTCGGGCTATCTTCTTGAAGCCTTGACATGGATCTTCCACAAAAGCTCCATGTTGGGTGAACCTAACTTGCAAGCCTTTTTCAACTATTTGGCCTACACTGATTAGGTTTTTAGTGATAGTGGGTACATAGAGAACCTTACTCAGAATGTTTGTCCTGCCATTGGAAGGTTTGACATTACCAATCTTCTCCACATTGTGCTTCGTGTCATCCCCTATTTGCACTTCATGTCCATGCTTTGGACTTTCCAAATCAGATAGAAGAGCAATGTTGCCTGCAACATGATTCGAACATCCTGAATCTATGTAGAACAAATGATCATCTTCTTTACCTTCTTTGTGGCTTAGATTCATGAGAAGTAATGAGTCTTCATGTGGTTGATCTTCTGAATAATTGTTGTAGTCCCTTCTATTATAGCTTCTATTGTTGTTGTTGAAGTTGTGTCCACCTCTGCCTCTATTGCCGCCATATCCACCTCTTCCACTTCCTTTCTGGGTCTTCCCATTGAACCAGCAATTCTAAGTGGTGTGGTTGGTCTTATCGCATATGGCACAAGGTTGAATATTCTGACCTTTGGCTTTGTCTTGCTTTGGTCCTTTCTTCTTCCCTTTCCACTTGCTCTTGCTTGCGAAGTTGGCTTGGGAAGTCTCTTCTTCATCTTCTTCCTTCTTCTTGCCTTTCTGCTTCTTATCCTTCTTATCTGCATATAGAGCACTCGTTGAATTACCATGATAAGAGTTACCTTCCTTTATGCTATTGTTGGCTTCTTGATTGAAGAGTTATCCAAGAAAGATGTTGAAGTCTGGAGTTTGCACATCCATGATGAGATCATAGGCCGTCGTGAAGGATTTCCATTATTAATCACTTCGAATGCCGTTGAGAATTTGCCTCATGATGACCTCTTCTTCAATCAGCTCTCCAATGGATGCTAACTGATCCGCAACCTCTTTGACCTTGGTAACAAACTCTATGATGGTTTGTTTAGGTGTCTTCTTCATTTGGTTGAACTCGTTCCAAAGATGATTCTTTCTTGCTTTGGTACTAGCAGAAAAGAAAGTCTCCAGGGCATCCCAAGTCTCTTGAGATGTCTTGCATCCTCTAATATGTGGTAATAGAAAGTTAGAGATAGAGTTTAGTATGTACGACCTTGCTTGAGCATCCCTTGCGCACCAAAGTGTGAGCTTATCTGTCTCCTCTTGTGTAGGTCCTCCTTTGGATCTTGGAATAGGCATAGCTTCATCACCTGCTACAATTCCATAAAGATTTCTACCTTGCAAGTAGGCCTCCATTCTGATTTGCCAAGCCGCGTAGTTGTGTCGATCAAGCTTCTCGATCATTGAGGGAAAGCCGTCACCCATCTTGATCTAGCTCTGATACCACTGAAAGAACTTGGAGAAGCTTGTCGAAGGTAGAAAAGTGCGTTTCGAAGCGATGAAGTTTGGTCAAGCCAACCGGCACAAGACCAGCCCTTGAGCTTATGGAGACTCAAATAGACCTTATAGGCATGTGATAAGTGCAAAGAAACACACTATGTACCTTGGAGCATCAAGGAGAATGAGTCGATACAAAACAGATAGGTTCGCCGGTCGACTAGCTCAAAAAACTTACTATCTATGGAAGAGACAATGAACTTCAAATGCCCATAGCGACCAGCGTGATTACAATTAGAAAAAATCCTTTTATGGGAGTGATACACATAGGGTTCAGTGTATGGAATGCACAAAAGTATAAGGAATAAGCAAAATATGCTATAGAAATGAATGCGACATTCACCGGTGCTACTTCCTATTTTTCAGGAATACGGAGAGATTGACCCCGAGGAAGCAAAACTGAGATTTCTCCAAATCTGCTGAACCAAATGCTTTGAACCTTTACAGGGGTAAACTAGACACTAGTACCTTTCCAATGAGTCCTCTTGCACTCAATTTGGAGCTCTGAGGAGAGAGCAGCAGCCTCTGCAAGATTACTGTTGGCGAAGAAGATGATGCAGAAAATTGAAGGAGCAAGACAATGATGGTCACAAGTGTATGTATATTGCTTCCATGTATAATACAAGTGATTTCAACTCCTTATATAGCCTCTAGGAGTGTTCCACGACTTTTACAACTTGAATTTGAATTCAAATGAAGGTGGGAATGGTTGTTGGAGGGAATCAATTCACTTCCCTACAATCTAGGAAAAGTGAAGATCTTGATTGATCTATTTTAGGTGACTTGATTTGCTTGATTGAATGCAACTTCAACCACCAAAATTTCGTGGGATTTTGGCTCTATATTTCTACCTTTACATGTGTCAAGCTCAAGGCTTTTACAACGGTAAATGAGCCATCAAAATATTCTCAAAAAATACAATAAATGAGCATATGAAAAAGAACTCTCTAACGGATATTCTTTCGACGCGATAGCCTTTGATGTAGATCAAATCCACCTCAAGCATAGTGTAAGCTTGATGTTCCAACAATATGCTTTCCTCATGCCTTCTGAGAACGCTCTCCAAGAGCTCCCCTTGATCGTCCCTTTCCTCTGTCAGTGAATCCGTCCAAAATTCATAGCCCCTTTCTCCTCTCTGAAAATAGTCTGTGCTCCCCCAGATCCTGCCGCCATCTTCTAAAATTAGCATTCCCCTCCCGAGTCTCGACTCTTGTCACACCGCTATCTATTCTTCCTCCTCAATACCCCGCTGCTTCTCTCCTCTTTCACTCAAACCTCCACGAGAGAGATTGACCAAACCTTTCCCCTCCTATGAATACGAGAAGAACCCTTAGTTCTTTGCTCCTGGTCCTCACTTGCCTGGAAGCGGTTCAGCCCTCCCCCCTTTTCTGTTTCTTTTTTCAGAACAGTGACAACCACCCGATTCAGAAGGGGATGGCCCCCACATTAATAAGGAAATCTTCATCATTTTTTTCAAGACTCGAAACAAATCGGTCTGCCATTTTGCAAGTTGTACTGCTACGCTGTTGGTTCAGATGAATTTCCATGAGTTGTACAAGCACCCATTAAAATATTCAACTCAGTAAGAGTTGGTAAAAATGGCATATTTAAAAGAATCAAAACTGCTCTATCCACATCGCCAACACGGCAAAGTAGGTCAATCAAGCAAGTGTAGTGTTGAATATTTGGATGCATACCATAAACTGGCCACATGGATTTAAAGTACCTATGGGCCACCTCTAGTAGGCTCCTATGATTGCACAAGTTTAGAACAATCGTTGACATAATGCGATCAAGTTCAACGTTTGTCTCTATGACTTTAGACAAAAGTTCTAAGAGAAGTTCATCACTTCCAAGCATTCCATATCCTTCCATAAGAGCACTCCATGAGATCATGTCCACCATCGGCAAACCATTAAACATTCCTCGAGCTTCTTGAACCATGTAACAGTTGGCATACATCATAGCCAATGCAGTGCCAGCCTCCAAGGGGTAATACTAGAGGTGCTTCACATGCAGCATGGCACGGTAATGTGAATCGGAAGTGGTTATCACCAAAAGCTCCTCTTGTGTCACCAAGGGGTTCCCAGGCCTCATGTTCTGCTTCAAAGCATCCAATTTTAATGCGACATTGCATGCCAAAAGCTCCTGCAAACTTGGCATCAGTAACTCCATTCAAATGCACCGTAGGAGGGGCTCTGCACACTCCAAATACTTCTCGTCAATCGTCAATTCCACTCTTCAAGTACCTGAAATCAAACGTATTTTCCTGCCAAATAGAACCACATTACTGCATCAAAACCAACCATTTTCTGAGCTAACAAGCACCAATAAGATCCTCTGTAACGTATTCACAAAACTGGTAAATAATAAACGCTCTGATTGGGACAAACAACTCCATCATGCTGTTTGGGCTTATCGAGTTGCCTACAAAACGGTACTCAACGCCACCCCATTTCAGATGGTCTTCGGACAGAACGTTGTGCTACCATTAGATTTCTTAATCCCTGCCTTAAAATTAGCACAAGAGTATGAGTGGAATGGGCATGAATTCTCCTCTAGGATCATTGATCTCGAACGCTTAGGTGAGACGAGGCTACGAGCGGCAGCAGGCATCTACGCTGCAAAGAAGAGGCAAAAGGCATACTTTTATGCACACATCAAGGATAAGGGATTGAAAGAGGGAGATCTAGTGTTGGTTTACACACTAAAACAACATGCCCGTAAGTTGGAAAAAAGAGGATACGGACCCATGATCATTAATAGAATTTCCACTAGTGGTGCAGTTCAGTTGGCCACTCTAGAAGGAGATATCTTGCCAAACTATATTAGTGGATGTAGAGTCATGTTATATCAAGAACCTCTTACAGAGGACATGCTAATGAGACTCAACACTGCTAAGAAACGAAAAGAAGAAGAGTTAAGAGTGAGAGAAGAAGCACAGGCAGAGGCCAGAGAGCGTATTAGGCGAAAAAATTTAAGGCGATTAGGCCTAGATGTCAACTCAAAAACCCCAAAATATCACATGGATATGTGCCAAAAGTCAGGCATAGCGACTTCTCTAGTCATTGACCGAAGACCCTTTGTGACCATAGAGATAGGACAAGGGAAGGGTGCAAGGACGGTGAAAGTATTGATTGACTCAGGTGTAGCAAGTAGTGCAGTTAGAATTTCCTACTGCCAAGACTTGCAGTTGACCATCAATCCCATAGAGGCTTATCTCATAGGATTGGGAGGTGTGGAAACCCCTTGTTTGGGCGAGGTGGAACTTCCCATCTACCTTCAAGATGTTCCAATGAAAGTCAAAGCGCTAGTATGTCAAGATGAGAACCTTACAGAACCACTTGTCTTGGGTCAAGATTGGATCTATGACCATGCAGTTAACTTAAACCTAAGAAGTCAAATTCTTTAGGTTTGGGTACATGAACAATGCATTACATTAGAATTAGAGAACTGCATGCTCGTAGATCATGGCACGACACACTCTCTTAGTTCTTCCAAGACTAATCATATGAAAGAGGATGTTGTATGTGTCAAAAGCTCTATGATGCAGAAGGAGTCAATCGTGGAAGACCAGGTTCGAAGGCGGGTGGATCTTTCTTCTTCTCGAAAGAATCAAGTAGCCACAGTAGTGAGTCCACCACACAAGCAAACAATACCATTCACGACAACTGCTACATCAAATAGAAAGACACCATTCGATAAGAAAGCAGTTCCGAGCATGAAGCAGATCTGGGTACGCAAAGGAGAGCAACCACCAGCCTTGCCCCCACAAATCCCATCCAGGCAAGCCAACCAGGCCAGAAGACGAAGGAAGCAGCTCGCACAAGCTCAATCACAAGGTATCCAACAAGTTTGGGTGCCTAAGAAGTTAGCTGCAGCTCAACAAGGGCAATTACAGATGTGGGTACCTAAGAAGCTCTTACATCCACAACAACCTATGTTCTCCCACATGCGAAAGGTCTCAACAAAGAAGCCAAAAAGAGAAAAGGGTAAGAACCACGTACAGAGACCAAAGGAAGATCAAATGAGCTCTTCAACATTAGTAGGAAGACATGCAAAAAGTATATGGGTTTGGAAGCCAAAAGTACAAGTAGCCTCCACCGAACCAAAGCGCCAACCATACTGGATACCACAGTTCAGAAAGCATCCAAAGAGGAAGATGCCTGAAGTGACCTCTACAGTGCCAAATGATGTTCTAAAATGGACTCCAATAAGGAGGATTACATCAGTTCGAGACTCAATGGATACCTCCACCAAGGTCGGCATCAACCTCCGCAAATAACATCGAAAGCCTCGAACGAGCATTAACCATGCGCTCCTTACACAACCCTATCTTTTGCACCATTCAGGTCATGCATTTCCAAAGTATGCATTAATATAGGGCCACATTACACGGCCGTGCATAGACACACTTGAGAATCCCAAGCACAAGAGCACAGTGACATATGTCAAATATTTCTATTAATACTAACTTTTGTGTTCTTGTTTTGTGATATCTTTTTCCAAAAAAAAAAAAAAGGAAGAAGAGAGAGAGGAAGCACTTGTTTACAGGTTTGGCTCATGAAACATGAATGAGTCATGCTTAGTGGCAGGTGGAACTGTGGATTACTAAGCATTTAGCAGTTTGGATAGAAGTGGGTCTCGGCTAGTAGATGATAGAGTTACTGCCTTATCTGTTAGATGTCAAGAACTTGGCATAAACATGGCATCCACAACTATGGTTTCCTCTTACTATGGTAGGAGTGAAGAGCTTGAAGGTCTGCAACTTGAGTGATGCTTAACTACTGCATGTACGAGAGCATCCAGGGAGATATCTGCAAGGGGTAGTTCTAGGACCCTACAAATCTTTGTATGTATACTGGAACAGAAGACCCCTACTTATGGTGAACTAGAGAGAATATGTGAAACTAAGCTTGGTGTAGTTCTCAAATGTTTTTTGTCAAGGAATATAAAGAAATTCAATCTTCTGTATTTGACAAATGATGCTTTGAAAAGAGGAGACAGGATCAGCCACTCAAAAGATCTCATAAGTGGACCATCAACATGGACATTCATCAACAATGGTCCATCCCAAAGGCCGAGTGTACAAGACGAAGAGATGAACATCGATCGCCCTTCTCCATGGTAAGTATCTTTACTTTGGAAACTTCATAACCATGATAGCGTAGGAAACCTCTTCGTCGGCATACCCTTGAGCACTTAGCTCAAGAACCCCAATTTTTGCACCTTACTTCTTCCGATGCATTTTCCAAGTAAGCATGCATAGGGCTACATTACGAGGCCATGCACAAGGCACATATTTTCCTCAACCCATGCACGAACACACTTACCCATCATCCAGTAGGGGCTACTATGAACATCAACTTTGGAAGATCTAGAGGACATCAACGGAGACTCACAATGACACAATCATGCTGGAATCCAACGAAGAAGTACATACCAAGCCACTACAACTTGCAAAGGCTCGTAGTGATAGATGAAGAGCCGGACAACCAACCCTGCCACATCTGGAAGGTAGATGGCTCTTGTTCCTACCGAACAGACACTACCTATCAAAGCACTACTTGGAACAACCACTACAACAAGGGTCTGTTAGGGATGACACACTCGAGAGGGGGGGGAGTGTTGGAACTCAAAGTCAAGCAGAAGCATGGAAGCACATCAGAAAGGTGGACACACACAAGAAGAAGGAGCAAGTAGGGAGCTCCAAGAAGTGTATGTCAAATTTTCCCAAGAACTCCCTACAAAAATAGTGATTTTCATCACTAAAAACCATTGTAAATACCGTTTTCTATTTTTGTAACTCCATTTTGTTCAAGCCAAGGAGTCCTTGAGCTTGAGGAGTATTAGAACTATCATCCTACCAATTTTCATAATTTTTAGACTCCGTTTGTGCCCTCAAATAAGCCTTCGAACCTAATTTTTAACTAGGTCGGACACTAGGTCTGGACAGGGCAAAAACTAGTCAAAAAACTATAAAAAGAGCTAGAGAGCTCAATAGAGCTTTTGTAAGAGAACTCTTTTGCAATCGAAGCTTTCCATTGTTCCTTTCTTGATCTCACCTTATGCGCGTGTGTGTGTATGTGTGTGCATGTTTGGGTGCTTTCACTCACGCACTTGTGCTTTCACTTGCTCGTGGTCTTCATACCGGTCCTCACGTCTCCGCGGATTGAAAAGTAAAGGAGGTGGTGCTTACGCTTGAGCTACATATGCACATACGTACACACACATATACACATGCACACACACATGCACATACCTACATATACACATATACATGCACATACACACATATACACATAGAGTTACACATATACATGCACATACATATACTTATACACATGCACATGCACATACTCATACACACATATACACTTACACATGCACATGCACATACATACATATACACACACATACACATGCACATATATACATATACACACACATACATACATATACACACACATACATATACACGTAGGTACACACATATGAATGAATTATATAATTAAAGTATTAAAACACATATACACATGCACACACACATGCACATACCTACATATACACATATACATGCACATACACATATATACACATAGAGTTACACATATACATGCACATACATATACACACACATACACATGCACATGCACATACTCATACACACATATACACTTACACATGCACATGCACATACATACATATACACACACATACACACACATACACATGCACATACATACATATACACACACATACATATTCACTTAGGTACACACATATGAATGAATTATATAATTAAAGTATTAAAACACATATACACATGCACATACCTACATATACACATATAGATGCACATACACACATATACACATAGAGTTACACATATACATGCACATACATATACACACAGATACAGATGCACATGCACATACTCATACACACATATACACTTAGACATGCACATGCACATACATACATATACACACACATACACATGCACATACATACATAGACACACACATACATATACACTTAGGTACACACATATGAATGAATTATATAATTAAAGTAGTAAAACACATATACACATGCACATACCTACATATACACATATACATGCACATACACATATATACACATAGAGTTACACATATACATGCACATACATATACACGCACATACGCATGCACGTGCACATACTCATACACACATATACACTTACACATGCACATGCACAAACATACATATACACACACATACACATGCACATACATACATATACATACACATACATATACACTTAGGTACACACATATGAATGAATTATATAATTAAAGTATTAAAACACATATACACATGCACACACACATGCACATACCTACATATACACATATACATGCACATACACACATATACACATAGAGTTACACATATACATGCACATACATATACACACACATACACATGCACATGCACATACTCATACACACATATACAGTTACACATGCACATGCACACACATACATATGCACACACACATACACATGCACATACATACATATACACACACATACATATACACTTAGGTACACACATATGAATGAATTATATAATTAAAGTATTAAAACACATGCTTAATATAAACGATAATAACAATCAATAGAACAAAACTCTTCATTACTGAATACCATACACACAATTCAAAACATAACTGAAATATATATATATATATATATATATATATATATATATATATATATATATATATATATATATATATATATATATATATATATATATATATACATATAATCCAATGTCATAATTAACTAAAATCCTAATCATCATCATCATGATCATCATCATTATCATCAACAGTATCATGATCATCCTGATCTTCCTCATCCTCATCATCATGATCACCTTGTGACGATCGAGATCGTCCCTCCTCTGTCTGTCTCTCCACCTCATCCATATCTTTCTCTCCATAATACTCTTGTATTACATATAACAAACATAAATAAATAAGACAATTAAACCATTCATAAAAATAAAATAATTATATAAAATCTTATAATACTCAGAAAGGCATCAGGATGATCTCGCATATACTCGCTCAAATGCCGATATCCAAAATGTGTAGCATACTCGATCTCATGTTTCGTAGGATATTGGCCATAATCCTTCCGCTGCATTGAAACAAATAAAAAATATTAGTTGCTTGCATTTTAACTAAAATAAAAAATATACTCACAATAACACATATACTTACAAATGTAGCTACAAAACCATTATGGCCCATTTGGCCTAGGTGCGATGTGTGGCCCGACTCCACTCTCTTCTTTGCAACAACCTATTTATTTAAGAAAAAAATACATAAAATAAATGTAAAAAATTACTAAAATATATAAAAATTATAAATATAAACTATTAATTTGTGTACCTTGCTGAGGAAATGACTCCTGAACACGTAGCTGTCTACGAAAAAACTGCCACGTCTTAGGTGGTATGTTAGGTCGCCTCTTATTTTTTTCCACCATACAATATCTCCTGTTAATTTAATCCCAAATAGAAAAAAAAATCAGAATACATACACATATATACACACACATACACATACACATACCCACATACACATATACATGCAAACATATATGCATACATATATGTATACATACATACATATATGTATACATACATACATATATGTATACATACATACATATACATACATATAACATAAACACATATATACATATCCACATATATACATACACACACATGCATGCATATACACACATTCATACAAAATACATGCATTTATCCCACAAATGTGTAGTTGTGTATATGTGAATATGTGTGTATGTGTAAATGTGTATATGTGAATATGTGTGTATGTGTAAATATGTATATGTGAATTTTTTGTGTATGTAGATAATCAGATTATTAATATCAAATACCATTAATAATAAATATGTATATGTGAATTTTTTGTGTATGTAGATAATCAGATTATTAATATCAAATACCATTAATTTTTTGTGTATGTAGATTCTAATCAATCAGATGGAACACCGCCACCGTCTCCTCATTGTGCAATGACTATATAATGTAAGTATATCAAACATTTAATTTTAAATATATTTGATGGATACATAACTTATATTTTTTTTTCTTATTATGTGCAAATTCTGATCAATCAGAGGGTACTCCACCACACCCTACCCGTGCAGCGACTTCACATGTGTCCTCCAATAGGAATTATGATGAATTTTACTATCAACAGCATATTATATGTTGGTGTAACTCTTGTTATGGCACGTATCAAAGACCACAATTGGAATGTATTGAACATGAGGTAGAGTATGGTACTTTTGAGCGTGCACCATCACCTGGTCAACGTGATAATGCTTGGGTATGTATTTTCTATATATATTAATGTCATTATTTTATTTAAAAACCATACACAAAATCAAATTACTGTTGATATACAGGAATACTTGATCGATGATGATGATGATAAGTTTTCTCATAATGTTAATATACCTGGTACACGTCATGGACTTGGTGTTCATCAATTACAAGAGGTTTCTAGAAATCCTCTACCTCCTGTTTTAGAGACTGAAACGGCTGGAGATTATCCATTGCCAGCTTGTGATCGTTCTTTAGTACAAACATATGATAGAAGAAGATATGGAGGATGGAATAGAGGACCACTTCCTTTAGATGGAGAGGTTTTCAACTTTTGGGGTAGTCGCTATATGATTGCTCCATCCACTATTACTAATGCTGATCATGTTCTCTTTATTGTAGAGGATTTGTATGTGCCTCCGAACTCTGAAGTCACTCTTATGTCATTTTGTGGTCCTATATATGGATGGGAAGATTGGCATTGACTTTCACGTTATGTTCAAAGCATGAGTACTTATGGAATATGCTTGGACGTAGCTTCTCTTACTAGTAGAAGGATTTTACATGTAGAAAATGAAAGATTATATATTGATGGAAGACCTTACACACATGGAAATATAGCAGGTTTAATAAATAGTAGTCGAGGGTTACATAATAGTCCAAGGACTAACTGCACATTTGAGGAGCGTGAAAATAGTCATGAATCAACATACATGAGTAGATATGTATCAAGATACATAGTTGTCAATGCTATTACTACATTCCATGCCGGTGATGAACTATTAGTGAATTATGGATGGCGTAGACCGTGAAGAGCACCTTTTAGCTAGAGAGAATAAAAATTTTCTATCCATATTTAATAAGTTATATACTTAATTTTATATTTAAAGTTTACTTTTTATTCATTTATGGAATCCTAATGAATTTTATTTATATGTGTAGATTCCAACGCATGATGTTGATGATATTCCTCCACAACATTCACAATTACCAGTAAGACCTCATTTATAAGAAGCTTCCATGAGGCGGCTACGCAAAAATAATCCTGTGGAATATGCAAAGTTGAAAGATCTATATTCAAAAGATGATAAAGTACAAGATTTGTGTGACAATGATGAAGATGGTGGCATGGCAGATTTTATTGAGGATTGGTATCAAAATGACAGTGAGAGCATTGATATTTCTAAAAATGAGAAATATCTTCGAGAGGAATGTCTAAAGCATGTATATGAAGGAAGTCTTTTGACACGACTAAGTGCGAGCTTACTCATTCTCAATCTTCAAAATCATTTTGGATGGAGTAATGTATCTATTTCGACACTATTAAGGTATAATTTTCAATTTTCTATCTATATATATATATATATATATATATATATATATATATATATATATATATATATATATATATATATATATATATATATATATATATATATATATATATATATATATATATACATGCATATATAAACATACACATAATACATGAATGCATACACACATATAAACATACACACACATATACACACATTTTGAAGGATGGAAAAATAATTTTAAAGGATGGGCAAACAAAAGTGTCCATTCAATGCAGGCTTTTATTCTTACTTTAGATAAGGTAAGAACAAGAATTTGAATTGAATGGACACTTTTTGTCCGTGCATATTTTAAAACTATTAATGCATCTTTCAAAATATTCATGAAAAATTTGATTGTTTGGATGGCAGGATACGATTGTTTGCTTTGGAGGATATGAAGTATGCACCTTCATTGAATGATTTGTCAATTCTATCATATGTTCAGTTTGAAAGCATGAGAAGCAGATTTATAATTGCTATTCAAAGAATTTGGCATTGTTTATAGGCCATACAATGGTGACCTAGATGAATCGCACGCACAGAGGTTACTCAAGATAGAGCAATCTGATTATAATGGACTAGTGCCAACATGATTCTTGGGGTATGCAATAAACCTCTTGCATGTCAATGATGAGCATCTGAACTTTAGGATACAAAGTGGAAATCATGGTGGCTTGAGAGGATCACTTTTATACAACTTGTTCAGATAACTTCAGTTTCATAAACGTGAAGTTCTTTGAACAAGCTGTATAAAAGAGATCCTCTCAAGCCACCATGATTTCCACTTTGTATCCTAAAGTTCATATGCTTATCATTGACATGCAAGAGGTTTACTGCATACCCCAGGAATCCTGCTAGCACTAGTCCATTATAATGAGGTTGCTATATCTTGAGTAACCTTTGTGCATGCGATTCATCTAGGTCACCATTGCATGGCCTATAAACAGTGCCAAATTCTTTGAATAGCAATTATAAACCCGCTTCTCACACTTTCAAACTAAACATATGATAGAATCGATAAATCATTCAATGAAGGTACATACTTCATATCCTCCAAAATAAACAATCGTATCCTGCCATCCAAAACAATCAAATTTTTTGCGAATACTTTGAAAGATGCACATAAGCATACACATATATAAAATTATATGCATATATATATTTATATATATGTATATTTATTTATTTACTTTTTTTAATATATCTTTTTTTGATAAACTTACAGTTATTATCTGAAAAGTTTTTACCAAGTCAGAATATTCTTCCTACCTCACATGATGAAATGAAGAAGATAACAAACAATCTTGGTATAGATTATCAATGTATACATGCATGTCCTAATGATTGTATTTTATAAAGAGGTGAATATGCAGACTCTTTGACATGTCCCAAATGTCAATCTCCTCGATATAAGGGCGAAGAAGGTAAAATCCCAAAAAAGGTATTGAGACATTTTCCATTGGCTCCATGGATTAAAAATATGTTTCAAAGCCCCGAATTATCAAATCATTTTACTTGGGGACATATTGATCACAAAAGTACTCATGGAATAATAAGAATTCCTCATGAGTGTTGCTTTTTAGCATATGGATTCTACATGGCCTGAATTTGCACAAAATCCACAGAATCTAAAGTTAGGAGTTGCATTAGATGGGGTTAATCCATTCTCCATGAAATCCAGTAAATGGTCAACATGGCCAGTGGTAGTCATAAACTACAATCTTCCACCATATCTTAGCATTAAAAAGGAACATTTATTGCTTTCACTTTTAATCCCAAGCAAAAGACAAGTTAAAGATATGAATTTATATCTTACTCCTCTCATTGAAGATCTCCAAGAATTATGGAGAGGTATTAATTTCATTGATGTATCGAAAAGCATCAATGAAAGACATATTATGGTTCGTGGTATTGTGGCTTGGATTATTCATGATTTTCCAGGATATGGTGTTTGTTCAGGTATTGATGTAATTTTTTTATTCAATATGCATGTAAATAAATATGATTTAATATAATTATATTTTTATCATTTTCATGATGCAAGAATATCTACTAAGGGTTATAAAGCTTGTCCATATTGTGGTGATTAGTTGAGATCAATCTATAGTAAGAATCTCAACAAAAATATTTATCTTCGACATCGACGATTCTTGCGTGATGATCATCCATTAAGATCTAAAAGAGAAGAGATACATTTTAATGGAAAGTTTGAAACAAGTCAGTGTCCAAAACCTATGATGCCTATGGATTGGTATAAAAAATGGACAGATGGACCTCTGATAGATCTAGAATTAGAAATCTTCAGTGATGATTCAGATAATGAGTATGTGAAGAGAGTTAAAGGAAAATTGGCACTCGTAGAGAACAAATCAATATGGTATTCTTTGGAGTATTGGAAAGAGTTAAAAGTATGTCATCTTCTTGATCCTATGCATATATTCAAAAATATTGGCAAAGAGAGTGAATGATAGGTTGTGAACGAAAGGTAATTTTATTAAAATAGTATTTTAATTTTTTCATATATGTATATTAGTTTCTATTTAGTAATTGAATTTATTTTGGAGGCTCGAATGTTCACTAATATGTGGGCTTTTGGATAGCATATTAGAATCAAAGCCATTGATTCTTTACGTAAAACAGAGGATTCTAGTATTTTTTCTTTTTTCGAGCAACTATCACGTGCTAGCTCAAAAGACACGAACCTTATAGATAGCAAACTTGGTTAGGTAGGAACTATTGTTGGCATCCACAAAATTTCATTTCCTACATTCAAATAGGTAGAAAAAAGTTTATATTTTTTATGATAGAGTTAGTTATTTTTTAAGCACCTAATAATGGGTTTTTGTTGTTATATATTTTGATAGGTCATTTTGAAGGTTGGCTGGTTTCGAGCCGAGTATAAAGGTAGTAATTCCACATTAAGAAAGGAATTATCTAGGTTTTGGGCAATTGATTCTTCCAAGGTAATGTGATCTACTAAAGAAGCATATATACTTCCTAGGCATATTGAACAAGCATTTTTTTATAAAAACCTAGATGCGCATCCTTGGTGGCAAGTCATTCATGTGCAACCTAGAGGTAGGTCATTGTTTGAACTATTTATTGTTAGAGAGATCGAAGAAAGTCCTCTTGATGATTCAACATCAGATACTGATACATCAACATCTGAAAGAGAAATTAGAATCATTATACGTGATAATGATACTAATCTTTTTCATGAAGAGGATAATTCTCTACATGCTGATTCTACTAATGAGGAAGAGGAATTACCACAAATAGATATTAATCCATCAATAGATGATGTGATTCATGAGAACATAGATTTAACAACAGAAGAAATAAATGAAATCAATAAGGATAATGAAGATGTCTTACCAAAATGATGGCAATAATGAAAACATATGAGCAGATTAGATAGTAAATTCTACTCTAGTTATCAATCAATAACTTGAAGCTTCTGCTTAGATATCAGATAATAGATTTTTTTATTAACTTGAATAATGATGAATCCTATATTGATGTCTTACCAAAATGATGGCAACAATGAAAACATATGAGCAGATTAGATAGTAAATTCTACTCTAGTTATCAATCAATAACTTGAAGCTTCTGCTTAGATATCAGACAATAGATTTTTTTATTAACTTGAATAATGATGAATCCTACTAGAGAGAGGAAATCATGTTCTTTTAAGTTAGAACATGAAGCTTGGGGACATGGGTAATTATTTTATATATAGCTTTATCTTCGAGGAGCAAATTTTATCACGTATGTATGCATATGCGTATTCATGTGTATTATATGTATACATATGTTACTATGCATACATATATGTATTTCATGTACATGTATGTGTTTGCATGTGTGTGATATATGTGTACATGTGTTAAATAAGCATATGTGTATATATGCATATGCATTTATGTAAAATATTCATGTATTCATGTACTATATGCAAGTGTTTATAATTGTGTACATGTATATATGTATATGTGTCTATGTGTAAATATGTACATGTAAATATGTATGCATGTATATATATGTTTATGTCTGCATGTAGGCATGTATATGTGATGTGTACATGTATATATGTATATATGTCTATGTGTAAATGTGTACACGTAAATATCTATGCATTTATATATATATTTATGTGTGCATTTAGGCATGTATGTGTGATGCATAATATATCTACTCCATTTTATATTTATGTATGTGTATCTCCATGATGTGTATATATCTTTATATACATTACGATCCTCATTGATTCGAGTAGCTATATATAGAGGCATAAGGTTGGGAGGAGAGACATCTCTCTAGTAGGACGTCAGAGGAATAGATGTAATGTGTACATATACTTCAAACATATGGCGAAAAGGTTGAATTCGAGTTTTTAAATTAGGTGTTTTAAAACCCTAATATCAAAATTAGTGTTTTCAATTTAGGATTTTTGAAAGAGGATTTATTTATTTATTTATTTATTTATTTATGCATATGCATGTGTTGTGTATGTATGTGTATCTATATGTGCATATGCATGTGTTGTGTGTGTGTATATATGCATGTGTATATGTATATGCATGTAAATATGATTATATGAGTCTATGTGTGTGTACATATGATTATGCATGTGTATGTGTATGTGAGTATGTGTATGTGTCTATGTGTATTCATTATATGTGTGTAACTGCATGCATGTGTATGTGTGTGTAAAAATGTGCATGTATGTGTGTGTATGTATAAATGTGCATGTATGTGTATATGTGTGTAAATGTGCATGTATGATGTATATGTGTGTGTATACGTGTATTTGTACCTCTAGTCTCACTCTTTTTTCTCTCTCTCTCATATACATACATACATGCATAAACACACATACTCATATCCACATATATATACATAAAAGGAGTGCATACCGTGCATTATCGCGATGATGAGCCATAAGTGTCCGCATCTCTTTTAGACATCACTTAAGCGACCATCCTATCCCAAACTCTGTCTCAAGTGAACTCAGAAAGTTTTTTTATCCCTCTCATCATGCTCACTACAAAAATAAAAAAAAATAATGTAAATAAAGCATAAGATATTTATTTCAATTTATATGTAAAATTTTTACTTACTTCCATGGTAAGTAGACAAGGCGCAGGTAAGAGTCGCATATTGCCTGCATTCTTCTCTTGAACTCCAATCCATTCCCTATGTACACAATGTTCCCCTCTGGCTCTATAACGCACTCTAGTCCTAAGGTGCCTATGCATGTCCTCATAGGCAACTCTGCTCTACTATCACGATGTGAAGGTAGTATAGGTGTCCTGAAAATAGATAGATAAAAATAAATCAAAATATGTGTTATAATATCATTAAAAAAGTTTATGAGAAAAAAACATACCTATGAGTAGATAGCTGTCTTCCTGCATGTGGAGCCGCAGAAGACCCCTCCTCTGATCGCTGGGTAAGCATCTAGACCGTATCGTCCAGCTCCTCATCAGACATCTATGATAATCACGCATGATGGCCCCTAGAGTATCAGACAGAACTCTTGCTCTCATAAGACTTTTCATGAGAGTGAGTTTCACCTTTCTCTCTGTACTAGGATCCATAATACCTAAGATATAAAACAAAATGGGTTAGAAATCAATATATATTCATGTACATATGTATGTGTGTATGCATTAGTATGTGTATGTATGCATGTGTGTGTATGTATGTGCATGTATGTGTTTGTGTATGTGTGTATGCATGTGTATGTGTGTGTATGCATCATTATGTGTGTATGTGTGTATGTGTGTATGTCTGTGTGTCTATGTGTATGTGTGTGCATCTATGAGTGTGTATGTGTTTATGTGTGTGTATGTGTCTATGTGTGTGTATGTGTCTATGTGTATATGTGTATGCATGTATGTATGCATATGTGTGTGTATGCATTATGTATGCATATGTGTGTGTATGCATTGTGTATGTGTATGTACGCATGTATGTATGTATGTATGTATGAATATGTATGCATGTATGTGTATGTGTGTGTATGTCTCTCTATGTGTGTGTATATGCATATATGTGTGTGTATGTGTGTGTTTATATGTGTCTGTATGTGTGTATGCATGTGTATGTGTGTGTATGCATCATTATGTGTGTATGTGTCTATGTGTGTATGTGTGTGTATGTGTGTGTGTGTCTATGTGTATGTTTGTGTGTCTATGGGTGTGTATGTGTTTGTGTGTGTGTATGTTTCTATGTGTGTGTATGTGTCTATGTGTGTATGTGTATGCATGTATGTAGGCATATGTGTGTATGCATGTGTATGTGTGTGTATGCATCATTATGTGTGTATGTGTCTATGTGTGTATGTTTGTGTGTGTATATGTGTGTGTGTGTATGTGTATGTGTCTATGTGTATGTGTTGCTACATGTCTATGAGTGTGTATGTGTTTATGTGTGTGTATGTGTGTGTATGTGTCCATGTGTGTATGTGTATGCATGTATGTATGCATATGTGTGTGTATGCATTATGTATGCATATGTGTGTGTATGCATTATGTATGTGTATGTAAGCATCTGCATTATATTGTATGCATGTAAGTTTGTACGTATGCATATGCATATGCATTATGTATGCATATGTATTCATGTGTGTGTATGTGTATGTATGTCTCTCTCTATGTGTGTGTGTATGCATATATGTCTATGTATGTGTGTATGTGTGTGTATGTGTCTGTATGTGTGTATGCATGTGTATGTGTGTGTATGCATCATTATGTGTGTATGTGTATATGTGTGTATGTGTGTGTATATGTGTGTGTATGTGTGTGTGTGTCTATGTGTATGTGTGTGTATGTGTTTATGTGTGTGTATGTGTGTGTGTGTCTATGTGTATGTGTGTGTATCTATGTGTGTATGTGTTTATGTGTGTGTATGTGTCTATGTGTGTGTATGTGTCTATGTGTGTATGTGTATGCATGTATGTATGCATATGTATGTGTATGCATGTGTATGTGTGTGTATGCATCATTATGTGTGTGTGTGTCTATGTTTGTATGTGTGTGTATATGTGTGTGTGTATGTGTGTGTGTGTCTATGTGTATGTGTCGCTACACATCTATGAGTGTGTATGTGTTTATGTATGTGTATGTGTCTATGTGTGTGTATGTGTCTATGTGTGTATGTGTATGCATGTATGTATGCATATGTGTGTGTATGTTTGTGTATGCATTATGTATGTATATGTGTGTGTATGCATTATGTATGTGTATGTATGCATGTGCATTATGTATGCATGTAAGTATGTATGTATGCATATGCATATGCATTATGTATGCATGTATGTGTATGTGTGTATGTCTCTCTATGTGTGTGTATGCATATATGTGTGTTTATGTGCGTATGTGTGTGTATATGTGTCTGTATGTGTGTATGCATGTGTATGTGTGTATGCATCATTATGTGTGTATGTGTCTATGTGTGTGTGTATATGTGTGTGTATGTGCATATGTGTCTATGTGTATGTGTGTATATCTATGAGTGTGTATGTGTTTATGTGTGTGTATGTGTCTATGTGTGTTATGTATGTATGTTTGTATGTGTATGCATGTATGTATGCATATGTATGTGTATGCATGTGTATGTGTGTGTATGCATCATTATGTGTGTATGTGTCTATGTGTGTATGTGTGTGTGTATATGTGTGTGTATGTGTGTGTGTGTGTATGTGTATGTGTCACTACACGTCTATGAGTGTGTATGTGTTTATGTGTGTGTATGTGTCTATGTGTGTATGTGTATGCATGTATGTATGCATAGGTGTGTGTATGTGTGAGTATGCATTATGTATGCATATGTGTGTGTATGCATTATGTATGTGTATGTATGCATGTAAGTATGTGTATGTGTGTGCATGTCTCTCTATGTGTGTGTATGCATATATGTGTGTGTGTATGCATGAGTATGTGTGTGAATGCATCATTATGTGTGTATGTGTGTGTATATGTGTGTTATGTGTGTGCGCGTCTATGTGTATGTGTGTGTGTCTATGAGTGTGTATGTGTTTATGTGTGTGTATGTGTCTATGTGTGTGTATGTGTGTGTATGTGTATGCATGTATGTATGCATATGTATGTGTATGTGTGTGTATGCATTATGTATGCATATGTGTGTGTATGCATTATGTATGGGTATGAATGCATGTGCATTATGTATGTGTATGTTTGCATGTGCACTATGGATGCATATGTGTGTATGCATGTAAGTATGTATGTATGTATGTATGCATATGCATATGCATTATGTATGCATATGTATGCATGTATGTGTATGTGTGTGCATGTCTCTCTATGTGTGTGTGTATGCATATATGTGTGTGTATGTGTGTGTGTATGTGTGTGTATGTGTGTGTATGTGTGTGTATGTGTGTGTATGTGTGTATGTGTGTGTATATGTATGTGTATATGTGTGTGCATGTGTATGCATTATGTGTGCATGTGTGTATGCAACATTATGTGTGTAGTGTGTGTGTATTTGTGTGTGTGTGTCTATGTGTATGTGTGTGTGTCTATGTGTGTATATGTGTGTGTGTATGCATATGTATGTGTGTGTAAGTGTGTGTGTGTGCATACCTTGCTTCAACGAGATGCGTCTCTCTCTCTCTCTCGCTCTCTCTCTCTCTCTCTCTCTCTCTCTCTCTCTCTCTCTCTCTCTCTCTCTCTCTCTCTCTCTCTCTCTCTCTCTCTCTCTCTCTCTCTCTCTCTCTCGGTCTCTTCTTGCTCTCGCGTCCAAATCCTGGCACAAATGTGCCGGGAGAAATCTATTTTTTTTCTTAACATTTCAGAGCGTCGCATATGCGACGCTATCTAGTTTGCGAATGTGACAAATAAGGTTGCTAGTTAGCGATGCTATTTGCAACGCACTCATTTATCATCGCATAAGCAATGCAGGCATCGCTTATGCGACGAATGCCCGTAAAAAAAATCCGAAAACAGCACCGTCGCTTATGCGATGCTAGCGTTGCATAAGCGAGGGTGCTCGTTTTTTTTTTCAATTTGGGGGCGTCCCTACGCCCCCTATTCCTTGTAGTGTAAATCCATGAGATTTCATCTTCTTTTGACATTTAGATTTATCCAAAGTAATTATGCCAAAAAATGTCTAGCATAGGTTTACATGTATTTCTCTCTTGTCAAGGAATAAATGGATGTGTAGTCCTAAGGTTGTAGCAATGCACTTAGGTATTGAGTCTTCAATAACACCTGATTTTGTACAAAGAAATCATATTGGTAGCTAGAAACATCTTCAGTTAACTCACCTTCATGAGCACTTATCTTTAGATTTATCTCCATGGTGTGCATGCAACCTTTGTATTTTCCATTTTGAACTTGGTGAGCATATCTCCAATGTACTTTCCTTGAGTGAGGTCTTGAGATATCAAGCTCAACATGTGATGATCAAGGATGATACATATCAATTTTTCATTTCTCTTACATGTATAATGGTCACACCAGTATATGTTAGGGATACTTCATTGAATTGTACTAGATTTATCGGCTGAGAGTGGTGGCACATTTGTTTCTTGCCAACTCACTCATTTGCGGACATTAGATTTGCTTATGTACTGATCTTTATATATTGCACTTGTTGTATTGTTGTTTTTAGGTCATTCTTGTACATTCCTTTTATGTAATAGAGGAAGAAGAAGATCATTCTTCCTTGCTTTAATCTGTGTATATGCTTCTCCTTGATTGTCAGATTGTGTATGTGAGCTCTCTTCCTTATCTCCTTCCTCTTGACATGGTATCAGAGCGAGTATGGCTGTAGAGAGCTCGTGAAGAAGGCCGACAGTGAAGAGTACCCGAGAGGGCATGGAGAAAGCGCGATTCAAAAATGACCTCAACTTGCTAGGAGAATTGGTGTGAAGGTAGAAGACCTCAAAATATTTGAAAGAATTATCCCTCTAGGGTCACTCATTTTTGTGAGATCAAAGTTTTAGAGCCATCTCGACCTCTATTTTGAGCCTGCAAGGTGGGGCCCATAAAAAAACTAGATCAGTTTGCAAAATTGTAACTTGCATCATGTTTACAACACTCATATATTCTAGATTCAAAATTTTAAGTGATTTTGTGTACTGTTGATATATGAAAACCATGTTTTTTTGAGATCGAACTGTCACATCATAGTGCGACAATGTTCAAGCAGAAGTGTTGCCTGTAGTGTTTTGCAATGTTGTGAATAGCTACATAAATTGCAAATACAGATGGAATGAGTCAGCTTATATAGGGCTGAATATTTCCTCATAATCAATTCCATATGATTTTGCATATCCTTTTGCTACCAATCGTGCTTTGTACCTACTTATGTTACCATCAACATTGTGCTTTACCTTGTAAACCCACTTGGAGCCTATGGGTTTCTTTCCTTGGGGCAATGGAACCAGCTTCCATGTATCATTTCCATAAAGTGCAGCCATCACCACATCCATAGCTTTTTCCCAATCTACATTTCCAGTTGCATCTTCAAAACAAGAGGGTTCAACAACTTGTATTACCTTTGTCATGTAGGCACAATGACGAGCCATGTAACTATCATCTATCAATCCTGGCACTGAATTCTGCATCCTTCCAAATCTTGGTCCTAGTTCACTTCTCCTTGTATCATCTACATGTGCCTTTCTTACTCTTGGAGTCTTCATAGAGGGCAATCCAAGTTCCTCATCAAGCCTCTTTTCTGAACCGCTTGAATCTCCATCAACATCTTCAAAACCTGCACATGTTTTACTACTAGCACTCCATGGATTTGAGTTGGAACTATTACTTGGTGATGCATCCGGTCCACTCAAAACTTGAGATTTTGCACTCCATTTTTTAGCATTTTCTTTGTCATTCGATTCAAGATTAAGCCCATGTTTGGCATCTGCATAGAAGCTTGACATTTCATCAAATACCACATGTGCACTGTCCTTTTGTTCAAGGGAGCATCCAATTAAGATACATTCTTTTGCTTTTGGATTAAGCTTTCTCCTCAACTCATCTGTAACATGTACATATGCAATACAACCAAATAGTTTCATATGTGATAAGTTTGCCTTTTTACCTGTAAACTTCTCTTCAGGTGTAATTGGATGTATAGCAGTACTTGGAGTTATGTTCATGATATATACAGCAACATGCAAAGCTTTTGCCCAATAACAATGAGGCATATTCTTCTCAGCCATCAAGGCTCTTGGTATTTCTTCAATATGTCTATTTTTTTGTTCAACAACACCATTCTATTGTTTTTTCTACATTCATGAAAACTGATGTTGAATTCCATGACTTTTAAGAAATTTGCTGAACTCATTTGGCATGTATTCACCTCCTCCATCAGATCTTAATGTATGAATATACTTCCTTTGTAGATTTCCACCATAGCTTTAAAATTCTGGAAGTGAGTGAACACCTCACTCTTCTCTTTCATGAAATATACTGTCACTCTAGCACAATGATAAGTACCAACGTGAGGAGCTTCACCTCATAAATGCCAATCCATGGATATGTGAGGACTTGTATGAAGACTATGAGCAAGTGATGGCACAAGTGCATGAGTGGAAGCACACAGGCATGCACACACATACACACAAGGTAAGAGTAAAGAGTGAAACAATGGAAAGCTTTGATTACAAAAGAACTCTCTTACAAAGCTCAAATCTACAACAAACTAACCTTAAAAATGAGCTCTCCAACCGTTTTTATAGTTTTTTGAGTGGTTTTGGCCATTTCCAGACCTAGTGTCCTACCTAGTTAAAAAATAGATTCCAAGGCTTATTTGGGGGGCTCAAACAGAGTCTAAAACTTACGAAATTGGTAGGATGATAGTTCTAATACTCCTCAAGCTTGAGGACTCCTTAGCTTGAAAAAATGGAGTGAAAAAAAATGGAAAATGGTATTTAGAATGGTTTTTAGAGATAAAAATCACTATTTTTATAGGGGTTTCTTCAGAAAATTTGACATGTGCTTCTTGGAGCTCCCTACATGCTTCTTCTTCTTGTGTGTCCACTTCCTTGATGCGCTTCCATGCTTGTGCTTGACCTTGAGTGTCAACACTCCCCCACCCTCTCTAGTGTGTCGTCCTTGATAGACCCTTGTTGGAGTGGTTGTTCCATGTAGAACTCTAAGAGGTAGTGTCCTTCATGTATCAACAGGAGTGTTTTGACTTCCAAATGTAGCTTGGTCTAGTTCTTTAGTTTTCCGCTCCTAGCCTATGCGAGAGTTGGTCCCCTTGTAGGTACTTCTGCCTTGGACCTGAGATGGATGGAGTATTTTCATGCTTTCAAAGATTGCTAGTTGCTCAAAAGAGGTTGTCAATATTGATCTTGAGGAGTTGTTGACATTGAAGTGCTTCATAGGTACTGATGTTGTACTCTTAATGTCCTTTGGAGCCTTGAACATGAGTTTCATAGTAGGATGCCAAGTACTTTTGACCCATAATGAATGATGGGTAAGTGCATTAGTGCATGGGTTGAACAAAATATGTGCCTTGTGCATGGACTTATAATGTGGTCCTATGTATGTGTACTTGGAAAATGCATGGAAAGAAGTATGGTGCAAGAAATTGGGTCTTGAGCGAAGTGCTCAAGGGTATGCTGGCGAAGAGGTTTCCTAATCTACCATGGTTATGATTTTATTATAGTAGGCAATTCTTACCATGGTGAAGGGTCCATGGATCTTCACTTGTCGTGTTGTACTTCCATCAGGCGGATTGACCATTGTCTTGTCTTGCTTGTTGATGGATGTCCTTGCCGATGGTTCATTAAGGAGATTCTTCAAGCGCATGGTCATGTCTCCTCTCTTTGTCTTTTTTGCTTCCTCTTTTTCCTATTTTTCTTTCTTTCTTTCTTTTTATTTTCCCCCTTTTTTTGTAACAATGGCATAAAACAAGAAGAAAGGTGTTAGCATCAATAAAATATTTTACATATGTCAGATGTGTCTAGTGCCTGGGATTCTCAATTGTGTCTATGCATGTTCGTGTAATGTGGCCCTTGTTGAAATATTTAGGTAGTGATGTGTGTGAACACACTAGGACCGCCAGGGCACTTTTTTCCCTCTTTAGGAGGTTTTTTTCCCTCGGCTTGTATATACGCCTATTGCCCTAATGGGATACTTATCTTTGTACATTCTCTAGTAATACATTCAGTATTGTGTGTTTGTGCTCCAAGCTTCTACTTCTTCCTTGTGCTGTTCGCGTGCTTTCGTAGACATCTATCTCCAACAATTGGTATCAGAGCACGTCGTCACTTCATCTAGGGTGCCGTTGTGGAGGTGATCGCAATCCGGGTGGATCGGGTCCGGTCGTGGCACACACAGGGTGTATGAAGCTAATGAATGTTGGAAGGTTTAAAGATGTGAAGGTGAAATTAATGTTGAGTATGGAGAAGAGAGAGATGTTGAAATGATTATGGGAATAGGAATGTAGGAGTGCAAGTTAGATTTATGAACATGAATGATAAGAATGAAAGAGAACCATACATACGAATGAAATTTGGAAGGAAGAATGGTCCATTGAAGGAGCTTCTTAAACACTTCCTAATTCCAATCCATATGCATAGTCTTCTTTGGATGATCTGTATGCATGACGAGAATAGATGGAACCCTTACACATAAACCAGTTTCGAAAGGAAGAATGGTCCAATATTGGAGCTTCTTATACACTTTCAGAAACTAATCAATATGTATGGGTATGTTTGGATTATATGCATGCAAGTGAATTATGATGATAGAGTTTACTCACAAGCTCAAAGAAACATCCTCACTGGTTCAACGCAATACTGCGGAGCCTTCTCACACATAGAAGAAATAGAAGACATGTAAAAATACTTAAGAGACTGAGAGAGGAGACAAGAGACAAGTGACAAGTGACATGAATTAAAAGGATTTGAATTAAGTTACATGTAAAATATCGTCGTGGTACGTCATGCTAAGCAGTCTACTGATCAAAGGTGGTTCCGACCCTCAAACCATGACAGTTCAACCGAATGTCACACGTAAGAAGGTGAGTTCCACTCCAGTGACCCTATGTCTGTCTAGGCTCGTAACGTCTAACTAAAGAAGTCTAAGACTCATTAAAATCAGCTCTAACTCACTCACACGCTCCACCGAGGGTGAGTCAAGATAGAGATGCTGGTTTCAAGAGCCTATCCTAGATTGGAGTTCTAACTTAAATTTGAAACTAGGTTCTATACTCATACTAGCTCACCTTGGATCCTCACTCGCTCAACCGAGGGTGATCGTCTCAAGGAAACCGTAAGCTAGCATGAGCCCTATGGATGCCTAACAATGATGCTCTAGGAGTTTGGAGGGGGGTTTATATAGTTTTTTGAATGAATTTGGGCCCTTGGATCTAGAGAAATCAACTCTCAACTCTAGGATCACTACTTTCGATTACAACCATTTGATTAATCAAATCAATGGCTTGGAATTGTTTTTTCTATCAAATCTAGTGTAAAGGAGTGAAATTTAGGCGCCCTCATTCTCCACCATTGGATCTGGGGATGATCTGGACCGTCGGATCAGTGCTGACATCAATTCGGATAAGATAAGCCACTATTTTTGGAGAAATGCTGCATTATTGATCTTCGATTGTAAAAAAGGTCTTCTTTTATGGAAAAAATTCGTGGATCCTCCTTCCTTTATGCTTTAGTGCATCTCCACCCTTGAATATGAGCTCATCTTGACCGTACAACATGGTTCAATCATATTTTGACATATGGCAGACATTCAAGCCTTCAATTTTCTTATTCTAGAAAACTGCGGTGACCTTGAAAACTGGACTTTGTGCTCTTTGACCCTCCAAAAAGTCTTTGATGAAGATGAAACATTGTAGGACTATGTTTCCAAAGATCTCCTTCAAGAATATGCAGAAAAAACTCCCATCTGAATCTCCCTTGTACAAGTTTGACTACATTTGGAAGCTTGCAAGGTGGCATTAAGGTATCTAGGAAGCTCGGATAGCCTTGAAACTTTATACAAATATGTAGCCACATATGGTCTTTATACATGCCAAACCATATGGCTAACATAAATTTCTATACAAGAATTTGTAGGGTCAAACTAGAAAAAATACATTTTTACAAAATGAACATAGCATATCAATGTGCTACCAAATCCATTTTCTGCTGAAATTTGGGCTATAGACTGCCTTTGACAATCTTTACAAGTATATGGATTTTCATCTAATTTGGTGACAATGAAATTTTTGCCCTAATTTCCCAACTTTGACCAGCTTTGACCAACTTTGACCGCTACCATGGACTTTCTTGATTTCTTTGAAACTTTGTATGTGAGCTTCCTTTGACATCCTTGATGCATCCTGGACTTCTCGGAGAATTCCGGCTACCTTCACCAAATATGTTTTTTGTAGGCCTTCACAAGTGAGAGAGGAGAGAAAATCTCGACGACATTCGCCCCCACTAAACCTGCGATTCCTCCGGAAGCGCCACTCTAGCATCTGTGAAAAACAAAATGTTCGAGGCATCAAATTCTTTTATAGGCAACATAAGAAAGATGGAAGGAAAATTGATTATATGCATGAATAAGTAGGTAACGTGACATGAAGCAAAATTTGCATGAAAGAAATAATTGAAACAAGCAACATGAATATGCATGAACAAATAGGCAACATATATGCAAATGAACAAGCAACATTGGCAACAAGAAAGAAAAAAAACAAGCATCAATATGAAGTGGAAGTGGATGTATTGAGTCGTTTTAAGCATCAGTTCCTCTCATCTTGAAGAAAATTTTGTACCTTTTTCATAAAGCAATCTACTTTAAATATGATTATAAACAAAGATTTAGGATTTTCAAGAGACATCTTTCATATTTAGCTTATTTTAGATCAACTCCTTTCCTACATAAATATGAATATGCTCTTTCTCTAATAACATGCAAGGAAATCTAACTAAACTCCACTAATGCATAAATCTGCTTATATAGCCCGTGATTTATTCTACTATGCCTCTTTATCCTCCTTTGGCTTGCTCTTTTTTTTTTTTTTTTTTCGATGATGATGATGATTCGGCAACTTTATGGTTACGATCACTTTTTTGGGGTGGAAGAAAGTGTAAACTTTTTGGTAACATGTAGTTTTTTTTTTTTTTTTTTTTGACGAGGAAAAATTAAACCCCGATACAAGGTACAACCATTTTTGATGACGGAGAACAGTCGTTTAAACTCCGATACAAGTGCTGTGAGATGGACTAAGGATGTAGAAACATGCAATAGCAGGAGCTAGGATTTCAACAATTATGCTTTCGATACTGGATACATATGCATGTTTATATATGAAAGTCATGTCACCAAAATAAACCTCCAAATCTACATGCCCTATCTTTCCACAATCCTAGATTATAATCAATTTCTTAGTAGATAAGTTACTACTTAAGATACAATTTTACACAAGTAGAGAAATCATCATTTGCCTTTTTTGACTCAAGTGATGTGGATATGCAATGCGATGCAAAGACTGAAAAAAACATGCATGAAACAAGCATGAAAAAAAAAATAGAATGAACTTGAAAAAAAACAAAGCAACATGAACTTAAAAAATTAATGATATTTTTATACTTTTTTTTTTTTTTTTTTTTTATAACATGGATACTCCTGTTTATGAATCGGCCTCATTGTTGTCATCTTCTTCAATGTCCTCATCCAAAATGTACTCGTCATTATCACGTTTCTTGAATAGCTTTATCCTTTTACCTGCAATCAAAGTTTTTAGTGCAACACCATTTAATTCACAAAGAGCATACGTACCATTGTTGTTGACTTTTGATACTATGTATGGCCCAAACCACCGTTGAGTGAGCTTTTTGCGTGCATCATATTGAGAGTCAAATGTACTATCATAAATGAGCACCCAATCTCCTACTTCAATTGGCTTAGGACGCAATCGATGAGTTTTATCAAAATAATGCTTGTTCTTCATTCTAGATTCTCTTAATTTTTCAACAGCATCATCAAGCCTTAATTTACCTTGTTCTAACTGTTTAATACGCAAACTCAAAAAATCATCAGTAGACATGTTTTCAGACCAAGGCAAATTTGACCATGCAGAAATATGAGACTGAATTGGAAACAATGGTTTTTGACAGTACATGAGTTCAGCAGGCATATATCCAGTAGTACGTGTGCATGTCATTCTATCTGCCCAAAGTGCAAAAGGTAAGAATTTAGGCCATTGTTTGATGTCACCGTTACATGCTTTAGATATGGCTTTCACAATAGGTGGATGCCCTCTCTCTATTTTACCATTGGCCTCTGGATTATATGCAGTGGTGAGAGACAAACGAATACCGTGACGCTCAAAGAACTCTTTAGCTTCTCTCGCATTTAACTCTCCACGATCGGCAACTACTTTCACTATGTACCCAAAGCGACTTATGACATCTTCAAGCAAGAATTTGCAAACATTGTAAGTGGTCTTAGATCGTAGTGCACGTCCCTCTACATGATTAGTTAAGTCTTCTCTTGCAAGTACAATGTAACACATTTTGTCAATACCTTTAGGCATAGTTACAAGATCTACTACCCACTTGTAGTGAATACAAGGTGGATAAGTAGGATGCAACGGATCTCTATGTTTGACTGATGAATGAAGTTGACAAGTAGAACATGTAGAAACATACTTACTAATGTCAACATACATCCTAGGCCAATAATAGGTACTTCTAATTTTTTCATATGTTCCAAAAAATCCTTTATGACCGGCCCATAATGTCTCATGCATTTCCTTCATTACTTGCAATTGAAGACCTCTTTTTCCTAGGACTCGTTGTGGATTCTTAACCTTACCCTTAGCATGTCTCCAAAGATAACCATTACATAGGAAAAAGTTATAAGCTCGTTTCCTAATGTTACGGAATCTATTCGTAGTCCAGCTAGGTAATGGTTGTAGTGTACTGAGATACTTTCCTATGTCTCTCCATTCATCTTCGTACTCAGACTCATGAAATTTCTCATACTCATATATATGTGGAACATAGTCAACTAAATTCACATTCTTTATTAGATCACTTTCAAGATCGTCATCAAATCTAGCTCTCGATAGCATATCAGCAACTGAGTTTGACTTACCTGAAATATGAACTAACTCAGGATTTATGAACTTAATATATGAGATCCATCTAAGCATGGCTATATCAGGAGATGAACAATTGGCTATCATTCCAATGAGAGGCAAACAATCAGTCTCAACTTTGACATTTGCACCAATGAAATATTCTTTGTCTATTTTCAAAGCTGTTACCATACCCCATAGTTCTCGTTTGATCTGTGGATATTTTCGTTGTGTTTCATGTAGAATTTTGGCACCAAACCTAATTGCATATCTATTCCCTTCACTATCGTCTTGACTTATGACCCAACCTATACCAATAGGACTAGTATCAACAGTCAATATAATAGGTTTGTTAGCATAATAGTCTACACGCTTAAGGATGGGAGCTTCAAGCAATAATTTCTTCAATTTACGCATAGCTTGAGTGTGTTTGTCAGTCCAAATAAATTTTCGTTTCTTCCTCAACAAGTCATAAAGACAATCAGCAACATGAGCAAAGTGTGGGATCCAAATAACATAAAAGATACAAGCACCAAGAAATCTACGTACCTCACTCACGTTGTTACATGTTTCAGAAATCTTGCTAATGGCATCAACTTTTTGTGGGTATGGCTTTCGACCATAATGGCCACATAAATGTCCAACAATAAGTACCTCGTTGACACCAAAAACAGATTTCTCTATGGAAAATGTGAGACCTACCTCTTCAAATCGTTGAAATATTCTTTCACAATCAGAGATATGGTCAAGAACAAATTTACGACATCCCGATGAATCTAAAGTAATGTCCTTTACACGTTCCTCACTCCCTTTAATTGGAATATCATCAATGAATGGCATAGTTATATGAGGGATAAAGTCATGTAAGACCATATTCATAGCACTCATCATATGAGCCACAGAATTAGTCGCTCCTTGAGGTAAAGTACACATTCGCACTAAGCCTAAAGGAGTTTTCATTGTGGTTATGTCACGACTATCAATTGCTAATTGAAATTGGTCATATCCAGAATATAGATCACCCATTGAATAGATAGAATGTCCTGAAAATGATTCAGCAAAATCATCTACAATGGGTCCTGTTCCTACATTCCTTATGGTGACTTTATTGACGGGTTGGAGATCTTGAATAAAACGTAGTTTCCCATTCTTTTTAGGCACAGTGAACCATCTATTTGAGTAAGGTGCAAAAGATGGCTCTAAAATTCTCATGTTTATCTTCTCCTTAAGTAGTTTCATTAGCTCAGGTAAGTGAGCCTTTGGAACAGGTATAGGACGAAGATTCCATGGAATATGTGGAATAGTAAATATTATCATGGGTGCAACTAGCTTAGGATCTACACAACCAATCTCATGAGGATACATAGTAAAGGCTTTTCCATGGCTCCGTATAACTCTCTCAAATTTATCTCTCTCTGCTGGCAAAAGAAAGTCATCATCTCTACCAATTTTCACCTGTTTGATTGTCTCATCCGTGAATGTATGTCCTATGTTTTTCTTATCCCGAAGAATTGGATCATTTTTCACATCAATAATTTTTTCATTACTTCCTTGAGGTAATGGTTGAGCTATGGGTTTGATTTTTTTGTCTACAGTTTTGTACTTTGTTTCAACTAAGGCATCATGTGTTTGGTTAAATTTTGAGCACTTGTCAACATTGAGAGCATACTCTTGGATTAGAGCATACTCATCAAGGGAAGAAATAAGAATAATATGGGAATTAGAATTTTGTTGAAGACATAACTCTAACTCCTCAAGAGTAGAGAAACAATGAGATGTCTCAATCACATGCTCAATGTTCTCATCATGTTCCATGATTTTGTTGTTTTTATAATTTTTTTGGCTTTTTTGGATAAAAGACTTGGACAATTGACTCTTATGAAGAAAATCTAATCTAGAATGTGGAAAACAAAGTGACAAACTATTGTACATGTTGGTTGGATGCGAGATGTCAAACCAATATCCACTATTGTCCCGCTCAACAATGGATTCGATCCGAAATTTTGATCATATGTAGCTCCAAACATGAATCGAGGTGCACAATCACTACAAGCATGCTCATGACCATGAGTAACAATAGGTTTCTTTCTAATTGACAATCGATTCCTAGGATGATTCACTCCTACTGTCATGACTTGAAGTGATTGCATTCCATCCTTAGACTTGAATCTAGCATAGGTAGACCCATCATCCATGGCTTTAGTTTCCATACGACTCTCACAAATAAAGGGTTGACCTAAGAGAACTTCATAGGAGCAATTATCTTGAATAAAAAAGTGAAACTCTTCTGTGATTCCTCCTATGGATATGGGCACACTAGCACAAGCTCCATACAGGGTACCTACACCATTATCTGCAGTTCTCATACGCCATCCACAATCTTTATCTATGGGCCATCGAAACTTATCATAGACTTCTCTTGAAATCACATTGATTTCAGAGCCGGAATCTACTAATGCATTTACAGTGATAGTGTTCTTATCATTTCCTATTTTAACATGCATCTCTGATGTACCTCTAGACCAAAATGTTCTTTTAAAGTGACTTTCAGGGTTGTTTTCATGATTTTCATGGTCAAGTTGAATAGGTCCTAAGAAATTTTTATTAACATTTACTTCATCATCATCAAAGTTCTCTTCATCAAATTCATCAAAGTTTAAGGCTTCATTCATAGCTTGATCTTGATCTAGAGAATCTTGCATCTCAGTATCTAGATTAAGTGGAAACCTCTTCCTTTTAGTTAGGCCGATAAAGTTATCTTTAAAAACAGGCTTTGCAATAGAGAAAACTTGTTCTAAAGACATAGTCACTTGACTCTTAAGCAAAATGTCATCTAAAATCTCCATAGGATCTATTTTTCTCTCAATTTCTGAAATCAAGATGGCTTTAGGTTTTCTCTTTGGTTTCTTTTGTTTTTGCTCAGGGTCTTGTTTTTGTTCATGTTCTCGTGTTTGGTCTTCAGTTTGTTTTGATTGATCTTGTTTATCCAAAGGCTTTGGTTCTGTTTTTCTTTGCTTTGTCTTCTTCCCTTTTTGTTTCTCCTCTTGTTTTTATTCATTGGGTTGTGCTTCTTGTTTTTTATCTTTGGATTGTGATGTTTCTCCCTGCTCTATGATTGTTTCTATTCCCTCTGAGGTTTGTTTTCGTGTTACTCTTCTTTCACTAGGCTCAGCTTCATCTCTTTTTCGTTTTTCTTCTACATTGGATATGTGAGAAATAAGAGATTGATCTTCTATTGGTGACTCCCAAGCCGTTATTCTCCTAATCTCATCCCGTGCTCTTACTAAAGCCTCTATGGAAAAATCACCTTCCTTTGTGGGTTTACTTGATTCTACTTGTTGTTCATCAAGAGCTTCTAGTTTCACTCCTCTAGTTCCTACGTCCATTATGGTTATATTTTCATAATGTTTTTTCATTCCTCCCTTACCATAATTTCCTTGCAAAGGTAGCCTAGATCGATAGTCACAGATTTTCTTGTCTATGTCTATTACTAGTCGTTGCTCCTTAGCAGCCTTCAATAATTCACAATCTCTCAAAAAGTGCTCTAACGAATCACACCAAGGACACCTACGAGGGCCACGCACAAAACCATTTTGATTTTGAGGATTTTGATTAACTTGTGGTGGGAAATTTTGAAATTGAGGATTTTGTTGATAAGGTATTGCTTGAACAGGATAATTAGGATTTTGATAAGGCAATTGATGTATTTGAGGAGCTTGGGGAGCAACATGTGGTACTTGAGGTGCAAGAGGAGCTTCCATATTATACAGTTGATGATTTTGAAAATTTTGATTTTGAGGATTTTGAAAAGCTATTTGTGAAGCTTGAGGATACATGTTTTGATACATTTGAGGATTTTGCACATGAGGATGAGGATTTTGCATTGAAGGATTATGCATTGGAGGAACTTGATATGTTTGAGTAGGAGCTACTTGTGGATTTTGATTGGTAGCTATAACATGTTGATTAGGCTCTTGAAAAGTCATTGGGTTCATTTGATTTTGGAAAGTTTTGGTGTAACTAGATTGTAAAGCATCTATAGTCTTGGCCAAATTGGATTGTGTAGCAATAAGACTTTCCATTTGCTTAGTGAGAATATCCACTTGAGATTGTTCAACTACACTTTTATTTGGCTCTACTTTAAAACCTTGAGTAGGCTCCATCATTTGAGGAATAGGAGTAGAGTCAAAAAGCATAGCATGGGATTTTTCTCTAACTTGCTCCTTAGTTTGTGGAAGGCTAGCTTGAGGAAGACTAGTTTGCTCATAAAGCATGGATTGTCTTTGATGTCTATGGGCTACAGCCTCTACTACTTTACGCACTTTTTGCCAATTGTCAGTAAGACCATAGCGCTTATCTGGTTCTTCTAATCGCCGTTCAACTTCCCTACGAGTTTCAGGATGAAGAAGCTTAAGAAAATTGATCACAAGATCAGGTTCCAAAGTTATCTTATCCTCATCAAGAAGTTGTTCATAGCGTCTAATATACTCATTTTGTAAGTGAGTAATAGAGCTACTAGGCTTTGGAGAATTGACCCATCGTAAGAATCCATCTCGATTATGTTGGCTATAATCTTCAAGATAGAATTCTTTGAGCATCTCCTTTCTAAAATCACTCCAAGGAAGACTATCATATTGAGTGACACGGTTTATGATAGAGCTATCAACAATTCGTTCAAAGAATGATATCAAAAGATCTTCGGGAAGACCAAAAATCATAGATTGCTCTTCAAACAAATCTAAGTAGCTTGTGATGTTGATGCCATTGAATTTTCCCTTCTCTCTCAACATAGAAGAGACTATTCTTTGGCCTTGTTTCTCAACAATAAGGGATTTGAATCCTTCCTCCATCTTATGTGAATAAGCAAGTGATGCACGATGCTCTAGATCTCTCACAAATGCGTTTACTTCACGACGAAGATGTGCACGATACTGTGAGAAATCCAGTGCAACACTCAAGACTGATGATGATGATATGATGAGGATGAAAAATATGAAACAAAGGATATGGATCACAACCTCCCAACAAGATCAGAAGCAAATGCCACGAAGCGTTTCACGTCGGGTTCAAATGTGGAGGTGATCGCAATCCGGGTGGATCGGGTCCGGTCGTGGCACACACAGGGTGTATGAAGCTAATGAATGTTGGAAGGTTTAAAGATGTGAAGGTGAAATTAATGTTGAGTATGGAGAAGAGAGAGATGTTGAAATGATTATGGGAATAGGAATGTAGGAGTGCAAGTTAGATTTATGAACATGAATGATAAGAATGAAAGAGAACCATACATACGAATGAAATTTGGAAGGAAGAATGGTCCATTGAAGGAGCTTCTTAAACACTTCCTAATTCCAATCCATATGCATAGTCTTCTTTGGATGATCTGTATGCATGACGAGAATAGATGGAACCCTTACACATAAACCAGTTTCGAAAGGAAGAATGGTCCAATATTGGAGCTTCTTATACACTTTCAGAAACTAATCAATATGTATGGGTATGTTTGGATTATATGCATGCAAGTGAATTATGATGATAGAGTTTACTCACAAGCTCAAAGAAACATCCTCACTGGTTCAACGCAATACTGCGGAGCCTTCTCACACATAGAAGAAATAGAAGACATGTAAAAATACTTAAGAGACTGAGAGAGGAGACAAGAGACAAGTGACAAGTGACATGAATTAAAAGGATTTGAATTAAGTTACATGTAAAATATCGTCGTGGTACGTCATGCTAAGCAGTCTACTGATCAAAGGTGGTTCCGACCCTCAAACCATGACAGTTCAACCGAATGTCACACGTAAGAAGGTGAGTTCCACTCCAGTGACCCTATGTCTGTCTAGGCTCGTAACGTCTAACTAAAGAAGTCTAAGACTCATTAAAATCAGCTCTAACTCACTCACACGCTCCACCGAGGGTGAGTCAAGATAGAGATGCTGGTTTCAAGAGCCTATCCTAGATTGGAGTTCTAACTTAAATTTGAAACTAGGTTCTATACTCATACTAGCTCACCTTGGATCCTCACTCGCTCAACCGAGGGTGATCGTCTCAAGGAAACCGTAAGCTAGCATGAGCCCTATGGATGCCTAACAATGATGCTCTAGGAGTTTGGAGGGGGGTTTATATAGTTTTTTGAATGAATTTGGGCCCTTGGATCTAGAGAAATCAACTCTCAACTCTAGGATCACTACTTTCGATTACAACCATTTGATTAATCAAATCAATGGCTTGGAATTGTTCTTTCTATCAAATCTAGTGTAAAGGAGTGAAATTTAGGCGCCCTCATTCTCCACCATTGGATCTGGGGATGATCTGGACCGTCGGATCAGTGCTGACATCAATTCGGATAAGATAAGCCACTATTTTTGGAGAAATGCTGCATTATTGATCTTCGATTGTAAAAAAGGTCTTCTTTTATGGAAAAAATTCGTGGATCCTCCTTCCTTTATGCTTTAGTGCATCTCCACCCTTGAATATGAGCTCATCTTGACCGTACAACATGGTTCAATCATATTTTGACATGTGGCAGACATTCAAGCCTTCAATTTTCTTATTCTAGAAAACTGCGGTGACCTTGAAAACTGGACTTTGTGCTCTTTGACCCTCCAAAAAGTCTTTGATGAAGATGAAACATTGTAGGACTATGTTTCCAAAGATCTCCTTCAGGAATATGCAGAAAAAACTCCCATATGAATCTCCCTTGTACAAGTTTGACTACATTTGGAAGCTTGCAAGGTGGCATTAAGGTATCTAAGAAGCTCGGATAGCCTTGAAACTTTATACAAATATGTAGCCACATATGGTCTTTATACATGCCAAACCATATGGCTAACATAAATTTCTATACAAGAATTTGTAGGGTCAAACTAGAAAAAATACATTTTTACAAAATGAACATAGCATATCAATGTGCTACCAAATCCATTTTCTGCTGAAATTTGGGCTATAGACTGCCTTTGAAAATCTTTACAAGTATATGGATTTTCATCTAATTTGGTGACAATGAAAGTTTTGCCCTAATTTCCCAACTTTGACCAGCTTTGACCAACTTTGACCGCTACCATGGACTTTCTTGATTTCTTTGAAACTTTGTATGTGAGCTTCCTTTGACATCCTTGATGCATCCTGGACTTCTCGGAGAATTCCGGCTACCTTCACCAAATATGTTTTTTGTAGGCCTTCACAAGTGAGAGAGGAGAGAAAATCTCGACGACACCGTCAACACTCCTCCATTTGCAATCTCAGATTCGCACGAAATTGAGTTGTATACTAGCATATGCTATAGGCAATCTAAATTTCCTTCACGTGTGGGTTGTGCTAGCACACATCCTATTGCATAATTGGATGCATCCATGTGGACATGGAATGGCTTATTCCAATCGAGAGTGGCTAGTATTGGTGCCGTGCACGAATGCATTTTTAGCTCATTGAAGGATTTTTCACATTCATCCTTCCACTCAAAATTTGCCAGCAAGGCATAAAAAGGGTTAGCTATGATCGTATACATGTGGATGAACCTATGGTAATATCCACAATGGCCCATAAAGGCTTGTACCTCTTTAATGTTCCTTGGTCTCGCCAACTCAGCTATGGCTCTAGCTTTGTCCTCGTTTGTTGATATTCCACTCTTAGAAACAATGTGACCTAATATTTTACCTTGTCATACCACGAACACACACTTTTGTGGGTTCATACACACTCGATATTCTTTGCACTTGTTGAAGATTTGTCTGAGCTCAGGGATGTGGTATCTTCTTTCTTGGGAATGAGTGCATAAATCATCAACATATACTTCTAAGATCTTTTGCAAGAACTCTTTGAAGACATGACACATGAGCCTTTGGAATGTTGGAGGTGCATTGGTGAGCCCAAATGGCATCACGCGGAATGCAAAGATTCCCCACTCTGTGGCAGAATCTGTTTTGTGTTGATCTTCTGAGGCAATGGGTACTTGGTTGTAGCTAGAAAATCCATCAAGGAATCTATAAACTTCCTTGCCTACAACATGCTCCAAAAAATGTGCAGTGATTGGAAGCGGATAACTATATCTTATCATAGCAGCATTAACTTTTTTAAGGTTAATACACACTCACAATTTTCCGTTCTTCTTGGGCACCATGACAATGGGGGATACCCATTCACTATGCTCAATCTTATAGATAAATTTAGCTTCAATCAACCTATCAATTTCTTCTTTGATTTTAGCTGCATAAGTTTCGTTATATGTGCAGGGCTTCTGTTTGGTGAGCTTGTCATCAACGGTCATGGGGATCGTATGAGAGAAAATTTTTGGATCTACTCCCTTCAAATCTCTATAGTGCCATGCAAACACATCCCTATATTCCCTTAATAAAGCTACCAACTCTGCTTCTTCTTTTGCACTTAGGTCATCTCCTATGTACGTACATCGCTCTTCATTCCCTTCAATGGTTATAACAATTTTCTTGGTCTTTTCTTTGTTATCATATGCTTCTCCTATGATGCCCTCTCTGTTAGGCATTCGAACCAAAATTTTTTGATCCTCAACTTCATATTTCTTGACGTTTTCTGGTACTCCAAACAATGATTCCTCCTCTTCTTGTTTCACTGCTTTTCTTTTCTTTTTCTTTTTACTACCTTCACTTCCATCCTTTGAATTTACCATTTTAATGCTTGTGAGAGGTTCTTGTTCTTGTTGGTTAAATAATCCTACATCTTCTAGATAGTGCTTTTTTGAATTAAAGCAACTATCCATTACAATGGACTCTAGATTGTCGTCATTTTTTTCTTCTTCTATGACATCACTAGGGTCACATTCTTCCAACAAGGGCTGACACATGAACATTGAAACATCATAACCCTCGTCGTCACAATGAGGTGTCCATTGTTCATTGATAGCAATGTCCATGGTGGCTAGGATCTCTGCCCCAACCATGAGGCTCAAATTCCTCATCTTGAAATATCATAGGTGTATAGGATGGATCTTGAATTGGTCTTTCTCCTTGAGTATTTCCTTCTTCTCTTGCTTTTAGGAGTTTTTCCTCTTCCTCTGCAACCTTGCACATCCACAAGTGAGTATCTTCATGCATCCATGATAGTTGAAGTGAATTTCCAGAATGCACGGAGATAGAATATTCTTTCACTTTGTGGATAGGATTCCACTATAGGGGTGATACATCTCTGAAGGTGTATTCCTTCAAATTGATCTTGGTTGTAACCCCTAAGTGTTGTAAGTACAAGGATTTGTTTTGCCAATCTTGTACTATTTGCAGTTGTTGTAGGAAGGGTCTTCCTAAGATCATCTCATAGACATTATTTTTCTCAAAGTCACATATAGCAAATGTGTGTTCAAACTCTACACTACAAGTGGTTGGAGTTATCCCTTAGAGCAATCCTAGAGGTCTTTCCGCATGGTTGTCCATCATTTGAAGCTTCATTCTAGTTGGTCTTAATGTGGGTTTGCCCCATTGCTTCCACAACGAGGTGGTCGCAATAGCAACACCAACACCTGAATCTATGATCACTTTGGTTGTGTAACCTTGATAGGTGATCGGAAGATAAGTATTACCTTCTTCACCTTCACTCATGTCCCCTATTTTGTCTAGAGGTATCTTTGGTACTTTTTGCGTAGAGCCTGCTTTTGGCATATTGGAATCAAGTTCTGGAACCTTATCCTTCACATGATTGATCTTGGTTGTAACCCCTAAGTGTTGTAAGTACAAGGATTTGTTTTTCCAATCTTGTACTATTTGCAGTTGTTGTAGGAAGGGTCTTCCTAAGATCATCTCATAGACATTATTTTTCTCAAAGTCACATATAGCAAATGTGTGTTCAAACTCTACACTACAAGTGGTTGGAGTTATCCCTTAGAGAAATCTTAGAGGTCTTTCCGCATGGTTGTCCGCCATTTGAAGCTTCATTCTAGTTGGTCTTAATGTGGGTTTGCCCCATTGCTTCCACAATGAGGTGGTCACAATAACAACACCAGCACCTGAATCTATGATCACTTTGGTTGTGTAACCTTGATAGGTGATTGGAAGATAAGTATTACCTTCTTCACCTTCACTCATGTCCCCTATTTTGTCTAGAGGTATCTTTGGTACTTTTTGCGTAGAGCCTGCTTTTGGCATATTGGAATCAAGTTCTGGAACCTTATCCTTCACATGATTCCATAGCTCAAGTTTTACTTTGAGACACTCTTCTACAATGAGATGACACTGAACCTTAGTGTTCTTCATGACGTTAGTGTTTCTTGGAGCCACTCTGTATTCATTTCTTACCAATATTGTGGGAGCTTTGATCTGAAGAGATTCAGATTCCCATGGGCTTATGAATTGTGGCAACTCCTGTAAAGAATTAGATTCAAAATCTAATATGTCTTCTTCTTGTTGCTCTGCTTGATCTCTGTAAATAGATGGAATATGTTGGGGAAACTAATCATGAATGTCATCAATTTCAGGAATAGGAGGGGGATTATCCTTCTCCTTGGCTCATTTCTCTTCTTGTATTTCCCACAAGAACTCTTGAGAGTACTCTTGAATTGAAAAAGGTGTTCTATCATCTATGGAATTAGGAATGTAAGCTTTTGCTGTTGGTGAGATTTCTCTTTCAATAATTGGTTGAGCCTATGGAGGTAAAGAAACCTGGAAATGCAAATCTGGTTTGACAGAGTTTGTCTGATTGAATGATTGACTCGTCTCGAGCATAGCCTAAGCTAGCTCTACCATTTTCATGCACATTTTCATCCGTTCAATCTCTAAATATGCTCCATGGTAACTCTTGTCTAGGTTTGAGCTCTTGGCCCTTCTTGAAGTTGAGCCTGGTAGGCATTGAACATAATGTCCAAGCCTTCTAGGGTTGGATCTGCAAGAACAGACTCTGGTTGTGGTTTATTTACAATGGGTGGTCGGGCGGGATGAGGTGGAGTGGATGGAGCTTCGGCATATGAGGGGCTTTAAGATGCAATGTCTTCTATTTTTGTTTTTGTGTCTTTCAGGATTTCTTCTAGTTCAGATAACTTTTTATTTCACTTACAATCGACCTTCTCTCTGGTATCCTTCCAAGTTCTTGTTTCCCTCTTACTAGGCTCTTCTGATTCACTTGACTCTGATTGATCAGCTGGTTTTTCTTGTTGTACGGCTTGTGCCCTAGTAACTACCTGTATGGGAGCCACATTACTGCTACTAGCATTTGAATCCACCATTAAGCCTAGCACACTAATGGGTGTAACCTTGGGTGCTCTAGAGGGGTTCCTCGGACATTGTCTTAGGAGATGTTCTTTGCTACACTCATGGAAAAATCCTTGTACTGTGATGTTTTTTCCTTGTCCTGGACTCAGTGAGTGGGGACATTCTATCTCAATTGGGACCTTGGGTTAGGATTCGTGTACATGACATTGGAGTATTCTAGCTCCTAGTTTTGTTCCATAAGTGGTGTCTCATATTGATAAGAGTAAGCCTCACTATGCTCTGGTGACTTTGTGCAATAAGCATGTGGACCATTTTCATGGGAGTATTCTGAACTATGAGCATGAGAGTCATTTTTTGAGATCAAAGGGGTCACTGGCACCAATGCTCTATTAAGGCTCTCCTCTGCCACTGCAAACTTAACGCGAATCACATTGGTAGGAGCTGGTAGTTTGTTTCCTAGGAATGGTTGTGGCCTATATGGTGCCTGATTATTGCTATTGTTGCCTATAATATGGTTGTTGGTGTTGATTTTGATATCTACTCTACTGGTAAGGTTGCTGAAAAAATTGTTTGATAGCCTGCCTATTGTATGGATAATCTTGAGCTGTGTGGTTCGTGTATTTTCTCTCAATGGTGCAATATGAGCACTCCTTTCTCTTATGTTTGGGTTTTGCATTGGGCATACATTAGCCATGTGGTTCCCTCCGCAAGTATAACACCAGTTCAATGAGGAGACTCTTGGTGTTTGTCTATTTTGGACTTCTAGATTCTTGGCAACTTGCTCAGCTATCTCATCTATCTCATTGGAGCTTCTAGAGGTATGACTAGTAGAACTTTCTAAATCCTTAAAGAGTTTTGAGAGTCCTAACTCCTCACCCAAATTGTCTTCTATGTCAATACCTGTCTGCACACACTCCTCTATGGATCTTGGCTCTTTCAAGTACACATATGACCTTAACTTTGTGCTTAGTAAGCCATCTAAAAACAAGGCCACTTGTTAGGCTGGTGTAGGTAACTCTAGATTAGGGCATCTTTCTAAGTATTGTCTCAACTATCTTCCTACAAGTCACTATTTCTTGGGGTGTCTGCTTGAAGCTATGGATCAAGGATGAAGCTAAGGCAGTACCCTTGAGAGTCAAACCAAATGCCTCGAATTGAGTGAACATGTACTCAACCTGTTCAGCTCTTAACACTTGTTTGAACTCAGCCACATGATCATAAGGATCTCTTGAACCATCAAAGTAGTTCGTCATTGTCTTAACCACTTGAGAGGGTCTAAGGGTTCTTGAGTGCTCTCGTGGTCTAGACAATGGAAAATCATGTTCATCTCTTTGATGCCTATGTACTCTATGTGTTTCCCTTTCATGTCTTTCAGTTCATAATCCTCATCGGTCTGTACCCACTGTGTGTGCAAAGCTTACCTCACGTCTCTCTCTAGTTCTTTCCCTCTAGGTTTCATGAGCCTCGGATGATCTTGCACCTTGGATCTCATGGGAAATACTAGATCTTCATGGACGGAAAATTGATTCACCCTGCCAAGTGTATGCATGCCTATCTTGTTGTGTTACCAAGAACATTTTCTCAGATGTGTGATCTAGATAGACAGCTTTCCCTGGTGTCTCCGGATCCTTGAATTCATAGATGGTGACTACAAGGATGGGTTGATCTGGCCCGAATCTCCAAAAGGCTTCCTCTGTTTCTCTATTCAAGAATAGTTCTATGCTTTTGTTATCTTGAGGGATCCAATCAGGAGTGATTATTCTAGTCAAGTTTGACTTACCTCTAGGAGTCTTGGGTTCTCCTCCTAGGTCCCCTTGCTCTAGGTCTCCTATCTCATTCTCAGGAATGATAGTTCCAAACTCATCTATCCTATTTGCGAGGTTGTTTACCACATACATGGTTCCCTCCTTATCAATGTATGAAACCTGTTCGAACTTGACCACTGGGTGTTCCAGTCCAAAGGGTTGATTTGGATTTTTGAGTTGGGCCACTGATCGCCTCAAGCCATCCAATTGTGTCTTATAGGGACGTTCTGGCATCTATAATAGGAAGTACCTGAGCTACATGTGGGTCTCTCCATGTTGAAGGACATTTCTGATTCACTTGTGTCAGAACTTAGCATGTAGGGATAACCACTTAGTTGTTGTTCCCAAGACTTAGTTGTATGTTTGACATTAGCCTTAGATGATCTAATGCTTTGCCTATCCTTGCCTAAGTGTCTACCAGATCTTAGGTTCATAAGCCTTGTCAACAAGTCCAAAATTTTCCTTTGTATTGCTCAAAATCCTTTGGAAGCCCTTGCCTCCTAGTCCCACCTAAGGATCAACTTCAAATTACTATATCTAATAATTCATGTATTAGTTTTACTCCCCACGAGCTTTCCAACGAATTCAAAATCATAGCAAACGTATTTCGTATGAGAACGTTATGCCAGTTCAGGGTTTTGGGGATTAAAATAGGGAAACATGACCTCTCGGAGATTGCTTCAGAATAGGTGATACACAATACTTGAGAGATATCGTGATACACAACCAACAATACACAACACTTGGCTCCACACGAGCCCTGTAGTTGGCAACACTCGACACTCGAGGGATATCGTGACACTCGACACCTAAGTGGTCATGACACATGACACCTGAGTATCGCGACACTTGGCTCTGAATACGACACTTGGAAATCGCGAAACCTATCCGCACGACACCTAGTTGGTCATGACACTTGACACCTGAAGAATATCGCGACACTTGGCCCTGAAGAATATCGTGACACTTTGGCTCTGAAGAATATCGTGACACTTGGCCTTGAGCACGACACTTGACACCTAGGGAATATCGCGACACTTGGATATCGCGACACCTCGATATCTGGATATCGCGACACCTGGATATCAGGACACTTGGCCACACGACACTTAGATGGCATAACACTCAACCCAATGTCACACGATATCTAGATATTGTGACACTTGGGGAGTGAAAGATATCAGCAACACATGATATCTACCAAATATCGCGACACACGAGAATTCAAGTATCACGACACTTGAACTCAACCAATCACGACACTTGGATTTGTTGGAGTCCAAATTCAAAATTTTTTGCAAATATGAGTACCTTGTGTCCTCCTCATCACTCCTATGTGTCTATAGATGCAAAATCTATTTCAAACCCGCGTTACCACACTCACGAAACTTGGTGTAGGTCGCGTGACGTCTGAAATTGATTTCTCCATTTTTTGGGTATTTTGATAGTATTTCTTGAGCGCTTTAGTTCTCCACCCCCTCTAAGCTTCTTGCTCGAACCCACAAACAAAAAACGACGTAAATATACACTAAAAGATGGAAACATTTGAGAAAATGAAGGTGGGTGGAGATGGTGATGATGATGAAGGAGAAGAAAAACTCAGAAACTGAATTGAAAATGGTGATTTTTTTTACCTTCCATCATCGCTACTCTATGTTGTGGGGATGAAATCCCTCAGGGAAGTGTGTATGTTTTGTTTTCAAAAGTTCATTGATTTTGGGTTTTGTGTGATGTTTTGATCGAGAAAGGGTTATGATTCATGCATATCTTGGTTGGTTTGATTTACTAGGAGATGCAAAACCATGCGATTCTTATAGATTAAGTTTGTATATTTGTAAATAGCCATGGTGCTAACTTTTGACCCATAAGCTCCTAGGTTTGACCCTTAAAAACCCTTGAAAATGTGACTTTAACCCATGAAAACCGAGCCTGAACCCTTAGAAAACCCTAGAATTTTTGCCAGTAATTCTAAATAGACCCGTGAATTAACATGCTTCACTTAATTGTGATCAAAATCCTAATTTCCCTGACCAAAACCTTAGCTTAGACCCTTAGAACTGACGTTTACCCTAGGTCAAACCCTTAAAAATAATTAAATTGTGAATATACAGTGTGAAACCAAAACCTTAGTCTAGTCTGTAATCATGTTATATGCATTCAGGTTTACGTAAGTATGTTTGCATAAATGTATGTATGTGTGTACATAAATATATAATTTTATACGTACTTATGTATATATATGAACGAATGTTTGTATGCATATATATGTATGAAAGTATGTTTGTATGCATATATATGTATCTATTAATGTATATAGGGTATCTATAATGTAATGTAAGTACATAAGTATGCATGTTTGTCTATATAAAGGACCGATGCCCTACTATTTAGTAAAAAACTTCATGGAAAGTTGTTTTTTTTAAGAGTACAAGGAAATTTGAAATGTCTAGTCAGACTTTTTTGAATGTTTAACTTTGAATGCCCAGGCTTTATGAGAATTTTTGGGCTGTTTTGTGAAGCACAAGGATAGACGTCAAATTTAAGACCTGAACTGTGGAGAAAAACCCTGTTAGCTTTGTACTCTATCCCGATTCTCGAGATCTTTATGATGTTTTCGTTCGGATAGTGTTGTTTTTCGGCTGATTTGTGGGGGCTGCCGACTGCACTTTTGTATACTGCCTATATTATTATTTAATTTCATTGTCTGGCTCTGAAAAAAAAACCACTCATCCGTTGAGACAGGAAAAAAACACTAATTTGTTGAGAGCCAGGCTGGAGGTCAAGCCCCAACCGCCGCCATAGAAGAGAGAGAGAGGACAGTGAAAGGACCTCCAGGCTCCTCACAACTTCAGAACCAGTGTTGTATTTTGACGGTCTACCATGCCCTTCAATTTTGAAGGTTATCTACACACCTTACTTGTATTTTCCATTTTTAATGTAATTTTTGAAGGTCTGATTAAATTTATGGCTTTATTTTACAGTTTAAAATGGCCAAAACGGGCAATACAGCCGTCAAAAATCAACATTGCTCAGAACGACAAAAAAACAAAGCTGCGACAAAGACCAAAACTTTCCTCCAGCAGGACATGTCCGTCACCATCTTTTCGTTCCACTGTTGATTTATTTGTTTATTTTTTTTTTTTTTAAATAAAGGAAGTTCGGCCTTAGCCTAATCTCCCGGACTTTAATTATATTAAAGAGAAAAAGTTACAAGTGAATGGGACTAGTGCCCATGGGACCCCCAAAATCCCACAATGCAGGGGAGGAGTATGGCAAGCTACAGGGCATTACAAATGAGGCGGATAAAATTATCATCACCCTCATGTGGGACCCATTTGGGTTTCAGCTTGTTGTTTTCGAGGAGATAAATACAGTGATGTCTAAACGGTGGCGATCTCTTGACTCGGGAGATTCTTTTACCTAGGAGAAACAAGGATTTCTCGATCGACCATTCCTTAGGAGTTTGGCCAAAATTGACAGCACAACGCTCCCTCCAAATCTTCCAGAGAGCCTCACCTCTAATGGCATTCCACAGCCTCGAAGAGCAGCCGATCGCCTCACCCAACATCACATGTTGCCAGTTGATTTGGCTCGTGAGTCTCAATACTCGGGTCACGTGATGCCAGATAACACGGGACTTGGGGCAGTCGAAGAACAGGTGAGCTAAATCTTCGATGCACCGATGGCAACGCTTGCACCATGGCGGCACACCACAGATTTTGTTAGCCCTTACATTGGTCCAGATACCTTTATGCAAGATCTGCCACATGAGAACGGACTTTTTGACCTCAATTAGGGGGTGCCAAATAGACATGAATTTTAGCTCCCACCGAAGTTTTGTCCAAGAAAGGCACCATCTCTTGTTAAGGGTGTGGTGAACATCTAAATCCTCTTTGAAGTTGGGGATTCTGGATAGCTTCTTACCATTGCTCCATTTGAGGCCCTCCAAGCAAGGAAGATCCTGACCGCAGAGAAGTCGGGTAGTTGAGCGGTCCCACGCTAAACACCTGCTTTGAAGAAGAGTCCATTCCTCAAAGGTAACTCTAAGTCTAGGATCCAATTCTTCGAACCTAATCCACTGGCTGGTCTCTTGTTTCCAGAGTTGTTTCCACTGTTTGAACCCCTTGTTCCGTAACCGCCTTGCAGTTTGGAGGTTCCAAGACTCCACCCCCCGAATGCCGCTGATCGGGAACCAAATAGAGTCATTTTGTCTTATGCCGGCCGCCCACTTCCACTCATCACTGATTCTGATGAACTGTTTGGCCTTGTTCCAATTCTTCCATAAGGAACACACGACGCTAGAGCCTTTAGGGAAGACCGGGTGGGGGGAGAACAAAAGCGTGAGAATCCCTATGTCCTTCCAACCAGGGTGGCCAACTAAGGTAAGGTCTTCCGTGTTTCTGAAGATCAATTTAGCCCAAGAGGACTCCCTATTGCTCCAAGCCTTCATAAGCCACTTTGCCGCCAACTTGTCAGCCAACCCAACAATATCCAAAATTCCCAAGCCCCCTGAGTCTTTAGGGCTAATGCAAGTTTCCCATTTGATTTTGGGAATCCCCCTCCTGTTGGGGTCCCCAGTCCAAAGGAAGTTTCTGCAGATTCTTTCCACTTTGGCCAAGTCTTTCTCCTTAGGCCTCCAACACGAGATAAAGTAAATAATTGTCGACAACATAAATGTGTTAACAACCATAGCACGCCCTGCCAGGTTGACTTGCATACCTTTCCAATGATTCAGCTTCCTATCGAGCTTGGATAGCACCCAGTTCCAGCGTTGGTCCATTGAGATGTCGAATCCCATCGGAATGCCAAGGAGACGGAAGACTTGACCGCTAGGGATGACTTGACACCCCTGATCCACCAACAATTGGGGAGTATGTCCGCTGATTGCTCTAAAAGCAGTTTTAGCATGGTTGATTTTTGAGCCTGATGCCACACAAAAGGTGTGGAGGCACCACCAAAACACCTCAATGCTGTTTATATCGTTATGCACAAAGGCATTCATGTCATCAACAAAAAGTCTCACAATCATTTGGCCGTGATTTAGAGGTAAGGAAAGACCCTTGAGATTGCCAGCGTCCATGTGATGCTTTAATAGGCAGCTGAGTCCATTCGAGGCGATAGCGAATAGTAATGGAGCCAGAGGGCAACCTTGCCTAATTGATCTTTTTAAACGAATGGCCTCAGAGAGATTACCGTTGGTGTTTATTCTAGTTGAAGCATTTCCAAAAAGAGTGGAAACCATCTTCGTGAACTTTTGGCTGCATCCAAGGTCTTTCAATGATTGAAGAATAAAGTCCCATTCCAATCTGTCATACGCTTTGTCGAAGTCGATCTTAATGAATACCAGATCTTGAGCAGACTCCTCAGCAAAAGCAAGGCCTTCCCAAATATCGATAATTGCTTCAAGTATAGATCTACCTTTGATAAAACCTTTCTGGTCCTCGCACAGCCATGACTTTAAATGACAAGAGATTCTGTTGGCGATAACTTTTGCAATTATCTTGTATCCTGTTTGGAGCATGGTAATCGGACGCCAGTTTTCAATTTTGTTCTTATCTCCCCGTTTGTGGATTAACTTGATGACGCCATTATTCAGGCACTCAGGGAGGGCACCGAAAGAGAGAGCCTCTTGCTAGACGAGGCGCAGTGCGGTGGCCACCTGATGTTTGAAGGACTTGAAAAACTCATTGGTAAGGCCATCCGGACCCGGACTTTTCCCATTGGGAAGGGCATCAATAACCTCGATAATTTCATTCTCGGAGATGTTAGCATCCAGTAGAGCAATCAAGTTCTGTGGGATTCTGGTTTGAGCAACCCTTGAGATGGTTGCCATGGAGTCGCGCCTTTGGGGGGAAAGAGGAGTCGAGACCCTGAGAAGATTGGTAAAGTGTTCGACGATGATAGATCTATTCTCCACTTCCGTGCAACATTCAGTTCCATTGTTATCGACCAATAGGGGGATGGATTCCCTAGCTTGTTTCCTTTTGAGGATGTTACACATCTCTTTCGTTGGTTTGTCGGCCTTCCCTGCCCACCAATCTTTGAAGAAAATTTGAAGATTTTTCCTTTGAACCTCCTCCTCTAATCTTAGTCTACCCCTGATTTTCAAAAGACCTTGTTGGCAATGTAACTTACCTTTGTTCACCTCTTCTTCAAGCCGTGAGAGCCTCCGGTACACCGTTTCTCTTCTTTTTTTTCGGATTTCTCTTATAGCCTTTTGAGTCCTGATTAGAATTTTTCGAGTCCTTTCTACTGCACTTCTCCAACACTTAGTCGGTTCATTACAGTAAGCAAAGGCTTCCGTCCACACCTCAGAAATTTCTTGGTGGACAGAGGGGAGGGAAAACGATGTCTGACAAGCATGAAACCAAGGAGCTTTCTGGAACGTGGGAATCGGTTTGAAAGACAGAGTAATCGGATAGTGGTATGAGATAGTCAGGTCCATGTGTTGGGAAATCGAAGGAATACCCAACTGAAGGATGGTGTTCTGATCGATGTAGCATCTATCAAGTCTTGCTTTCCTCAAAGAGTCCCCTGACTGGAGATTTGACCAGGAGAACCCTTTCATGTCTTTCACCTCGACCAGATCGAGATGGAGCTTGATTTTATCCCATATCTCTTTCTCCTAACCGTCAATAATTTTTCCTTTGTTATTCCATCGGTCCTCAGAAAACTCAACCATGTTGAAGTCCCCACAAATCAAAACATTGTGTGAAAGGGAGTCGAGGGAAGCCCAAGTATCCATTCTATCTGCTTCACCATTAGGGGCATAAATTGAGACCACACTGAACTGGAAAGGGAACCCGAAAGAGGCAGCAATCCAACGATGATTCCGACCTTCAAAAGTCGAGGTCACATTGTTAGACAAGGAGTGACTAATGCCGATAGAAGCACCCCCCGTCCCTCTAGGGTGAGAAGTGGAGAACCAAAGGTGGTTCGAAGAAATGCATTTAAGCCGTTTCTGAAGATCCTCTCCGTCGATTTTAATCTCTTGTAAGCAAATAAAGTCAGGGGCGAAGCACTTGTCTTTGAACCACTGGCTAAGAATCGAAGCTCTTGACGGGTCAAACAGACCCCTGACGTTTAGAGATGTGAATTTCATTACTGATGGTTGCCCTCTTTGAGGGGAGGGACCCGATCTTTTTTCTTCTTGTGGTCTTCTTTTTTCCTCCCTACTTCTTGACTTAGGATCCTACTCTTGAGGGGGCTCTTCCAAGGCATGCCGGAAGGTTGTTTTCCTTTAAGCTTTGACTTTTGTTGCGGTAATCTTGGAAAGCATACCGGGAGGGTAGGACCAAGAGAGGAGCTCTCGCTGTCTGGGTTGTCTTCATTGCTGGTAGTGAAGCCTTCCTCTTTACTCGTGGTATAACCTTTTGGTTGTCTTCTTTGCTGGTAGAGCACCCAAGGGTATTATCCGTGGGGTCTCCTTCAAAGTGGTTGTCCCCTGGGAAGTCGAGCTCATTAATCTCTTTTTCTAGGTTACAGTATATGTTATTCGAGGGGGCAACTGTCGTGGTATTCCTTGCTGTTGATCTTCGAGGGCTAACTTTCCTCCTGCGTCTCACTTGAGTGAATCCTTCTAAATCCGTCTCAGCAACGAGAGTTCCCTCTTCTTCCTCCATTAGAGGGGGATGACCCCGAGTGTCGTCTTGGGGGAGAGGGTCTAGGGTCCCATTTGGTTTAAGCTTGTTTTTATTGGTACTTTTCTTCAGAGGGCAGTCTTTGATCCTATGACCTTGATGCCCGCACCGGAAGCACGCGTTTGGCAAATTCTTGTAAGTAACCTCTTGTGTCAAGCTCTTACCATCTCCACAGTTTATGGAGATCTTCGAAGGAAGGACCTGGTTCAGGTCTGTTTCAACGCAAATCTGTGGATGCCATCTTGCATTGAAAGAATGTTGAGCACCATCGTAGATTAACCCCCCAACATCCTGTCTTGCGGCCATCGGGCGACCGATCGGTGAGACGATTTCATGAAGAAATCCATATAGGAAGAAAGGCAGATTGGGAAGCTCCACCCAAAGCGGGTAACGAAGAGGCTTTGATCTGTTCGGGACAAAGTCTGGGGTCCACTTAAAAAGGCAAAGGGTGGACCGGCCCACTTGCCAGGAGCCGGCTTGTAGGGCTTGGAAAGCCATCTCTTCGTTCTCAAATACTAGAAGCAGGTGATTCGCCAGCAGGAATTGACATTTGGACACAATTAGGCCACGCGGGAACCACTCCTTGCGAAGCCAAGTTCTCACACTTTCAAGAGGGGGCCTAGGGCCAAACATTTGACCGATCAGGCAAGTTTTCATCAGTTCTTCTTGCTTTGCCGCCACAGACTCTTTGCATAAAGAGACCTCTGGGGGCGCGATGTCCACTGGGACGGACTCCATCTCAAGGGGGGTCACGGACTGAGGGGGAGCCACAATGATCATGACAAAACGTTAATTGAACCCCGCTACTAATTGAAAATTGAACCCCGCTTTTCCAATTCTTCCTTTCCAATTGCTAAACCCATCTTGAATAGCCCATGATCATCTCACATAAAAGAACAGCCCCCTTCTTTTTTTTGAATCTTGAGTCCCCTTTTATTTATTTATTTATTTTTTTCCTTTCTTTTGTCTTTTTCCCTTCCTTTTTTGCCGGATGAACTGAAGCCTTAGCCACGGAGCCACTAGCACGGGCCACGAGGACAATACCCGCGATGGATATCTGCCAACTCAGCAGCACAGTCGATCGTGAAAACCACTGTCGATCGAGTCCTTTCTACCCGCGATTGACGGTATTTCGCCCACGATGGATGGTATTCTGCCCGCGATTGACGGTATGATCCCCGCGATGGACGGTTTTGCCCTGCGATGGACGGTTTTGCCCTGCGATGGATGGTTTTGCTCCTGCGATTGACGGTATCTCCTGCCCCGAGATAGACGGTAAACCGTGAGCGAGTTAAAGCTGCTGTGAGGAGCTGAAACAAACTGTCGTGAGAACAGGCGAGCAGGTCCGTCGCTGCTGTGAAGGAAGGTCCGTCGCTGTTGTGAGCATCATCAACATTGTTTATCTGACTGTCGCTGCTGTGAAGGAAGGTCCGTCGCTGCTGTGAACTTGTTCGAGAGTCGCCTCTCACCCACGCCTCTCATTTGATCCATGAGTGCAGATTCGCAGGCTCAGTCTGCTTGCCATGCTTCGCGCTCACGCCATTGATGGCTGTTCTCTTGTGACCTGTAGGAGGATCTCCTGATGTTGAGAGACAGAACTTTTCTATTTATTTGTTTATTTATATACTTCTTAGCATTAAGAGTAATTCAGTATGGAAAAGAATGTCTCTCTTCAAATTATGGTGGCTCACTTTATGGATTGACCGGGAAAGTACTGGCCACTTGCAAAATTTTAATGACTTTGATGACCATTCAGGCCCCCCTGTCGGACGTATTTGATTAAGATTATCTCCCACGTTTTCTAACACTAGGAAAGCACGTTTTCCATTGTCCATACATCCGAGAATGCTAAATTTGTGAAGACCGTCAAATTTCTCCTGCAATAATGTTTGCTTTCCACATCAGTAGTTTATAATTGGTAAGCCTTGGCCGATTCTCAAAGTATCTATATATCCTAGAATTCTTTGAATAGAACAAGTTAGGGATATGTTTCACCTTGGATATACACACGTAACGGGGTACACAATTTTTTTTAAATAGCGGATTAAAGTAGAAAAACAAAACTTAATTAGGAGATATTTTTATATCTTATTTTATGGATATTTTTTAGGTAACGTCTCAAAGGAAAAGATGGTACTTCTCATCAATTTCTTATAGAGAAGAAGCATTGATTAAGATATGCATCTACAAACTCTTTCTTAGAAATAAATCCTCCATGTATTATTTGTTCCAATCGTGCTCTTTTAGTTCATTGTTAGATATAAATGATTCGAAATGAAAATCATCATTTACCCGCACTTTATTTGAATTTCAGTCTTTGCTTTACTTTCTCTATAAGCTTTGAACAATGAGACCACCTATATGAACTCATTTATCAATCAGTTTGTTCTAGCGTCCTCATTTTTTTTTTTGAGACAGGCAGAAATGTAGTAAAGCACTAATTATATAGAAAAGATATGTGGTCCAATTATACATATTTACCCGCACATCACTTTGCATCTAAGATAACCTAAGAATCTTAAATTGCACATGATGAATCATTAAAATATTTTGCATAGTCTATGAGCTTATACAACCCACGACATAAAATACCAAAAGCAATAACAACATAACCATTTAAGAGATTAAGAAATGTATACCTCTCATCAACAAATTTGATAACCAAGCAAATCTTGGCCAATGTTGAAACTCACAAGAGGTTTTTCTTAATCCCAGGTACATACAAAGCATCTGACAATGTGAAAGAACTACGATCAATAGTAGCCATTGTTGATATATTTAGGTAGTGATGTGTGTGAACACACTAGGACCACCGAGGCACTTTTTTCCCTCTTTAGGAGGTTTTTTCCCCCGGCTTGTATATATGCCTATTGCCCTAATGGGCTACTTATCTTTGTACATTCTCTAGTAATACATTCAGTATTGTGTGTTTGTGCTCCGAGCTTCTTCTTCTTCCTTGTGTTGTTCGTGTGCTTCTGCAGACGTCTACCTCCAACAATTGGTATCAGACCAGGTCGTCGTTTCATCTAGGGTGCCATCGACACTCCTATGTTTGCAGTTTCAAATTCACATGAAATTTGGTGAGCATACTTAACGTGTTTCACAGATCAAAACAGCTTTGCTGTGTGGTGTCGAAATCGCGATCTCAGCTCGTTTCGGCCTCCAAACGCACTATCATAGTGCTTGTGCAGGCTATTTTATCTTTTTGTGACAAAGGTATATACCAGTTTCTGTTCGCCAATATAAGCATCTCGAAGTCTGCTACAGGTCTAGTAGAATTCGTCTCGGCAGTTTTGTTCAACTTTTTGAGATACAGTCAATTTTCTGCATCAAGGTATTTTAGTCAGTGGCCATGGCTAAAAGCAGTGATGTATTTCGTATGTTGGTTGTTGAGGATAAGTCGGATGGTACCAACTACCCATTATGGGCTTATATGATGCGGCATGTATTGGTTGCAAAAGGATTGTGGAACATTGTGCAGGGTGTTGAAAGACATCCTGTTACACCTCTGCCTATAGGTACTGCAAATACAGGTGCTGGAGCTGATGAAGATGGTGTCGAAGATGATATTCTGTATATTCCTATTCGTGTTGCTGTTTCTGCTGCACCTACTACAGAGCATATTTGTTGGGATGGCAGAGATCCCCAAGCATATGCATTGATAGCTTTGTCTATCAAACGTGCCATTATTCCTCACATTCGCTCTTGTAGAACAACTAAGGATGCTTGAGATACACTTACCACATTGTACCAAGCTAGGAATGAGGCTCGTATTGCTTACCTCCGAAAACTGTTGGAGAGTGAGCACATGAATGAAGGTGATTCTATGGATAGTTTCCTAACGAAGATCAAAGACTTGAAGGAACAGTTGATTTCTATTGATGAGGTTATACCAGATAGCTCACTTCTGCAGACCGTTCTGAATGGTCTTCCTGATTCATACCAGAGTTTTCCTTCTACTCTTTGGTTGATGATGAAAGGCAACCCAAATGCCTTATCATTTGAGGAGTTAGTCTCTGTTCAGTTGCAGGAAGATCAGTCCAGGCAAAACAGGTCCATTATGCGAGTTGCAGATCTAGCTTTCGTGGCTAGTCAGAAGGGCAAAGGAAAATGGAGCTCTTCAACTAGTAAGCAGAAATCTGCTAGTTCTGCATATTCGAAGAAGGAAGATAAAGATGAGAAGAAATCAAAAAAGCAGAAATTGTTTTGTAAGTAGTGTAAAGGGAATGATCATATCATAAAGAACTGTCCAAACTGGCTGCTAAAAAGGCAAAGAAGAAAGAGGCTAGAATGGTTGTTGCAGAGGCCTCTACACCAAAAATAGAGTTTGCAAATCTTGTGCAGGAAGAAGAATGGGTGTTTACTATTGTCTGCAGTTTTGACCCATCTTCTCATGAGTAGTGCATGTCTGCAGTAGACTCAGATGTTTGGTGTTTTGACAGTGGGGCGACCAAACATATTACCTCGTAGCGCATCTTCTTCTCTTCACTCGAGCCTGCTCCTATAGGGAATACTGTTACATGCACCAACAACTCCTCTTATCGTATTATGGGAGTTGGTAAGATCATTTTGACTATTGCTGATGGTCGTTCTTTCACTTTGTCACATGCTTTATTTATGCTAGGATTCAAAAAGAACCTGTTATCAGTTTCTGCATTAGCCAAGATTGGCTTGGTTGTGAAATTTGTTCATGAGAGATGTACAGTTCATGATCTGTCAAATGGAGATGTGATTATTACTTCTGGCATCTTATGTCATGGGCTGTATAAGCTCATAGACTATGAAAGATCTGTAAATGATTTGGGATGTGAAGTAAATGATTCTCAGGCTATGTCAGATGCGAAGGCTTGGCATGCATGCTTTGGTCATCAGAATTTTGCTAGTTCGCTACGCCTACAGAAATCTGAAATGGTGTCCTCGTTGCCCAAACTTGAGGCACCTCGAAAACATGTTTGTGAAGGCTATATTTTGGGCAGATGCAGCGTTCATCCTTTCCAAAAGATGGTTCAGTTCGGGCTACTCAGAAATTGCAGCTTGTACATAGTGATGTCTGTGGCCCTATGGAGACATCTTCTTTTGGAAATTATCTTTACTTCGTGACTTTCATTGATGATTTTTCCAGGCATGCATGGGTGTATCCACTCAAAGCAAAGTCCGAAGTATTCATGTGCTTTAAACACTTTTTGATTTTGGCTAAAAATCTGTCAGCATGTAAAATGGGCACCCTTCGTTCTGATCGAGGGGGGGAATATATGTCTTCTGATTTTAATACATTTCTAGTTGAATGTGGGATAAAACACTAGTGTACAGTGCCGTATACACCTCAACAAAATGGAGTTGCTGAACGAAAGAACAGATCACTCATGGAGATGGTGAGGTGCATGCTCAATAGTCAGGCTTTACCACATAGTTTTTGGCTTGAGTCTCTCATGTGTGAAGCATATGTACTGAACAGGTGTCCCACTAAAGCACTGCAGTCTATCCCTCCATATAAGGCTTGGCATAACTGCAAGCCATTTGTTTCTCATCTGCCTATTTTTGGTTGTTTGGCATATGCACTAGTGCCTAAACAACATCGCAAAAAATTGGATGATAAGGTAGTAAAATGTATTTTTGTTTGGATATAGTTTTGAAAGTAAAGGCTATCGTCTGTATCATCCACAGACTAAATGCATTCTGGTTAACCATGATGTTGTCTTTGTGGAAGATGCTATTCAACCATTGCTTTCATGTACTAAGGAGACATCTGTTAGCTCCAAAGACAGGTATGATTCTTTGATGCCTCTTTTTACAGGTGGACAGTCTAGTGTTGGTCCTAATGAGGCAACTTCTTAGCCTTTGCAGGTTGCATATGATGATGTAGATCATTCCATTTTTTATGCAGATCTACATGATGCACTTCTTGATGAGAGAGTTGATATTGAGTAGGCATAAACTATGCCAAAATGGCTGGAGCAGACTTTGCGTGACAGCAAATTAGATGCACCTTTGTCATATCGTACTCGTTTAGGCACTCATAGTGGCTTCTTTGCATCAGATTGTTATGCTATGGCTGCATCTAGTCTCTGTGATGAGAATGAGCCTATTTCTTTTGATGATGCACATAATTCAGAAAATTGGATGACTGCTATGCAATCTGAATATGATGCTATAATGAAGAATGGTACATGGTCTTTATGAGACTTGCGTCCTGGCAAGAAGGCCATTGGCACTAAGTGGGTATACAAGTTGAAGCATAAACCTGATGGTACACTTGAAAGGTATAAGGCTAGGCTTGTTGCAAAGGGTTATGCGCAGGAAAGAGGCATTGATTTTGATGAGACCTTTGCACCTACATGCCGTATGACTACTGTTCGGAGCATTTGTGCACTTGCAGCCTGTCATGGTTGGAATGTACATCAGTTAGACATTAAAACTGCATTTTGGAATGGTGAATTGCACGAAGAAGTGTATGTTTTAGCCCCGCGGCTTTGTGCAGAAAGGACATGAAAACCATGTGTGCAGGTTAAAGAAGGCATTATATGGTTTAAAGCAAGCACCACGTGCTTGGTATGAGAAGATACATGCCTATCTGATTGCACATGGTTCTGAGAACAGTCCAACTGAAAGCACCTTATATGTTAAACGCGCTAATCATGTGCTTTTGATCATTCTTGTCCATGTTGATGACATGTTGCTCAGTGGTCCTATTGAGAAGCATATTGCTGATTTTAAGGCTAATTTGCATGCCTCATTTGAGATGTCTGATTTGGGGCATTTGCATCACTATTTGGGCATTCAGTTTATGCAAGTTGATGGTGGAATGGCTTTGTGTCAAATGAAATATATTGACACATTATTGCAGCATTTTGGCCTTCAAGACTGTAAGACTATTGCCACTCCTATGGAGACAAGTTAATGATTGAGTTTTCATGATGATGGAGATGCATTCGATATTGTTCTCTATCAGCACGATGTTGGATGCTTGATTTACTTATGCATTACTCGGCCAGATATTCAGTTTGTTGTTTCACAGATGAGCAGGTTTATGCATTGCCTAGGAGTCACGCATTGGAAGGCGGTTAAGCACATCTTTTGCTACTTGAGTGGTACTCGGATACTTGGGTTGTTTTATCCCAAGGGGGGATCACTACCGCCAGATTTGCATGCTTTTTCTGACTCAGATTGGGCTAGTTGCTATAACACTCGTGTGTCCACCAGTGGTTTTTGCTTCATGCTTGGTAGCACCATATACATGGTTGAGCAAGAAGTAGCCTACTGTGGCCACTTTGAGTTGTGAGGCTGAGTATAGGGAAGCTTTCACAGTGACTGTTGAGTGTGTGTGGCTCAGACACCTTATGGCTGATTTGGGTGTTGGCCAGTGTTCTGCCACCACCATCTTCACTAACAGTCAGAGCGCATTGGCAGTTGCGAGGAACCCTGTGTTCCATGCTCACACTAAGCACATTGAGGTGCATTATCACTATGTCAGGGAGAGGTTCTCTACTGGGGAGATCAGCTTGGCATATGTTCCCATGTAGGAGAACATTGCAGACCTTTTCATGAAGGCTCTGCCTAGGGAGAAGTTTGAAGCTTTTCGCAAAGCTTTGGGCTTACTTCCTTTTGTGGAGTGATTTCCACATAGCTTGGGACTTCCTTATACATGAGTGCCAACTCCTTGTTCACCGCATCACTCCCAGGGGGGATTTGTTGATATATATAGGTAGTGATGTGTGTGAACACACTAGGACCGCCAGGGCACTTTTTTCCCTCTTTAGGAGGTTTTTTCCCCCGGCTTGTATATACGCCTATTGCCCTAATGGGAAACTTATCTTTGTACATTCTCTAGTAATACATTCAGTATTGTGTGTTTGTGCTCCAAGCTTCTTCTTCTTCCTTGTGCTATTCGCGTGCTTCCGCAGACGTCTATCTCCAACAACCATCATAGGATAAGAGGAGTTACTAACACATCTGATAGTATCCCATGTAGGGGGAAGCTCAAGTGAAGTAAAGAAGTTGCATCATGAGGTAATATGTTTGGAAAGTACCAAACATTTAAGTCTACTGGAGACATACACTAGTCAAAAGATAGGTCATAGCTGCATAGACTAGTAAACACCCATTCTTCATTCTACAAAAGATTACTAGACTCTGCTTTAGGTGAAGCGCCTTTGCAATAACCAATCCAGCCTCTTTCTTCTTTCCCTCCTTTGCAACCAGTTTTGGATAGCTCTTTATGATATGATCCTTTCCTTCTTAGCATCCACAAAATTGTTTCTACTTTTCAGTTTTCGTTTTATCCACCTTTGACTATGTAGCATTAGCAAATTTGTACTTACTATTAGATGAGCTCCATTTACCTTTGACCTTTTGATTGGCTAAGAAAAATTATTATCCAACATGCAAAATGGACGTGATATCTATCGACTAATCTTCTTGCAACAAAATAGACACCAAATCCTCAAATGTTAAGGCATTTGGATTGCCTTTCATCATCAATCAAAGACTAGAAGCAAAACTCTAATATGAATATTGAAGACCATTAACAACAATATGCACAAGTGAACTATCTCACAAGGCTTCATCAGGACAAATCAACTCGTTCTTTAGGTCTTTGATCTTTGACAAAAAACTATCCATGAAATTTTCTTCATTCAGATGCTCACTCTCTAATTGTTTTTGGAGGAAAGGAACATGAGCCTCATTTCTTTCTTGGTATAATATTGTAAGTGTATCCCAAGGATCATTTCTATTTCCCAAGAGCAAATATGAGGAATAATGGCATGTTTGATAGACAAAGCTATCAATGCATGTGCCTGAGCATTTGTGCCATCCAATGGAAGTTGCTCTATAGTAAGTGCAGTAGAAACCATGGTAGGAATATGAATATGAAGATCATCATCTTCAACACCATGTGCATCACCTTCAATAACTATATTTGCATGTGTAATTTGCCATTATAGTAGTGCATTCAAAGGCCAAAACAATCTCATATCAAAATTTTACCCTACATATGCTCACAAATTTGTGCATAATCATGAGACTATGACTGAAGGGGTGTTAATAATGCTATAGATGAAGTGTTGTCCTCTGTAATACCAATTGTTGGAGTTATAGGTATGCATAAGCACATAAACACCACAAGAAAGAAGAAGAGGAATTTTGGAACACAATGCAACATTGAATGAATTACCAAGTGAATCTGCAAATATAAGTGACACTTTAGGGTTATATGAGTATATACAAGCCAAGGGAAAAACCTCCAAAAGAGGAAAAAAAAGTGCCCTCACAATGATTAGTGTGTTCATACACATCACTATCAAGATATATCAACAAACATATTGTAGATGGGCTACGTCAACCACAAATAAAAGAGAAGAGATCGGCAAGCACCAATAATGTTAACATAAACGTGATGGCTGATCTCATTCAAAAACAACCAAAGGATCCAAGAAATGTGAAGGAGGCACTCCATGATCCCAATTGTAGGGCGACCATGGAAACAAATTACAAAAAATATCATGAAGATTGGAACTTAGCACTAGTTTATCAACCCATTAAATGCAAATTAATTGGTACTAAAAGTGTAAGGCTGATGGTACTTTGGAGAAGTACAAAAGTGCGACTTGTTGCATAAGCTAAATGAAGACCTCAGGGAGGAAGTATGCGTGTTTGAGCAACTAGGGTTTAAGGCTCCACATTTAGTGAAGAAGGTATGTAACCTAAAGAAGGCACTATATGGGCTAAAACAAGCCCTTACAGCATATTATTGATGAATGGATAAGTATCTCTTGGATCTAGGTTTCAAAACATGTTGTTATTATGTGAACATGTATATTCTAAAGATAGAGGAGGCAAGTCAATTTTGATTTTACTCTGTGTACATGACCTTGTGATTAAAACAAATGATAATACTCTTCTTCAATAAACAAAAGATGCCTCGAGCTCAAAATTTGAGATGAAAGACTTAAGCTTAATGCATTACTGCTTATGCTTTAAAGTATGACAAGATGTGTGCATGTTTTTTATCTCTAAATAGAGAAATAAAATGTAAATTTTCAAGGCATTCAACATGAAGGACTGCAAGGATATTTCTACACTTGTGGACGTCAATACAAAATTATATGTTGAGGATGCTTCACCTCTAATGGATACTGGAAGATAATGAGATATCTCCTATGTTGTTAGAGTGGTAAGCAAGTCCTCTAACAAGCCTTGGCAAAGTAATTAGAAGGCAAGTACTCATATTATCAACTATGTGAAATGAGCCACTAGTTATGATATTCTCTATCGTTCATGGATAGATAAGCTATAAATGAAAAAATCTTTACTATTGGCCTACAAGATGAAAGAAGGCCATTCCACACCTGTGGGATGGAGATAGTTGTCATGAGGAAGGAGATAAGGAAGAGAGCTCGCACACACAGTCTCTCTCACAATCAAAGAGAAGCACACACTCAAATTGAGGCAAGGAAGAATGATCTTCTTCTTCTTCTTCTTCTTCTTCTTCTTCTTCTTCTTCTTCTTCGTCTTCTTCTTCTATTAAGTAAAAGGAATGTAAAAGAATGACCTAAAACAAAAATACAACAAGTGCAATATATAAAGAATAGTACATTAGGAAAAACCTAATGTCCATGAATGAGTGAGCAGGGAAGAAACAAGTGTGCCATCACTCTTGGTAGATAAATCTAATAAAGCTCAATGAAGTGTCCCCAACATATATCGCCGTGACCACTATACATATCAGAGAAATGAAAAAGTGATACATGTCATCATTAATCATCACATGTTGAGCTTGATTTCTCAACACTCCCCCTCAAGCTCAATGTCATGTCCTGTAATCCAGCATCTTCCAAAACTTCTTCAGCAAATACTTTCCCTCTCATGAAGTGATAATGTACCTCGATATGTTTTGTCCTAGCATGAAACAGAAGATTTTGTGGCCAATCATATGCTACTATGATTATCACAATAGATGGTGATAGGATTTTGCACTTCCATACACTTAAATCTACAAGTAGCATCGCTAGCCATAATGCATCACATGGTGCCATTGCAACACCTCTATACTCATTCTCTCTACTTGACAAAGCAAGAGTGGGTTGCCTCTTACTGCTCCACATAATAGCTGCATTCCCAAGTGAGAATAGAAAGCCACTAGTAGATCTTCTATCTAGAATGCTACTGGCCCAATCTGCATCGATGTATCCGTGAACCTGCAAATCTAAACCAACTTCATAAAATAATGCATAATCAAAAGTTGCACTCACATAACGTAGATTGTACCTTAGAGCATATAAATGTGGCTTCCTCGGAATCTACATAAATTGACTTTCAAGTCCAACAATGTAGCTAAGATCAGCCTCGTAATTGTGAGATATATCAAACTTCCCACAATTTTCGTGTACATAGTAGCATTTTCCAATGGTTTACCTGATGTAGTATCTAAGTTCAAATTCTGATCTAATGGCATAGAAATTGGTTTATAATCAGCCATATCATACTTTTGCATCATATTCAAGGCATATTGCCTACGCGACATCCACATACCTCTTTCTATATGTATAAAATCAATGCCCAAGAAATAGTGCATCACACAAAGATCTTTCATGTCGAATTCTTACATAAGAAGTTTCTTTACCTCTTTAATGCTTTCTTCATTATCACCACCTACAATCAATTCATCAATAAATAACCACAATTGTGATGCCATCATCACCCTTCCTGGCATATAGTGAATGATCTGCATCACACATAGAAAACCCAATGCTGGTTAAGTAAACAACAATCCTTGCATCCCATGCACGAGGAGCTTGCTTAAGCCCATACAAAGCCTTTTTCAGACTCCAAACATATTCTCGATGCTTTGAATCTTCATATCCTTGTGGTTGCTCCATGTATACTTCTTCTTGTGACTCACCATGTAGAAACATATTCTTTACATCCATCTGATGCAAAGTCCATCTGATGCAAGTGTTCTGACAGTAGACATTTTAGTGAGAGGGCTGAATGTTTCCTCATAATCAATTCCATACATTTGTGCATATCCTTTTGCTACCAAATGTGCTTTGCACTTGCTTATGCTAGCATCTGCATTGTGTTTTACCTTGTAAACCCACTTGCAGCCCATGGGCTTCTTCCCTTGTGGCAATGGAACCAACTTTCATGTATCATTTCCATAACTCGTAGCCATCTCCTCATCCATAGTTTTTTCCCAATCTGCATTTGTAATTGCATCTTCAAAAACAAGAGGGTTCAACATCGTGTATTACCTTTGGTATATAGGCACAATGAGGAGCCATGTAACTATCATATGTCAGTCGTTGCACAGAACTCCGCATTCTTCCAGATCTTCTTGGTCCTGGGTCACTTTTCCTTGTATCATCAGCATATGCCTTTTTTACACATAGAATCTTCACAAAGGGAAATCCAAGCTCCTCATCAATGCTTTTTTCTGAACCCCTTGGATCTCCATGAAATTCGTCAAAATTTGTAGATGTTTTATTACCATAAGAAAGCTTTTCTTTACCTTTCTTGGATGTATTTGATGAATTTTTTCGACTAAAATTTCTGCCTAGTCTTCCACTCCATGGATTTGGGTTGGAACTATTGCTTGGTGATGTATCTGGTCCACTGAGAACTTGAGATTCTACACTTGATTTTTCACCATTTTCTTTGTCATTTAGTTCAAGATTCAGTCCTTCTTTGACATCTACACAGAAGCTTGACGATTCATCAAATACCACATCTCTGCTTACCTTCACATGTCATGTGAGTGGGTTATAACATTTATATCCCTTTTGCTCAAGGGAATATCCAATGAAGATACATTTTTTTGCTTTTGGATCAAGCTTCATCCTCAACTCATCTAGAACATGTACATATGCTATACAGCCAAAAACTTTCATATGTGATAAGTTTGGCTATTTACCTGTAAACTTCTCTGTTCATGATGTATCTATAGCAGTATGCATAGCTTCTGCCCAATAACAATGAGGCATATTCTTCACAACCATTAAGGCTCTTGCTATTTCTACAATATGTCTATTTTTGTGTTCAGCAATGCCATTCTTTTGTGGTGTGTACTTGCATGAAAAGTGATGTCGAATTCTATGACTTTTAAGAAAGTTTTTGAACTCATTTGACATGTATTCAACTCCTCCTTCGGACCTTAATGTCTGAATATACTTTCCTATCTGCTTTTCCACCATAGCTTTAAAATTCTAGAAGTGAGTGAACACCTCACTCTTCTCTTTCATGAAATATAGCCATACTTTTCGTCTATGGTCAACAATGAAAGTAACATGAAACCTGCAACCGCCCATAGATGTGGTCTTTGCAGGACCCCAAACATCTGTATGTACTATTTCTAGCACATTCTCACTAACATGCTTATCATGTGGAAATGATGGTCTTGGATGTTTACCAAGTTGACATGCTGCACATACCTTTTGCATCTCTGCAACCTTGAAATTTGGTAGTCCATGGACAATCTCCTTCGTCTGCATCAATTTCAGCCTTTGCATGTCCAATTCATTTGTGCCACATCTCTATATTTGCAATAACTCCTGCACCTTTTGCAAACATGGCTGCATTCATTTCAGGAATTTTCACATTTAAGGTAAACCTCGCACCCACTTTGATTCCTTTGGCAATTATCATCCATCCTATTTATACTCTTCTACATATAACCCCATCAACATTGAACCTGACTTGTAATCCCTGATCAACCATTTGTCCAACAAAAACGAGATTCTTTGTTATATTTGAAACATGCAACACATCAGCAAGATGTTTTACCTTCTCGTCCTCCATAGATAGTGCTATATTTCTTATATGTTCAATAGGATGTGATGTGTCATGAGTTGTTTCAACATATCTAGGAGCTGGCAATTTCTGCAAACTACTAAACCATTCTGCATGATTGGTCATGTCATTTGAAGCACCTAAATCAACATAACAGACATTACTGTTTGATTTTGAAACACAAGCAGGCATCGTATTCATCATATGATGTTGAACCATGAATAGCTTCTCAGAATCATCTGCACTTGTGGAACATTGCATTCATAAATTATGCATCATTTTTGCCTAAATTATAGTCGCTATTGATGCTCTTTTCTAGCCTCATTGATCGTTGAAATCTATAGGCTAAATCCATCCACACTTACACATTAGTTCTTTCTCCTATGATCCTATCTTTCATCCTCTTATGATCATGTCTTCTCTTCCTATCATCTTCGAAGCTCCAAAGTTCCAATTTGAGGACAATGTATCAACACTTCCTCCTATACCTCTCTCTCTCTCTTTGTGCTTGTGTGTGTGTCTATTCCAGATCGACTTCCACACAAGCTCACTCCCTCACACATACATGCACAAACACAATCTTTGTGGTCTTCATGCTTCGTAACTTAGAGCTAGTGAATGGAACTTAGAGCTAGTGAATGAAGCCACTAAATGTGAATTCATTGGCACAAAAAGTACAAAGGTTGAAGGTACTTTGGAGAAGTAGAAAAGCAAGACTAGTTCCATAAGCTGAATGAAGACCTCAAGCAAGAAGTATATGTCTCTCAGCCACTAGGGTTTGAGGGTCCACATTAAGAGAAGAAGGTATGTAACCTAAAGAAGGCATTATATGGGGTAAGACAAGTCCTTAGAGCATGTTATCAATGGATGGATAAGTATTTCTTGGACCTAAGTTTCAAATCATGTTGTTAATTATGATAATGTGTATATTCTACAGCTAGAGGAGGCAAGTCAATTTCGGTTTTACTCTATGTACATGGTCTTGTGATTATGGGAAATGATAATGCTCTTTGTAAACAAACAAAAAATGCCTTGATTTCAAAATTTGAGATGAGACTTAAGCTTAATTCATTATTGATTATGGCTTAAAGTATGACTGGACATATGCAAGATTTTCATCTCTGAACAGAAAAATGAAATGCAAATTTTAAAGAATTCAACATGTACGATTACAAGAAGATTTCTACACCTATGGACATCAATACAAGGTTTTATGTTGAGGATACTTCACCTCTAATGGATATTGGAAGATAATTGGATATCTCCTATGTTATTTGAGTGATAAGCAATTCGTCTAACAAGCCTTGCCAAACTCATTAGAAGGCAAGTACTAAGATTCTGAGGTATGTGAAAGTAGCAACTAATTATGATATTCTCTATGGTTCATGGATACATATAATATGAATGAAAAGTCTTTATTATTGGCCTACAAGATGAAAGAAGGCCATTGCACACCTGTGGGATGGAGATAACGCTTTTGAATTTGGTTATTGACAATCACATCAAGTTCTAAAAAACAAAAAAGTTGAGATAAAAAAGAACATTGGTTAAGTAAGCAACGAATAAGGGGGAGCATGATTCTTTACTAGGGGATTTCGATTTTCTTTCATCATCAACTTCTCAAATATTAAGGCATTTGGATTTCCTTTCATCATGAATCAAAGACTAGAAGAAAAACTCTGATATGAATATGGGGGATCTTGTGATCTTGTGTTCTCTTCCTATCAGCCTCGGAAGTTTCAATTCCAGCACAGTATATCAACGCTTCCTCCTACAGTCTCTCTCTCTCCTCTCTTTCGTCCTCTTATGATCTTGTGTTCTCTTCCTATCAGCCTCGGAAGTTTCAATTCCAGCACAGTATATCAACGCTTCCTCCTACAGTCTCTCTCTCTCTCCTCTCTCTCTCTCTCAGACTTCCACTCGAGCGCAAACACTCACACATACATGCACAAACATAGTCTCCATAGTCATCATGCTTCCTAAGTTGCACCAAGAAAATTCATATCTAATATTCACCTATTTCCAACTTCCACCATCAGCAACAACAATGAGAAACACAGTGATTGGCGTAGTACTGCAGTCTGCTATGGAGTCATTACTGAACATTCTAAAAGATGCGATCATTAAGAGTATTGTAAAGAGACTTGCTATCCAATAAGCTTATCCTCCTTAAACTCAGATCTCACCTTGTATACTACAATGTGAATATTGCTTTGCGGTCTCATTGTGACTAGCTTTGCAACATACTCAAAGGAGGAGAATAGCTTGTGCAAGGCTCCATACAAAAAGCGAGACTAGTACCGTCCTTTTCGTAGGTTCACTACAACAATCAATTGATCGACCTAAGGAAGAAACTACTCAACAGAACCCATGTTCTTTTTCAATCCCCGTGTCCGTTTTTGTACGTCACGAAGAGATTCAGTCAGTCTGATGTAGAAATTTTGGTGCTTGGAGCCGAGATGGAAGAAGTTTGCAAAGGGATCGAAAGGATCGAACCATTGATGAACTTGAGTTGCCTCATCGAGGACACATGCAAGATCTCTCTCATTGAAGGCATACACTCGGTGGGGTTGGATGATAAATTTGCTAATGTTAGAAACACCCTAGTGAAGTTAGGAAATGATCATGAATAATGGAATTTAATCCGTCAGATTTGCACACTAGAAGTGAAATGAACCCAATACCTAGGTCCCTTCATACAACTTTTCTCCTACCCTACATGAAAACTTTGATTCACCTACCTTACATTGATCCAAATCAGCTAAATATTTAGCCATACTTAGTGTGGTTCATAAGCTTTCCAAGAAGCTATAGAAAACCACAAATGGATATATTTAGGTTAGTCAAACACTCTCTACAAAACAGACTATGCAAAGATGTAGGGTGTGGAAGAATTAGGATTACAGAGATACAACAATTTCTATGCACACAAAACTAATTTCAAGAGGCCCTCTTAGAAAAAACTTATGTAAGCTACAAAATGCACTTTCAATCTCTTGAATTGGATATGAACACAAGGAGTTACAACTGTTATAAGTAGACTGTGTCTATACCTACAATAGAGAGAGGGGTGCGGGCTTGATAGCTCCTCCTTACTCTTCTGTGCATGTAACACTCTCATCTACATTTTTCCTAGCTTGGATTGCTGCATTTTTAGCTCCTTGAGCCTCTGATGACTCTCGCCTTTATCCTCCTTTAGTAAATGTCTCTTGGTCTTCAATCACCTACAAGACTTCAATGCATTTGGTGTCTCTTCACCTCCTTTTATAGCTTTTGGATGCCTTTCCCAACTTGTCCACCGCCTAAGGACTCCGTTCTTGACCTTGAGACCCGCCTAAGTCACTTGAGTCATGAATTTTTGTCCACATTAAGGTCTTTTGACACCTCTATCCACCTAAAACTTGCATAGTTCACATTTTCAACACTCCCCTTCAAGCTTAAGGTGGTAGTGTCTATATCAAGTAAGCTCATAGCTTTTGAAAAGTTTGTTAAACTATCCACATTCAAGATTTGGGCTAAGATATCATCAAATAGGTCCTATGTACATACAAATTGGACATTAATGTCCCCACTTGCAACCTTTTCTCTTACATAATGGTAATGCACCTCAATGTGCTTGCTCCTTGCACGATACATGGGATTGTTAGAAAGATATAGGCTTCACATGTTATCTCCATAAACTGGAATTGATCCAAGTTGTACACCAAAATCGTTGGAGAACTTCTCAAGCCACATTGCTTTACATGTAGTGAGGGCTAAATATCTATATTCAGCCTCTGTTGAAGTCAATGCATCTGTGGGCTGCTTTTTGCTCACCCATGAAATTCCTTTTCTACCTAGCATGAAAACATAGCGAGAAGTTGATCTTCTATCATCAATACTCCCTACCCAATCTGCATCACTCCATGCTCTTACTTAAATTTCTTCATCATACCTGTATAGCAACACATAATTAACTATACTCTTCACATACCTTAACACTCTCTTTGCATGATTGAGATGTGTATCTATAGCTACATACATTAACCGAGATAGAACTCCAACTATGTATCACAAGTTAAGCCTTGTGAGTATAGCATAGATCAATGATCCCACAATGCTCCTATATAGAGTAAGGTCTTCTAGCTTCTTACCATATTCCTTGCATAACTTGACATATGAATCCATAGGTTGAGCTATTGGTGTGCAATCTATCATGCCAAACCTAAACAACATATCTAGAGGATACTTCTTTTGAGAGCGATAGATATCTTTTTTCCCATAGATCACCTAAATTCTAAGAAAGTACTTTAGCACACCTAAATATAAGATTTTGAGCTATCTTTCAAGCTTCTCTTCGAAGGTCCTTATCCCAACATCATCATCACCTATCACAAGAAGATCATCTACATATATACATATCAAACATATCTTGTCATTTGCCTTAATCATATACAATGATGGGTCCGCATCACTTGAAGAGAAACCACATATCTTCAAGAAGTCAACTAGCCTCTAATTCCAAGCCTTGGAGCTTGCTTTAGGCCATAAAAGGCCTTCTTCAACCTGCAAACATAGGTAGGATGTTGTGGATCTACATACCCTTGAGGTTGTTCCATGAAGATCCCTTCTTGTAACTCACCATTCAAGAGAGCATTCTCTATGTCTATCTGGTAGATAGGCCACCTCCTTGTTGCACATAGGTCTATGAGAGCTCTAGTGGTAGCCTTGTTTGCCACAGGGCTAAAAGTCTCCTCATAATCAACCCCTTGTGTTTGCGTAAAGTCTTTGGCTAGTACTCTAGCCTTCTACCTTGCCAAGCTACCATCTGCATTCCTCTTGGTCTTGTACACCCACTGTTTTGGATGATCTTCATACCTTCCTTCTTGGGTACTAGCTAGTTCCCAAGTGTTGGTCCCCTTAAGAGCTTTGAAATCTTTGTACATAGCCTTCCTCCAGTCCAGTTTGGTATTTGCATCCTCATGAGAATCTAATTCTTGATCTGCATTGACATTCATCATGCATGCATAGTGCTTTGCCATGAAAGGACCATATGTATACCTTTGTAGGGGTGTCGTCTTCCTCGTAGACCTCCTCTCTTGACCTTTGGGATATTGCTCATTTCCCAAATCGCAGGTGATAAATTGATCTTCTGACCTTTGGGAAGTTAATAGTGCCTTACATGTTATTAGTGAAGGCAATCGGTTGATAAGAAACATAAATGTGTCCTTTTTAAAATGGTAAATTTAGTTAAATCATAAAGGACCTAAGCCTACTAAGATTCCTATGTGGGCGGAAGTCCCTTATTTGCCTATTGACTTTTATCCCTGGGTGGAAAATTTGGGTAATATGGTTGGTAAAGTGCTTGGGCAAAAAGGTAGAAATAATGTTATCAACCCTAAGTGGGATCCTCAAGTTTTAATTGACGTTGACATTGCAAAAGAAATAAAAACACACATAGTTGACTCAAGTGGTATAAAATTGCACAACGAGAAGGTTATGTATATAAACCTACCAAATGCTTGCTATAATTGTTATAAACAAGGTCATGTAATCAAAGATTGCCCTCTGCTTTAGAATCAAGATCAACATGTGGGCTTGGAGAAAAACAAAGATATGGACAAGGTCTCACCAGTTGTCAGTTTTGCTCATACTCCCCAAGTCAAAAAACCTCTTAATAAAAGTAAAAAGAAGGGTTTGAAGTTTGATAACATCTATGACATTCTGCTTGAGAATGTTTTCAACCCTTTTGGAGATAAAGCTAACTTTGATGCTAATAAAGTGGTTTATTCCCCTAATTCTAAAGATGATAATGTCCTTTTTAGTTTGGTTTTTAACTCTGATTCTAAGGTCACTAAAACAAATATTATGATAGTTGACTCCTTTAATCACAAACTAGATGCTATGGACTAGGACAAAATTGATAGATGGATGATGATATTGGAAATAATGAATTTGTTCCTATGTCTTGGGATGATGAAGACCCAAGGGCTAATTGTGCAACACCTAAACCTAAAAGGAAAGATGATGTGAGGTCCTCTTTATCAGCTATTAAGCCTACAGAAAATAGTAGGAAATAATTTTTTCTATTTCTCATGACTGATTTTTCTATTTTCTCCATCAATGTGAAAGGTCTAACTGACCTTGTAAGACCCAAGATGATAAATATGTGGTTGCAATTTCTGCCTAAGTTTTCTAATGTTCTTTACTTACAAGAAGTCAAAATTGGAGGGGACTCCCTCAAGATTAATCTAAAGTTGTTATCTTCCAAATACAAGTGGTTTTACACCAATCATCATGATGGCAAAGGAGTAGTTATTTGTAATTCAAATCAGTGTTGCTTTATAAAGCTGGGTAATCCCTATGGCCTGTCCATTATCTCTATTTATGCCTCGAATTGCAACATGAGTAAAAAAATTTATTGGGAAGAGCTCATGCAAATTCAAGGGCCTTTAATACTGATGGGTGACTTTAACATGGTTACTTCTTTAAAAGATAGATGGGAAGGTAAGGCTAACATTATAAGAGGATCTAAAAAACATGCTTGGTATGATTTTTGTAACTCTCAAGATCCCATTGATTTAACTCATAACTCTCGGTTCACTTGGTCTAATAAACAAGCTAGTAATGCTTTCTTGACTACTAGGCTTGACAAATGTTATGCCAATATTTGCATTGTTCATAACTATTGGGATATTAGTGTCCAAACCGATAGTACTCTTTTGGTTTCTGATCGCAAGCCTTTGTGTGTGTCCCTTAAGATGGGTAGTCCTTCTTTTAGATCTGGCTAGCCCCATATAGATGCTAACCTCCTTAAGCTTCTTGTATTATGTCTCAGACCAAAAGCATATTCTCCCATCACTTTAATATCAATAGGTCTCCTTGTATGGCTTGGGATAAGTCAGTGAAAGACATTCAACTCTTGTTCACTCATTTCAAGAAAAAAGCTAAAGATATTAGAGCCAAAAGAAGAGAGTCTCTCATGGATCAGCTCAAAAATCTAGATTTTACTTCTCAAGATTATCATAACTTAAACTTGAGACTTAGCAAGGAAATGTATCTTGAAGCTAGTTACTCTCTTGCCTCCTCAAAAGAGTTTTGGAGTAGGAAAATGGATAGAAACAATAAGCACATGTTCTCTCTATTGAAAAAAAGAAAAGTTAGGGCTCATATCCCTATGATTCAAAAGAAAGAAGGTGGGTATACGATCAACATAGAGGAGACTTTATGGGAGGCTAAAACCTTCTTTATGGATGTTTTCTCTAGTTCTCCCAAGTGGGGGGAGGATATTTAGAGGGCTAGAGATAATATTGCTTTGAAAAGGAAAAAAATGATTCCTGAAAGCCAGGTTCCCATCCTGGACCTGCCCGTCATTGCTGATGAGATCAAAGAAACCATCAATAAATTGAAACCCTATAAGTCGCCTAGTATTGATGGTCTACCTAATGAGTTTTTTACTATGTTAAAGGGCTTTCTCACTCCTTACATTCTTTTCGTGTGGGAAGAGGCTGCTAGTAAAGGGTACCTCGCTTGTCACATTAACACTAGAGTTATTAGACTCACTCATAAAAGAGGAAACAAAGATGACCTTAATAACTGGAGACTTATCACTTGTCTTAATTCCATTTACAAAATATTTGCTTCCACCATTGTCAGAAAACTTAGTCCCTTGATGAAATTCTTCATTCTCCCTAAAAAAAGGGTTTTATCAAAGGTAGGTACGTTCTTGATGCTATTATATCCCTCTAGGAAGGCATGGACGATGCTAAGGAGAATGCTCAAAACTTCTATTTCTTCAAAATTGATTTTGCCCAGGCTTATGATAGGATAGAATGGGATTTTAGCCTTCAGGCTTTGCATGATTTGGGTGCTCGTAAAAGATTTACCAAGTTTATTAGTACCTTGTTTGGGAATGCTTGTTCTAGAGTGGCCATTAATGGGCATATGTCTGATCCCTTTAGACTTAATAGGTCCATAAGACAGGGATGCCCCCTGGCCCCTCTTTTATTTGCCATAGCCAATGATGCTCTTGGGTGGCTTGTGAAGGATGCTATGAACTGTGGTCAAATAAAAGGTATAGACATTCCTCATTCCCCCTCCCCTCTTGGGCTGCAAATGTTTGCTGATGATACAAATATTATTCTAAATGTTGATGCTATGTCTATCAATAAGTTCCTTGAATGTTTGCACTTAGTCTTCCTAGCTAGTAGATCTAAAGTTAATCATCATAAAGCTAGTATTAAAGGTTCTAACAATGTTTGCCTACTTGAGTGACTAGCCTTGGATGTAAGGTCTTGAAGGATGGTGAGATTTTCAGGTTATTGGGGATACCCATGGGATTTCAAGTTTCTTTTGCTTAAAGATGGGATTAAGTTGTTGATAAATTTAAAGGTCAACTTTTTTACTTGTATGATGCTAATTGCTCTCTCTCTCTCTCTCACACATAACTTTTGTGCTCAACCATTATATTCTCCCTAAATTAGTTTATGGGTAATATCCGTCACAAGAGAGTCCCTAACATTGCTTGGAATATTTGTTGCCTGCCTAACTCTTAGGAAGATATACAAATTCTCTGCCCTAAGAAATTGGCTGATGACCTCCCTGCTAAATGGATTTTAAGAAGTCTTGACAATGACGATATATGGGATGCTCTTCTTTAAAGAAATATTGCTAATTTTTTTTTATCTGATTATAGGACTTGCTCTAACATTAACCTTTGGGATATTATTGTTTCTCCCCAGCCTATCATTCATGTTGGTAGTCCTTTAGTGTGCAGATTTTGGAAAGCCTATGCTAACGTTAAAGCTATTCTCTTCTTACTTGTGGGTTCTTGGGATGGTCACGGGTCTGATAATTTAGAGGCCCTATATATATTTTCCCAATTCACTGCTTAAGTTCCGACAATCAACTTCATGAATTAACTCCGGCAATTATAGAAGATTCAATTACACTTCAACGCATAGCGTTCTTAACGATCACCATGATTATGTATACAACACTTTCACTCTCTCTTTAATATTACTGCTACACTTCACTTCAACACAATAAACATTAACACAATACCTGATTTACTTCAACTTCGAATACAGACTCTTAGAAATAATTCTGCAATTAATATAATGTCAAAACAGAATTAACTCCAGATCATCACCCAAACCAAACATGCTAGTGACTCCTCTGTCATCTCTTTCGCGCATACTCTATTGATTAGAAAGAAACGATACAACATTTGCGCTACACTCTTTTGGTGCACGATGTTTTTAATTACAATTATTCTTCTAAATAATATGCCGACGGCTTACAGTGGCATGCATGGTGGACTTGAACCTAGCAGGGAAAATTACAAGGAATAGGAATCATCAATGATTCCTGGGATATACATAGATCTTTCTAATTTAAAGGTCCATGTTATTTTCTACTTCAGGGAGTCTAACATTTCCTTCTAAATTTGTGGTTCAACCAGATGTGCATCAGTCCGCACAGAGCTGGAAGGGATTACTTGGGAAAGGAGGGAGTCGGCTTGACTCTGCAAAAAAGCTTCTTGGAGGTAGAAGTCGTTGGGGAGTGCCGCATCGCATCGTAGCTTCATATCCACAATTTTGGCATCAATGCCCGATAAGCGCTCATCCTAGATACCCAACTATCTCTCTCTGCACTCGAGCTCTTGAGACTGGAACTGCATGGTTTTATAAAAGTCTCGCCGCTCTTTCTGGATGGCTTCGACATCCTTCTTCAACTGAATATTGCGGCCGATTTCTTCTTCTAGAGAGCGATATTTTTGGAAGAGCTCTTCGATGACTTTCTTTAATTCAGTTTTGACGTGTAAGGCTAATTCCACCATCTCTTCACCCTTTTGCTCCACTATAGCAAAGTCAGTGCGCGTGGTCTCGAGGAGAATACCCAATGTGGTCATAGCATCCTCCTTCTCAATTATGATATGATTTAGCTTACGAATCTCATCATCGCGAGCTGCAATGATGGCATTCTTCTCATTCAACAGTGCTTGGAGACTTTGAATCTGTTCCTCGAGTGAACTAGCTTCGGCTTTGGCTGTGAGCACTTCTTCTTGAAGTGGTGCAATGTCCGCTTCAAACATGTCTACCTTGGATTGGTATTGCTCTCGGAGGGATTACTGGGCAACTTATAGGTGATGGGGGAGATGGGTGGAAAGATGAATAAAGTAATTATCGATTTGACCGAGTTGGGCCAATGACTTTGGTATAATAGAGGTGAAGATTGGCTAAGAGGGGCTAATGGAAACTGTGGCGGACGACGAAGGGGACGAATAATGAGGGGATGAAGGAAGAGAACGGGCTGCTGAATGAGATGGTGAGGAGGGAGGGCTAGGTGGCAAAGGCACCTTTGAGGGAGAAAGAGGCAGAGGTGGGTTTTGAGTTGAAGAGAGTAAAGCAAGAGTGGTTACCACAAGAGACGAGCCGATTGAGTAGTCAACTCCTCAGGTTGTGCTTTCTCCACGAGTTGTTCGACTTTTCTGATCGTATGAGGTGTTGGCTCCTGTGGATGAGACTGTGGCTGCATTAACTTATCATGAGGGTGAACCTCTTCAATAAAAGTGTCAGGATTAATTTGGTCTTTAGGGGATGGTGGAGCAAAAAGAATCTGAGCAGAAGAAGTAGTGTCCTACAACTTAATGGTGGAGGACGGTTGTGTTGTACTATGAGAGGGGCACAATTTGCGGCATTTCCCCTTAAAGAACTGCAGGGGATCCGCGACATCATTGACCTCCATCATTTGTACGGACTCCTCATGGAAAAGAAGGGTATTCAAGGGAGGATGTTGCGCAGCTTGAATCATCGGGAGGAGGAATGTCAGCAGATGCGGCAATCGCATCCGAGGGATATCACCCTTTGCCAATTGCCAAGAAATTGCATGGCATTCCCAGTGAATGCGCCAAAAGAAAAATGAAGCAAAATTAACCGCTTCACATGCAGCGGCATTGATCATGGAATAGATTGGGTGAGAAATGCGGTATGTGCATTTTTGCAAGTTAAGTGTAGCTACAAGAAACTATAGTGTAGTGCGCTATGGTTCAGGGTGACAAAGGATGGCAAATTCATTTGAAGAATGTCGCGGGAAAAGCTCTTTCATTGTCGAAATGGGTAAGAGAGGTCCATCAACACTACCCTCTTGAGGGAGATGGAATCCCTCAACAACTGTGTTAAGGGTGACTACGACAAGCAAGTTAAGACAAGCTCGCGGCCAGCAGGTTTCAATAGCGAGTGTTGTAGCAATGGCAGATATGATCTGCGCGAGGAAGGGATGGCAGTCAACCAAATGCCAGGGTAGTTCAACGAAGGCCAAAAGGCCACGAGTGTGCTAAAACTCGCTCGATTTCGGAGCAAGGCCATCATGGAAGGTAGCAATGTTAGCCAAAGCTTCCATGGAGAGTACGAGAGCACGAAAACAGTAGGAAACACAGAACACGCAATCACACAAAAACCCAATAGTGAAAAAAAGAGGGGGGAATGGGATTGTTATGCTTATGTGTTCCTCGAGTAGCTTTGATGTGAATCTTTTCTCTATACATGGGCACTTTTTACTCTAGTGCTGGCTAGAGATCTTTTCCCCATGTTACCACATACTTGATACTCTCATATGTGGTGGTACTTTGTACTTAGGGATATTATTCAGCTCTAACTTCAGTTCAGTTCATCGTCAATAGGATGAGCTATTCCAGCCATCATCTTCTCCGTGTGTCTTGCTGTGTTTGTGCTGCTTGTGTGTGCTTCTCATGTGTCTCTCCCACTTCTACACACACCCAATAGTGGTATTAGAGGAGGTCCAGCTCCTTCTCAAGTTTTGATTTTTCATGTTGCAGTGTGCGCGCACTTCTAAAAGTGCAAATCGACTTTGGAGCATAGAACTCTGAATTTGAGTAGCCAAGAAACGTTTCCACCGGGTGTGCTAGGTTTTTATCCCAATTTCGAAGCCATTCATGCAGTCAGAATTGCCATCAGAGTGATTGTTTGTGAGCTGAAATTTCAACATCATTTCAACTTTCGTCAAAGTGAAGATTTTGTCACATTCTTGTTCTTTTGTGAAATGGCGGGCAACAATGACTTGTTTGGCATGCTTCAAGATGAAGGTAACCTTGATGGGACCAACTATCCAATGTGGTCTTACATGATGAAGCATGTTCTTGTTGCAAAACAACTTTGGAACATAGTGGCAGATGTAGATTGAAGATCGGCAAATGCTTCTACTTCATAGTCTACTGTCACAGATGGAGCTTCTTCTTCGAGTACACTGGTTTCTCCTTCTACACCTACATAGGAGCAGCTTAGATGGGATGGAAAAGATGCTCAAGCTCATGCTTTGATTGCGCTTTCAGTGAAGCGTCATATAGCTCCACACATTCGGTCATGTTCTACATCGAGACAGGCATGGGACACTCTTGCTTCTTTGTATGCCGTGCGTAATGAAGCATGTGTTGCATACTTGAGGAAGCAAGTTGAGGATGCATGTATGGCTGAAAATGAGTCAGTGGATGTGTATGTGACTTGCATTATGGACTTGAAAGAGCAATTGGCAAACATGGATGAGATCATTCGGGATGCATCACTCATTTCTACATTGTTGAAAGGATTACCAGAATCTTTTCAAAGCTTTGCTACTACACTCCATTTGGTTGCAAAACAAAATCCTAATATGTATGCATTTGATGAGGTTGTGTCTCTTCTTTCGCAAGAAGAGCAATCTAGAGTGAATAGAAGTGGTTTGATTGAGGGAACACAAGCACTTGGTATCTCACAAAAAAGGGGAAAAGCAAGTATGGTTCAACTTTGGGTTCATCAAAACCAAAGCCTCAAGCTTCCTCTTCCACTCATTTCTCTAATGATAGTGATTTGCAAAAGAAGAAGAGATGCAAATATTGCCAGAAGGATGGTCATACTATTGGCGAGTGTAGAAAGCTTGCTAAACGCAATGAAAAGAAGAAAGAAACCGGCATGTCTATTGCTGAAAATTCAGCAAATGTAAAGAATGATGAAGCTAATATGGCTCAAGATTTTTGGGCATGTGTTGTTACATGTCATTATGATGCTTCTTTGCATTCTAAATGTATGGTTGTGAGTGCTGCTGATTCGGATTGGTTCTTTGATAGTGGTGCTTCAAAGCACATAACATCATGCAAAAGATTTTTTGCCTCTTTGAAACATGCACCCAAAGGAGGACATGTGGTGTGTGCAAACAATGCCTCTTATCCTATCATCGGAGTAGGAGAAATTGAGCTTACAATTGCAGATGGAGGTGTGATTCTCTTGAAAAATGCATTGTATGTGCCCGATATCAAGAAGAACTTTATTTCAGTTCTGTTGATTGCCAAAGTTAAACTTCATGTACATTTTGTTGATGATAAGTGTATGGTTCATGATTTCAACAATGGCGATGTTATCGTGATGTCGGGTACATTATGTAATGGCTTGTATCGCATGGATACATACAAGAGGGCTGCCTCGAATGCCTTAGTTGCTCATACTTCTTCCATGGCTGAAATGGAGCTTTGGCATGCTTGTTTTGGTCAATTGAACTTCAATAGTTTGCTTTACTTGCAAAAGAAGGACATGGTTATTGGTTTTCCTACACTTGAGTCCATTGAAAAGCATGCATGTGAAGGTTGCATTCTTGGAAAAATGCATTGTGCTTCTTTTCCAAAAGATATTCACACACACACACTACAAGAAAATTGCAACTTGTTCATAGTGATGTATGTAGTCCCATCAAGACTCCATCTTCTGGGAAGCATGTATATTTTGTTACCTTCATTGATGATGCTACTCACCATACATGGGTGTATCCTATGAAAGCAAAGAATGAGGTATTTTCTTGCTTCAAAGCATTTTTAGTTATGGCTGAAAATTTTTCTTCACAAAAGCTTTTGACTCTACACACCGATCATGGTGGTGAATACATGTCATATGAATTTAATGCTTTTCTTCGTGAAAGAGGTATTTCACACCAATGTACGATGCCATATACACCTCAGCAAAATGGTGTTGTCGAGCGTAAAAATAGAACTCTACTTGACATGGTACGATGTATGGTTAAAGGAAAGCATCTTCTTGATAAGTTTTAGATGGAAGCGGTTATGTGTGCAAATTATGTGTTGAATCGCTACCCTACAAAAGCATTGAGAGTCATCAGTCCTTATGAGGCTTGGAATGGTCATGAGCCTATGGTTAATCATATGTGTGTGTTTGGTTGTTTGACATATGCTCTTGTGCCATCACAACAACGTCACAAACGTGATCAGGGCAAAGAAATGTATATTTGTTGGTTATAGTTCTGAAATTAAGGGATACCATTTGTAGCATCCATTGACGAACACAATTATTGTGAGTCGAGATGTGGTATTTGCTGAAAATTCACTTTTCCCTCTACTTGAATGCAAAAAATAGCCAACAATTCGCTCACAATATGTGTTTGATACACTCATGTCTTTGTTCCAAAATGGTGCGCTTGATTATGGCCATGTAGACTATCCAACTGAGGTTCAAAGGGCTGAAAAGTTCCAGCCAAATAGGGCTGAAAATGTAGAGAATCTGGAGCCAAACATGGCTGAAAATTTTCAGCCAAAAAATATCCAAACTTATGGAAATTTCCAGCCACATATGGCTGAACATTTGCGTCAAAATATGGCTGAAAATGAGCATGAAATTCAGCCCACACATGATGTACATATTGAAGATGTATTCGATAATGAACGCATGTCTATCAAGAGTGCACAATCTATGCCAAAGTGGCTAAAAAAAACTTTGCAAGACAACAAATTGAGTGCACCTTTACTTTGTAGAACAAGATCAAGCTCTCACCATGCATCAAGTAATTTTGTGGATTATTCTCTTATTGCTACAACATGTAATGGAGAGCCACTTTCTTTTGAAGATGCATGTGATGATCCACAATGGATAAGTGCTATGCAATAAAAAATGGATTCCATACATAGGAATGGTACTTGGGAGTTATGTGAATTGTCAAAAGGAAAGAATGCCATTGGTACAAAGTGGGTTCAGAAGATTAAGAGAAAATCTGATGGTAGCATTGATCGCTACAAAGCTAGATTGGTTGCCAAAGGATATGCACAAAAATATGGCATTGAATATGGGGAAACTTTTACCACTACTTCACGCATGACTACCATTCGTACCATGGTTGCATTGGCTGCCCATCGAGGTTGGAAAGTGCATCAATTGGACATAAAAATAGCCTTCTTGAATGGTGATTTCCAAGAAGAGGTTTATGTAAAGCAACCTCCTCGATTTGCTATGAAAGGGAAAGAGCTTGTCACTTGCATAAAGCCTTGTATGGTCTCAAGCAAGCTCCACGGGCATGGTATGACAAAATCCATAAGCACTTGATTGCTCTTGACTTCACATGTAGTCCGATTGAAAGCATAGTCTACGTATGCAAAAATGGGGCTGATCTTATAGTGCTTGTTCTTTATGTCGATGACATACTCTTGACTAGGTAATCTGATACAAAACTTGACATTCTTATGGCTGATTTGCAGCATACTTTTGATGTCACTTATCTTGGTCTTTTGAGCTAGTATCTGGCATCTAGTTTGTATCCGTTGAGGGGGTATTGCTATGCATCAAGCAAAGTATGTTGAAACACTACTTCAGCATTTTGACTTTGAGGATTGCAAGCCAGTTTCCACACCAGTTGAGATAGGATTCAGGTTCTCAGTTGAGGATTCCAGTGATGCATTTGACAATTCTCTTTACCAGCAAGTTGTGGGATGTCTTATATATGCATGGTCCATAAGGCCAGATATACAGTATGCAGTTTCCCAGTTGAGTCGATTCATGCATAGCCCTCACACTAAGCATTGGCAAGCGGTGAAACATGTGTTTAGATATCTTCAAGGAACTTTGAGCTTGAGTCTCTTTTATGGTAGAGATATTCAGCCATGCTTGCATGCTTTTATAGATAGTGATTGGGCTGGTTGTTATGATACTCGCATGTCCACTAGTGGTAATTGCTTTTTCCTTCGAGACTCATGCATATCTTGGTTGAGTATGAAGCAACCTACAGTGGCGACATCCAGTTGTGAAGCTGAGTACATGGCAATTTTCACAGCTATAGTGGAGTGTATATGGCTGAGATGCCTATTGATGGATCTTTGCATGTAGATTGATGCTACTACGCATATTCTCATAGATAGTTAGAGTGCTTTGGCTGTTGCACGAAACCCAGTGTTTCATGCACGGACCAAACTTATTGAGGTACATTATCACTATGTGAGAGAGTGCCTTCATGTAGGAGATATTGATTTGGTATATGTGCCTACACAAGATAATGTGACAGACATATTCACCAAAGCTCTTCCATGGGAAAAGTTTGAAGCTTTTCGCAAATCTTTAGGCTTGTTACCTTGTGGGGGTTGATCTATCACTCCCTGTATGTGTTCACATCATTTGCTCTAGGGGGTTTGTTACACTTATGTGTTCCTTGAGTATTTGACAAACTTTTTTTTACAATCACCCAATCCACCATTAGATAAAAATGAAACATAAATGATCATATCTTTTTCTGTACTTTTGTTTTTTGACTCATTCACCATCAAAGATAAAAAGGGACTTAGTTGCATTTTTTTTTTTTTGAGAAACATACAAGCAAAAATGGAAAATGCGAATTCTTTCCCATCCATAACATTACTACGATGAATAATCATCTTTTTTTAGGCATACTTGGAACATCTAATGCATATGTAGGTTCACCTATTTTTTTATACTTTGCACATTCCAAATCTTGCTTTGCAATAAAATACATAAGTTTCATGCAAGTGATGACACCGGATTGACATTTTTTAGTTAAAACTTTAACATGATCTTTGAGTTTCAATCCCCTTTTACTTAAAAACTACATGGTAGAAAATCTATGCTGAGGAGATTTCTTATGCTTACGGATAGAAGACTTTTTGGAACATTTTACACCCTTTTCCTATAACCCGTGGACCCTTTTGCTTATACTTATCACACCACTCACACCATCAATTCTTGTTTTGCGTCCCCAGTGAGCTTTAAAAATTTGAATTTATGAAGCCATTCTTGTCAAAACTTACTTTGAGGTGGAATAGTAAATTGTTGCATATCATCGTAAAATTCATTTTTGACTTCCATTACCTCTACTTCAACTTGATCATCGTCACTATCCCTTTCACTCATAGATCCAAATATTTCCTCTATCACATTTTTTGATAATAGTTGTTTTGTGATTTCCTTTTGAGCTTCATTTCCTTTTGAAAAGGAATCCAAAATATTCTTTTGCTTCATTTGATCATGTTCACCAAAAAGAAGAAAAAATCCAAAATACATAGCTATGTCTATCAGCCCTATTTATTAGAAGAAAATCAGCAAATAGAAACATTTCGCAAGTCATGTTTATTAGTACAAGTGTAGACTGCCAATTCATGATCATCAAACCCAAAAAAAAATCTCAACAAATGAAGAAACTAACCAACTCATGTCTATCAATACAAAGTACAAAGTCATGTTTATCAATATAGATGGAAATTGCAATGCATAAAGACACTAGGCAAGTCCTATTTAATACAAACAAAAATTCAATATACATAGCTCTATTTGGTTATCAATCTTTTCTATCAGTAAATTTATCAATATAAATAACCAAGCCTTGTTTATCAATACAGAAGAAAATCTAAATAGATTAAGATACCAACCAGTTCAGTTTTATGTGTAGAGCAATCACCACCAATAAGGAACTACCACCAAATGGAAACGCCTAGATTGCGAAGGAACATTATGTAATTCTTTGGTTGTTATGATGTTCCTTATCTATGAAGAAACGCATAAATTGAATGAGGTATACAAAATATGAATAAGGTAGCCTATTAGAACTCACAAAATATAAAAACTATTCACATTATTAGCAAAACTTTTAAATAGGCTTTTCTATACTATATACTCTCACCTTCATTGTGCCCCCTTTTCTACATTTTCCACTATAGTCCCATGCGCCATAGCATTTTCTATCTCTAACCTATCTATCACTCCCAATTAAAGTAGGAGACCCACTAATAGTAAAGTAGCACTCCAAAGAGTAGGCTAAAGGTTTAAGTCTCTTTATTAAATTAAAGAAAAATCTTAAATATTATCATTTCTTAGTGTAATGTTTCCCTTTTAATATCCATGGACCCAATATATATGGTCTCATTTTAATGGATGACTTCTATCGAAAAAAACCTTGAACAATCTTTATCCCCTTAGATTTGATTCTAAAAGTGGGACCCTTGGAGCGACCATAAAAGATTCTGTTTTTTTTTATGGAAAAGGATTTCTTTTGAGAGGGAGGGAGGGAGGGAGGAAGGGGGAAGAGAGAGAGAGAGGATTATACAAAGAAAATGTACCCATGGTCAAAGATGGAAGTAGGTACAGGAAACAAATTGATGTCTTACTTCTTTGTCAATGAAAAAACTTTTCATTGCCAAAATACCACTCAAATTTTAGCACTCACATACATTAGCAGTTATAATATATAAAAAAAAAACAAGAGGATACAAGTCGAATGCAAGAGTTTTGTAGACAAATATAATGTTATTCCTGAATACCACTCAAAATTAAGCACTCATGAACATTTCTCAGTGCAGGACTAATAAAACATTATGTATGTTTCGGATTCAAGCGCTTATCAAGGAACTGAAGATGGGATGTTTAAATTTTCATTCTTGGTTTCCAGTGTTTCATATAAGAAAGACATTCTCCAATCATGCTTTCAAAAAAACTCGAAAGGACATGCAATTTGCACTCAAATGACTTATCAAATTTCTATTCCCCAAAGATCAATGATTATATATATTTATAGGCAATGAGCATTACTTATTCAAAATTTATAGTGGCTCTCCTACCAAACTACCAGCTTAATCATTGTTAAGAAATGTTTTGCGCATCAAGCACATAGACTCCCTCGAAAATACATTAAGGCAATGTATAGCTTTCAAGGAAAATAATCAATACATTAGCGCTAGATTCCTCCAATGTTTAGGTAAAAATCAAGAGGCAAGCTACCCCAATGGGAAGCAAGATTGAACTTCCAATAAATACCTAAATGTTTACCAAATGCACTAAGAATGTGAATTTTTTCCTTCAACAAAATAAATCTCTAGACTATGATTGTATCACTGTTGAAAAGAAGCATCATAGAAAAAAGCAATCTTATAACCTTATCATCGTTAAAATAGGTGTGTAGGTTAGTAATAACATCAAATGCCTGAGATAAATAAAGATGAAGCTCAACATAGCCTTATTTAATGAGTAGTACTTGAAAGAAAAAGTATTTGTGTTTACCCAAATAATATAGAGTGTAGGTCTCACTTTTCATTACCAGATAATTCTTGGGGGAACAGTACACAATGTTAAATCTTTTTGACAAGCAAAAAATCATTTTAATACATAAAACTTTTGCTATTGAAAATAATTTTTGCTTCCATGATAATCATATAGGACACACGTTCTGCAAAAGATGTGTTTCTAACCTTCCGAGTAGAATGGTGAAAAATAAGACAATTATGAAAGTCATACTCATAACTCCATTCAAGTATCCATATAGTAGAATATCAAAATCAGTTGGACTTCCTTTTTCTAGACAGTTGCAGTGAGAAGTATCGAAAGAAAAGGGTAGAACTATTGACCACATAAGATAAAAAAAAAATCTACCAATCTTCCAAAGTAAGCTTTAATTTATTACAATCACAATCATCTACTATTCTTTTACGTAAACACCATTTTTTTCTTCAAGCAAATTGAGTCTCACAGTAACAAGGAGAAGGCACACATGAACATTAACTATAAGCAAGGTAGCTAAACTAAAATAAAAGCGATGTGAATAAGATTATTTATTGTGGTAAGAAAATAATTTCAACAGTTCCATCAAATGTAAGGAATTTGAGAGCACATTCGTAGAAGCAGCTAGCAAATCGAATAGTCATTGAACACACAAATAGAGTGGGATCACCCCAAATTGTTGGACTTGTTTTGGGACATCACAAATTTCTGCCAAAATCTAGGATCAAGATTATCAATCCCATTCTAACTACTCCAACACCAAACTGAACCTCAAATTTCTTTTTCAAGAGAAAAACATTGATACTTATCCCGCGTTCACATGGAAAGACCTTAAAAAATCCCATTCTAACTACCTCAACGCCAAACTGAACCTCAAATGTCTTTTTTAAGAGAAAAACGTTGAGACTTATCTTGCATTAGCATGGAAAGACGTTAAAAAATTACATTCTAACTACCTGAATGCCAAATTGCACATTCAATTTTGTTTTCAAGAGGAAAGCGTTGAGACTTATCCTGCATTAGCATGCAAAGACCTTAAGAAATCCCATTCTAACTTCCTCAATGCCAAACTGAACCTCAAGTGAAAAACTACAACAATCAAGTTGATTCAAAGACTTCTTTGAGCTCCCAATAGAGTCAATGACTTTGGTGAGCAATAGTGTGAAGTGTGCAGTTGCTAGAGCATTGTAGATTCAACAACACAAGTGAAAAGTTTTAGTGAGCATTGAGCACTATCCCGCTCGGTATTGGCCATAACTCAATGGTACAATGCACATGCCAAGGCATGCAAAATTAACTACCATTAAAACTCTTATACATACACCATACTGCATTTGATTATAAAAAAAATATAAATCATATTTTAAAAACCTAAAAATACAGTGCCCACTTGGCACTCCTAGTGGCCACATATCACTCGAGGCCCCAATCTCCACAGTCGAATCAATTGCTAGATGTCAAACATTAACTACATCCAATTGTCATGCCACTTGGCGAGTCCGATTCATCACACATTGGTATTGGATTTAGAATTGGATTACCTCTATAATACATACTTGAGAGGGGGGTATAATTGACACCCACGTCCAACATGAGGGCATCATTTGAAGCTTCTCTGAAATTTGCGAGCTTCATGATGAAGCCTATATCAAAATCTAAGGTTTCATTTGATGCTTGAAACCTCTCTTGACACCCCATGGGGCTTCAAATTAAGCATTGTCTCCACTTATGGTATCTAATTTTACAAAGCCTAGCATAAGTATTGAAGTTCTAAGGGAAAGTATCCCTAATTAAACTGATACATTTGTTTGCCACTTTTTTCATCTCATAAATACAACAAAAAGTATAGTCCTTCTTTAAAAAGTTGAAATGTTTTTTATTTTTGCTAGTCGAGATGTTACACAAAATGATGGGTCTCCAAATGTGCCATAGAGGGACTCTGGTACAAACTCGCAAGGTCTCTTGCGATCCAAGCTGATGACAACCACAAGACCTGTAATAGTTGTCCATAATCCTCCAATATTTCTTAGCATGCGAGTAATTGTTAAATAGGTGGGTAAGATCCTCCATACTACCATAGAATGGACACATGCTTGTATCAATGTTTAATTTCCTTGCCTTGCTACTAGTCCACACGCCTCCCCCTCATGCAAGATGAGCCATTGAAGCACAAATTACTTATTGGAGAAGGGGAAGGCCCAAACACTAACTATGCCATTCCCTCAACTAGCAATCAAGACTTCTTTTCTTATCCAAGAGCATCTATTTGCAAGTAGAGGACAACTTATTAATACTTAATATGTTCTGATCAGAAAGAAGCTCATCATTATGGATTAAGTTGGTCCAACAATCGAAACCCAATTTTCTACACTTGTTCTGCCAATATCTTGATGATCCATGTGGGCCCTCCAACCAATCCACATGGAACCCTTAACGAAGAAGGATAATATAGTAACAAAATCAAGTGGCTTCCTTCCTCATAAAATTAAGCAATGTTGCTCCGAAGATCAGGGAGGTTGGAATTGGGGTCCTTCCTCCTTCTTGGAGTTAAACCCCGATGGTCTTGCTCTCGTAGTCAACTGTGATGAGAATGCAAGAGGAGTCGAATAAAACATGAATTATTGCCCCATTATTTGGAGCGCAACAACCACTTGTTCCGAAAGGAATAGTTGCCTCATGGACTTATTGTTAGTGATTTTTTATTCTTTTAAGCAAACAAGATCATTCTTGTGTTCAAAAATGAAAAAATGGCCTTAAAGTCCCTTCAAGTGTGTAGTTGGTAGGCCTTTGGCACCACCATCTACCTATTTAAAAGTTTTTTCCAACTTTATTCCCAATAATTCAAAGCCTGGCATCAAGCTGTGTCCGTCGTGCTCTCTGATCATGTCTAAGGGTCCGTCGCGCTCACTGAGAGGCTGTGTCCATCACGCATCAAGCTGTGTCCGTCGCGCTCTCTGATTCCTTCATCTTCGTGGACCGTCATTCGCGGGGCTCCAAACCGTCAATCGTGGACTCTATTACCGTCAATCGCGGGGGATTCATTACCGTCAATCGGGGGCTGCAATACCATCAATCGCGGGCAATACCATCCGTCGCGGGCTACATTACCATCCGTCGCGGGGCGCCAATACCATCCGCGTCTGCCATCCGCGAATCACGGGAGACCCGTCTGACACGGAGTTCGCTGGCCTGTATCAATACCGTCAATCGTGGGCTGCAATACCAGCAATCGCGGGCAATACCATCCATCGCGGGCTACATTACCATCCGTCGCGGGGCGCCAATACCATCCGCGTCTGCCATCCGCGAATCACGGGAGACCCGTCTGACACGGAACCGAGTTCGCTGGCCCGCTTATTATCCGCACGCGCCAGGGCAGAATTCTTTCTGGTTGCCCGTATAGTCATATCTCTCCAGGTCCCCTCGGTGTGCTGCCCATGGACACGATGGACAAGCGTCTGGCGACTGACGGGACTTCCTCTCACGATTGACAAAGCTCCCCGATGGCGCGTTCTTCTGAGCTTGCAACCTAGAGAAACTTTAAATTTGCACCGTTGTTCGCTTTTCTTAGAAAAAAAAGAAAGTGACTATTTAAGGAGGGGGTAGGGAGAAAGCCGAAATTGTTGCTTGCCATCGTGATGGTTCTTCTTGTCCAAGCTTTGATGGTGCTTGTGAATCCTTGACTTCCACGATAGTCACCATCGCGATTCGCGTTAGTTTGATTATTTTGGGTTAAGTGTCTGCAAGGAGTTAAAAAAAAAAAAAGAAGAAGAAAAAAGAAAAAAAAAAAAGAAGAAGAAAAAAAAAAGAAAAGAAAAAGAAAAAAAAAAGGCAGTAGATGAGAGAGAAGATGCGAAGAAAAAGAAGAGAAAAAAGTAAAAAGGGAAAAAGAGCTATGTATTAATGTCGGATGCTCCCTCGATGGTTCTCCTAAAACCTTTTTGCTTTAGAGCGACGAAAGTTTAAGTGAAGTGGGTGCAAGTTCCTTTTGGCCATGGATGTGGCTTCATCCTCTCTCGTGAAAAGTAATCGGGCCCCTCCCCCTGGGGAGACCGATTTCCTGGCCGCTCTGCTGGAGGGGGGGTCGTGTGCCGCCCCCGGGGCATCCGAAAGTGTTGAATCCCCCATTGTTTCCCTCAGTAGACCCGCAGTTCAGTCTGCTCAGGAGGAGCTCAAGAAAGTTTGCCTCGTCGGCCAAGTGTTTGGCCCTAGGCCCCCGCTCGAAACTGTGCGACAATGGCTTCGAAAAGAGTGGTTCCCTCGAGGACTAATTGTTAGCAAATGTCAGTTCTTACCAGCGAGCCACATGCTGCTAGTCTTTGAAAATGAAGAGATGGCGTTCCGAGCCCGAAGCGTTGGCACCTGGCAGTTCGGTCGGGCGACCCTGTGCCTTTTCAGATGGTCCCTGGACTTTACTCCCGACAAATCGAAATCGCTTCGGTACCCTCTTTGGGTAGAGCTCCCTAACCTTCCTTACTTCTTGTACAACTTCGTGTGGGACATTGTCTCTCCTATCGGCAAGCCGCTGGCTTCACGCGAAGACATTGGTGGTCTCATCTATGAAGGTGCAAGACACTCGTTCAATGCTAGGTGGCACCCCCAAATCTGTGTCGAGGCCGACCTCAGTTCGCCGCTTCCATCAATGATCAAAGTGGACATGGGCGAAGGAGATGTATGGGAGCAGGACATCACCTACAAAAACCTTCCCAACGCGTGCTTTCGTTGTGGCCAACAAGGTCACAGGATTAAAGATTGCCCTTTCAGGCAAAAAAACAAGCGATTTCAAGAAGCCTCCAAAACTGCTCAAGACAACATTGGCGATTTGACCCACTCGACCAAGGAAGGGGAAGGCAAGGGCCTCCTTAATCCACAAGCTGATGCTGATGGCTTTATTGAAGTTAGAAGAAGAAGGAAAAGAAGCCCTAGGGCCAACGGTGAGAGAAACAACCTGCCACTTACCCCCTACAGCAATTTGTATTGCAATCTAGGAAAGGAGATCAATGAGCTTGACTACCCAGGTGGGAAGCTACCTGAGGTAGACACCTACGACAAAGCCCTAGAGATCCCTGACAATAAAGAAACCCCCCAGGAGGGTTACACTACAAGCAAAGAAGATGGTTTCACCACTAGTAACGAAGACAACATGGATAGTGAAAGTTCCATCATTGGATCGATGATCCCGGAAACGGTGCCGAGCACGGGGCCCAAGTCTCCCCAGCAAGGGGCATCCCGCAAAGGAAAACAGCCTATGGAGTTACCCTGGAAAAGCCCCCACAAGAACCGATTTCTAAGTCGGGATCAGATCCCAGCGAAAAAGAAAGATGAAGCCAAGAGAAGAAAGGACAAAGCTCCCTCCCGCAAAGAGGGATCAATACAAAAATGATTGTCATCTCGCTAAATGCTAGAGGGCTAACGGAGCCCTCAAGAGCGACCATCATTGGTCAATGGCTTCGCGACATTAGCCTAAACCCAGACTTTATATGTATTCAAGAGATTAAAATTGACGGAGAAGACCTCTAGAAACGGCTCAGACAGGTCTCCTCGGCCCATGTGTGGATCCCAACGAAGCACCAGCGGGGGTCTGGAGGAACGGTTATCGGTGTTAAACAACTCTGGTCTGAAAAGCTTGAGAACTCCATTGAAGATGTAAGTCACCGTTGGATTGCTGTTTCTTTTGGTGCTCCTCTTTGTGTTACTATGGTTTCTTTGTACGCCCCTAACGGGGACTTGGAGAGACTGAACACTTGGGCTTCCCTAGACTCGCTTCCCCACAACGTGCTTATATGTGGAGACTTCAACATGGTGGAGGACCCTATGGACAGATGGATGGGCAAGGGCAGGGTCATCGACAGTCGGGAGAAAGAAACGTGGGACATGACCAAACTCCACTTGGATTTGGTTGAATTCAAAGACTCGAATGGCTTTTCTTGGTCGAATCTCCAAGCGGGCGAGGACCTGAGGAAAGCTAGACTCGATAGATGCTACATCTCTCAGAGTTTTACTCATCAGTGGGGCCACCCTACCATCACGCAACGCATTGACCTCACCATCTCTGATCACTACCCGATCGTTATCACTTTTCAACCTTCCAACAAGATCCGCAAGGCTCCGTGGTTCCATGCCAACGCAACCACCTTCTCTCTCCCCTCCGTCCATCAAGAAATTGCCGATGTGTGGAAGGTGGCGTTCGCCTCTGGCTTGGCCCCAGCCAAGTGCTGGAGAAGTGCGGTCGACAAGTCTCGTAAGATCATGATCAGAACTAAGAAAATGCTCGAAACTGTGCGGCGGGCTCGTAGGGAAGCTCTTTACCACAGACTCTGGCGGCTCGAGGAGGAAGGGAACAAAGGAAAACACCAAGCCCAGAAAGGTCTCCAAAAAATCAGAGCAGTGTTGAGATACGAGGAAGAAATACAAAGGAAAAACTTGCAAATCTTCTTCAAGGAGTGGTGGGCTGGCAAAGCCGACAAACCCACCAAAGAGATGGGCCGTATCCTTAAAAGGAAACACAACAGAGAATCGATCCCCCTACTGCTAGATCCACATGGCAATGTATGCAATTCGGAAGAAGATAATTTTGGCATCATCGAAGGGCACTTCACGAGACTCCTGGGAACCTCAAACCCCCTCTCCCACCATAGAAGGGACTGTATGGCTGCCATTTCTAGGGTTTCCCCCCGGAGGATACCACCCAACCTCCACTCCCTGCTTCATGCCCCTATCTCTGAATCAGAAATCATTGAGGTCATTGATGCCCTCCCTCTCGGTAAAAGCCCGGGACCCGACGGACTCACTAACGAGTTCTTTAAATCCTTCAAGCTGGTGGTTGCCACCCCTCTTCGGATGGTTTGGCAAGAAGCGCTAAAGTTTGGTGCTCTTCCTTCGTGTCTAAATAATGGAATTATCAAGTTGATACACAAGAAGGGGGAAAAGAACAGAATCGAGAACTGGCGGCCTATTACGATGCTCCAAACAGGATACAAGATCATCGCCAAAGTCATCGCCAACAGACTCTCGTGCCACCTGAGATCTTGGCTTAGTGAGGACCAAAAAGGTTTCATCAAAGGCAGGTCTATCCTGGAAACCATTATGGATATTTGGGAAGGTATTCAATTTGCAAATGAGTCTAATCAAGATGTGGTTTTCCTCAAGATCGACTTTGACAAAGCCTACGACAGGCTAGAATGGGACTATATTCTGCAGTCGCTCCAAGATCTCGGATGTAGTCAGAAATTCACCAAGATGATCGCGACCCTTCTCGGAAACGCAACGACCCAAATTAACGTTAACGGCAAACTTTCGAAGGCGATCCATCTTAGAAGATCTATTAGACAAGGGTGCCCTCTGGCCCCCCTACTTTTTGCCATCGCCATTGAGGGGCTGAGCAGACTTGTGGCACATCATGTGGAGGCTGGCAATATCAAAGGCCTCCGGCTGCCTCACGACCAGAGTCAAATCATCATGAGACTTTTTGCCGATGATATGAACGCGTTCGTTCACAATGATAATACCAGCCTGGAGACTTTCTGGAGGTGTCTTGCTACCTTTTGTGATGCCTCTGGATCCAAAATCAACCACTCTAAGACCGCCTTTAGGGCTATTGTGGGACATCATCCTGGCCTTCTCATTGATCATGGCTGTCAAATCATTCCGCAGGGCCAAATCTTTCGACTTCTTGGAATCCCCTTGGGGTTTGGCGTCTCTATGGAGCAGCGATGGAACTGGGTGCTGGCCAAACTCGAAAACAAGCTTAACTATTGGAGAGGTATGCAAATCAATCTCGCTGGGCGTGCGATGGTTATCAACACGTTCCTCCTCTCTTCTACCATCTATTTCCTTTCTTGTTGGAGACCGAATGAGCAAGGCCTGTCCAAACTGAATAGTATTTGTAGAAACTTTCTTTGGACGGGCGATCATAAAAGAAGGGGGGTGCCTAAAATCAAATGGGCCATCTGCACTAGCCCTAGAGACAGCGGGGGGCTTGGTATCCTGGACATTGGGTGTATGGCTAACAAACTGGCAGCCAAATGGATGATTAAGGCTTGGTGCAATAGGGAGGCCTCATGGGCCAAGATGATCTTCAGAAACAAGAATGAGTTGGCCCTCATGGGGTTCCCGAACTGGAAGAATCTTGACATCATGACCCTGCTATTCTCCCCGATCCCCGTCTTCCCGAAAGGCTCCAATCTCGTGTGCTCCCTTTGGAAGGGCTGGAATAAAGTCAAAAGCTTCACAAGAATTAGTGAGGACTGGAAGTGGGCGGCCGGAATCAGACAAAACGACTCTATCTGGTTTCCGATACATGGCATCCGGAGTGTGGAGTCATGGAACATTCAAAATGCCAAGAAGTTATGGAACAAAGGATTCAAAAAATGGAAACACCTCTGGAAACATGACACCAACAGGTGGATCAACTTCGAGGATATTGACCCTCGCATAAACATCTCCTACGAAGAATGGAACACTTTGCAAAGCAGATGCCTCGCATGGGATCGTCACAAGACTCGCCTTCTCATGGGACACGACACACCGAACTCGCTTGGCCTCAAATGGCACAATGGAAATAGCCTACTCAAAATCCCGAACATCAAAGAAACGGCTGACCACCAGATCAGCCTCAACAAGAAGTGGTGCCTGTCTTGGACGCGGCTTCGGTGGGACATGAAATTCATGGGTATCTGGCACCCCCTTATAGAGACTAAGAAGTCTGTCCTCTTATGGCAAATTCTTCATCGAGGAATTTGGACCAACCATAAGGCTAGCAAACTTTGTGGGATCCCTCCTTGGTGCAAACGCTGCCACCGGGCTATCGAAGATGTCCCACACATCTTCCTTACTTGCCCCAACTCCTACAGAATCTGGCAGACGGTTGGAATGAAAATCAGACTTCAAAAACAGCTTAGTTGGAAACAAGTCCTTTTGGGAGAAGCGATCGGCTGCTCTGCGACACTCTGGAACGCCATCAGGGGGGAAGTCCTGTGGAAAATTTGGCGGGAGCGGTGTGCTCTCAACTTCGGCGATCCTCCCAGGGAGTGGTCGATTGAGAAATCACTATTCCTCCTTGGCAAAAGGATTGTTAACAGTAAGAAATCCCCCCCCCTTCAGGCACCATCAAGTCCTCCTTTTGATCAACAACAAGCTCAAACCCAAGTGGGCCCCGCATGAGGGCGATGAGAGGGTGATTAACCTTCTCTGTAATGCAACCTAGGATTCAATCAAGCTTCCCCTGCTTTGTGGGATTTGGGGGGTCCCGTGGGCACTAGTCCCCTTCTATTGTACCTTTGTTTCTTAATTTAATTCAAGTCCGGGAGAGTAGGCTATTGCCGAACTTCCTTTATAAAAAAATAATAATAATAATAATAATTCAAAGCCTCCCATGTACCCATTGTTGGCGGAGTTTCCAATTTTTATATTGTTCCTTTACAATTTCATCAACTTCATAAGAGAAAACATGGCCCCTTAGAATGTCCCCTTGAATCCAAGGAAGATATCAGAGGACTTATGTATAAAGGATCCACTTACCACCTCAATGAGAGATGGCACCCCTAGACTTGTGTTTAAGCTGATGCCAATAAAGAGCTCCCCTCGAGGACTTGCATTGCCATTGGAGATTTGGATCTCTTGGAACATGAAGTGATATAAAAGAATTTTCCTAATACTTGCTTCCAAGATGGCATGCATGGTGTGAGAATAAAATACTACCCCCTAATATATAAAACCAAAAGTATAAGCAAGATGGTGCAAATGTTATGAGAGTGCCACAAGTGGAGATTGAAGAGCATATTTATACTTAGAAAATGGAGGGACCACGTCAATTAGATCCATGGACGAAATGGAGAAGGAAAAAGTTACCAAATACTATGAACTTGATTAGGATGGCCTATCAAAGAGTGCTATAAAGAAAGGAAAAGTCATAAGGGTTCTCAGGGTGCCAATCCTTCTCAAGTCATCACTAATGGTTGCACTAGGATAGAAAAGGAAATTAATCTCTTGGACTACCCAAGAGGATAATCCAAGTCAAAGACATCAATGTAGATAAAGCCCCAAAGAACTATGCCATGCATAACAAGGATAACTAAGTAGATTACACCATTAGTAAAGAGTAGGATCATTGGATCCACAATACGAGATATGCTTACAAAAAAGCTAGTATTTTGGAAGGAAAACTTCTAATGCAACTCCCTTGGAAGAGCCCCATCAAAGGGTAATTGACTTGCTAGGGTCCAAGTATATCGAAGAAAAGAGAATAGTAGCACAACAAGAAATTTAGCAATATGCTTCACATTAGGACCATTAAGCAACATACCATCAACAATATATACAAAAATGATAAGAAGTACATCATTTGCACACATAAAAAATAAGGTGCTCAAATTGGGCTATTCTCAAAACAATGTGCTAGCAAGAAGGCATGTATCTTCTCATACCAAGCATGTGGTGCTTTCTTTAAACCATATAATCGCTTTTTCAACCTACACAATTTCTTTTCATCCCCTTTCAATGCAACACCATAGGGCTGAAAAACATACACTTTTTCATGTTAATCATCGTTCAAAATTGTAGTTTTAATATCAAAATGATGTACACTCCAACCATGATGAGATGCAAGTGCAGAAATGCTACAAACAATGCTCATTTGACATGTGAGGGCAAAGGCCTCATCAAAATCAATGCCTTTCTCTTGAGTATAACCTTTGGCAACAAGCTGATCCTTGTACCTACCAACTCCTCTATTAGGCTTACATGACCAAGTACAATTCTTCATAATAGCATCATATTTTGAATGCATAGTGGCCATCCAACTTTCTAAATTTTATGCTTAAGAAGCTCATTCTCATCACAAAGACTAGAGGTATCCATTGCATAAGAGTCACATGCAAAGCAAGCACTATGAGATCCTAAATGAAGATGATATGGCAAAGGTGCATCTCATTTTCCATTTTTCAAAGTCTGCACCAACCATTTTAGGCATGATGTTTTCCTCTTCTATGTCAGCTCTCTCATCAACAAGTGCCTCATGTAAATCTTCATAAAAAATAGAATGATTTGCATCAGGTCTCTGCATAGGGCCACATACATAACTAGGAACAAGCTGCAATTGGTGGCTCTAAGTGAACTATATCTTAGGAAGGAGAAACACTGCATTTCGCCCAAAATAAAATCTCCACGTACATGTTTAGAAAATATTTCAAGTTTTGATAGATAAGATACCATTTTAGATTTTGGCAAGTGAAGCAAACTAGGAAAAGTCAGATGAACAACATGTGCATGCCAAATATTTGTATCTGAGATGGCCTAAGAGACTTGAAATATACATGTTGAATCCTTGAAAGATTTTGCATAGTCTATGTGTTTATATAGCCCATTACTTAAAATGTCAAAAGCAATAATAACATCACCATTCAAGAGATCATGAACTGTACATATGTCATCAGTGAATTCAACAACCAAGACAATTTTTGGCTAATGTTGTAAATGCCAACATATTTTTCTTGATTGTTCGCACATACAGAGCATCTCACAATGTGAAAGAACTGCCATCATGAGTAGTCATATGATCTTTCCAACTCCCATTACATGATAAGAGGACTGGTTAGCTCATGTGATAGTATTCCCTATAAGGCAGACTCGAGTGAACTAAAGAAGCTACATTGCAAGGGAATATGTTTGGTTGCCCGACTATCAAAGCACCATACATATGAGTCTATTCTAGACATACACTACTCATGGGAGGATGATTCATAGCTACAAATTTTAGTGAATGCCCATTCTTCATTCTAAGCAATATTAGAAAATTCTGGTTCAGGTGTAGAGGCCTCTGCAATAACCATTTTAGCCTCTCTCCTCTTTGCCTCTTTTGTATCTAGTTTAGGACAAATATTTATGACATGATCATTTTCCTTAGTGTATTTGCAAAATTGTTTGTTCTTTTTTGTTTTCTATTCATCTTTATATTCCTTTTTTGAAAGTGCAAAAATAGCATATTTTTGCTTGCTAATAGATGAGCTTCATTTACCTTTTTCCTTCTAACTAGCTAGGAAAGCTTGATCTACAACATTCAAAATTGACATGTTTCTACCTAATATGATATTCTTGCAACAAAAAAAAAAGACTAACCTCTCAAATGTTAAGGAATTTGATTTGCCTTTCATCATCAATTGAAGATTTGAAGAAGAGTTGTGATATTCATATTGAAAACTGTTACGAAGAATCTCCAAAACTTAACTATCTAGAAAGATTTCATCAATAGAAATCAGTTGCTTCGATATTTTTCCAAATACTATCCCTCGAATCTCCTTCATTAACATGCTCACTCTCCAACTATTTCTGGAGCTAAGAAACATAAGCCTCATTTCTTGCTTGGTATAATGTTTTAAGAGTATCCCAAGCATCTTTTGTTGTCTTGCAAGAGCAAACGTATATTGGCATGTTTGACAAAGAAAGCTATCAATGCATGCACATGCGCATCTATGCAATCTCGACAAAGTTTCTCTACAATAGGTGCAACAAGAGCCATAACAAGACCTAGAAATTTAAGTTCATCGTCTTTGATACAATCTGCATTCAAGAATTGTATTTGCAGGCGTACTAGGATGTTATTCAACACCTTGTACAATATTCCACAACCCTTTTGCCAACAGTACATGTGCATGATATATGCTGACAATGGGTGATTAGCACCATTCAACTTATCATTAACAACCAATATACATAATACATCATTTCTTTCAGCCATGGGCAATGGTTAAATATCCTGATGCAAAAAATGGAGTGCATCTCAAAAAGGTGAATAGAAACACCATATCTAGTTGTGCTAAACCTGTGGTAGACATCAAGGCACTTGTACTAGAAAACTCAAACTTGTATATATGTTTGGCACAAAAGCATGAAATTGCCTACACAATCATTGTGGTAGGGAATTCAAAGGTAGAAATGAGGTCAAATTATATTTTCAACACGATATACTAAAGTTGTTTTCAACTCCTAATCACCTTGAGCATGCTCACCAACTTTTGTGAGATTATGGGATCCTACGTGGAGGGGTGTTGGCAATGCCCCAGATGAGGTAGTGACATACTCTAATACCAATAATAGGAGTTCGAGGTCTACGGAAGCACACAAAATGCAAAAGGAAGAAGAAGAAGCTTGGAGCATAACATAATACAGAATGTATTTACAAGTTAATGTACAGAGATAAGTGTCTCATTTGGCTTATACGCATATATACAAGCCATGAGAAAAAAACCTCCTAAAGAGGGGAAAAAGTTCCCTAGAGGTCCTAAGTGTATTCACATATATCACTATCGAAATATATCAATATGTGTGTTGGTCAGACTTTTGCAAGCACCAAATTTACTGATACTTACATTGGCAATTGCGAGAAACCAAGTATTCCATGCTCGTACTAAGAATATTGAGGTGCACTATCATTATGTCAAAGAGAGACTAATTTTTTAGAAAGATTACTTTGACCTATGTGCCTACACAAAATAATGTTCAAGATCATCTTAAAAAGGCTCTACCTCTTGAGAAATTCAAGCTTTTTCTAAAGCTTTGGGCTTAATCCCTTTAGTGGATTGATCTTAGTCTACATTGCTTCGTACTTCCTTCTATGAGAGTGTCATCTTAGTAGCACCAAAACACTTCTTTTCCTATTTAGGAGGATTTTTCACCCAAGATTTTATCTATGCTAATAAACCAAATGGACTACTTATCTATGCGAATTCTCTAAGTATTAAACTGTTTGTTGTGATCCAAACTTCTTCTTTTTACTTGTGTTGTTCTTGTGCTTTCCTAATCCCCAAAATCCATCAGATCCAATCAACTAAATGCCACGAAGTCAAGAAGAGATTCAAATATAAAGCCAAGGGTGCATTCTTGATGATCATCCAAGAAAGCCATTTTCATTCGAACTTGATTGCACTCCTTAGTTATTTATCTCTCATGTGGGCTATTGAGGGTTCTAGAGGTTCAACACAACATCTAAGTAAAGAGAAAATCAGTATCACTCACTTCTCCATTTACACTGGTCTTCATTCACAGAGATTCCACCGGAATCATATTTGAAAGTTCACCGTAATTTTTCCGTTCCGGTAACTTTCCGGTAACTTTTACCGATTTCAGAATTACGCAGTCACATTCCAGATTTACACATTTCGAAGATTAACAGATTTCTTACACACTCACAGACACACAAGTTTCAATGCGCTACTGTGTAGATAATTTGAATCTCTCTATTGACTTAGCGGAAATAAGAGATTACAAACAAGAACTCTTGTCTCGTAGACATTTCTGTTTCTTTCTTAGATTGAATTAATGCCGCGATTACAGATTTGTAAGTCTTAGAGCTTCATAAATCATACTTGATTACACCACACGGTTTCATCAATCACAGCGCGTATTATGATTCCTGCAAAACTTGTTTTCCGGTCCTCCAAAATCCCTGTCAGCAGAGCTTCTTCTCCTTACGGTTGTCGCGCGCCTTCCTTTTGTAACGTCTTCTCTCCTTCTCACGACATGTCCTTTTTTATCTCCACATAACCATCTTTTTTCTTTTTATTTTATTAAAATCCAATACACCAAAAAGATATATCTAACTAGATAATATCCACGTTTAACCATTTTTCAGATTTCAAATTAATCATTCATCTTCCAGATTTCCCTGCCTTCAACACCTGGCACAACCCGATGGGTAATTTTGTCAAAAATTAGACTCAAATTTAACAATCCCTTGATCATATAAAATTATTTCCTGCGAGTGTTTGAAAATATGCACTTCTTCCACTTCACTCTTCCGATTCTGCAAACTATTGACATCCTCCTCTGCACCATCCTACTTTTCCTGAAAGTCTGCATCAATAATAAACTGCGGCTTCTCAATTAATATGTCCACCTTTTCTTCTAACTTCCTTTGCAACAATTGTTCCTGGAATTCCTTAATTATATGTATCTGTTCTTCAATTTGCTTCTCTTGCTTTGTAATTACACATACTAAATCTTTCTCATACTTGGACACAAAGCATGTCTGGACCTGTTCATGCTGAAGCTTAAACATACTGAGCGAACGACTTTGGAAAACATTCCAAATGTCCTGAACATACTTATGGAGCTGCTACTTCAATAATCCTATATCCGACCTTGTCATTAATGTAGCATCTAACTCCACATCTTCATCTGCTAACATCTGCTTTTCCAACTCCTACAAAACTTGTATTCTGGAATGAAGAATCATTTGTTCCTTCTGCAAAGTAGCATTAAGTACTGAAAAATCCATCATCTCTTTTTTGAATTTCTACTTGCACAGACTTCTGGCACTCTTCAAATTCATGCATAGACCGCTTTATACTAGACAACTCCATCACATATTGCATCTTGTCCTTTTGCGATTCCTCCAACATTCGTACCTTCTCATCCAACGCTTCCTGAAGTGTTTTAGCCTTCTTCTGTAAAGACTGATAATCATCCACATTTATAAGTACTTTTGTCTGCTCGTGCTTAGATAATCTTTCCTCTTGCAAAACTAAAAAATCAAAAATTTCCTGCAACCTCTTCTTCATTCCTGGTACATCATAATATGTAGTGTTAATTGATTGATGCGTAACAACCTTCAACATTTTCTCACCTACTGCTTGCAGCTGTTCCTCCAATCTTCTCTTTTTAGAGAACTTAAAAACTCTTCCGAGTGCTTTCAGATGCTCAACACCATCTGGCACTTGCAACAAAATATCCTCCTGTATCCCTGCTTCTCGTACATCAGGTTGAATCATCTGAATAACCCGTTTTAGCTCTTGTGCAGTATAACCTACACGGAGAAGATCTTCACACGTCTCTGAAGGTCTATCCATTACCGCTTTCGCTGCTAGCTGTTCCTGTTCTCGACTCATCAACTTGTGACCATGAAGCTTTATCTCCTTGGGCCATACTATCTTCTGACCATCGACTAGCTGCACGAACTCAAATAATGCGGCTAAATATGTTGACAGCCTACTATTTGATTGCGTTTTATGCCTATCACCAACAAATATTGCACTATGCAGGTGATCATACACCCAATGAGCCCAACTTACTTTTCCACCTGCCTCTGCATAAGCCAAAAGTGCAAAATTCTCTTTGGACATATAATCATATTTGAGAATAAAACACAACCTTTCCAAATACCATTTTAACTGCTCCCTTCGAACAAAGTGTTCTTCATCATGTAGTACTGTCATCCCCCTTCTCTAGGTCCAAAATGTTTCTTCAAGGCCTCCTCCAAACACTTTGGGATGACTAAATCATCGTACATAGGCAGCTGAAATAATTATGCAACTAATTCCGGTGAAAAATTTGATTCAGACACCAACACAGAAGACGTAGGAAAAGGCATTATATTGGGAGCCTTTAAATAGAACTGAAAATATCCGTTCCACAAGTGCAAATGCTTGAACTGCAACTGACTGCACTGATGGACGTACTTACGCACGTAACACTTCATACAACACAATAATATTGTAGTATAGAATACCATAAACATCATCATCAATCGGTTGCCCCGGATATCCATAACCCACTTAACAAATCTTCTACACATGCCAGAAGAATCATGGAACTAAACACTCATGAGCACTTCAAGAATAAGAAATTGATATTTAAATTCCTCAATACTACATTTTGTAATGCAAAAACTTCCAATCATACAATTTTGACAAATTGTATTTTGCAAGATAATAATTGATTGAATACTAGCTTTCTTTTCATATTCCTCTCGATGTCTCTGCTCCTTATAGGTCTGCTGACTCGTAATACGTAGTATACTTATTTCCAACACCTCATTACTTGCAGACCCGGAATATCCTTTAGTTTGTACACCCTGATCCAGTAACGCTTCCTTATCAATCTTTGGCCTTGGGCTAAACCCTAGCACACCGTTGAATGGCAACTGTAGACAGAATCCCCATTGTAATCGTAAAAACTTACTTAATGTAGTTTTGGACCAACACGAGGTCAAAAAACACTTTACCACAGACAAAAATGTAGAGAAATAAACTCTTTAATGATCATAAACATTGCTGAAGTGAAGTTCTGAATTATGGATGACTTGCACCACATTAGCGGAGAACCAGTCCAAATGTGGCGGTTTCCCTTGAAATAATTTTAGCCTAAATCAATATACTGGTTTGTCCATCCATGTACCAAACACATCTGCTACTCGAAAAGTGCCTTGACCCAAATCCTGCACAATCTGATATGGGCCCCTGTATCTCAATGTAAGCTTTCCTGGATGGGGTCCTAGCTTAGAATTATACGCCATCACCCAAACACCTTCTTTAAATAATTAAAACTTCACATTCTGATTTACCCAAGCTTGTCTCCGCCTTTGAATCACCTCCATAATATATGCACTTATCAAACGATCCTCCTTAATCTGTAAAAGATATTTACTCCTGTTTAACCGATAGCTCAGGTGACATTTTCTCTACCGTAATCTGCAAACTTGGAACTACAAACTCCATAGGTACTACTGCCTCCAATCCATATACCAATCGGAAAGGTGTCATACCTGTTGTCACTTTAAATGCTGTTCTGAATGACCACAAAGCTGAGTCAAGAAACGAATCCCAATTTTTCTGATTTTCATGCACTAATTTTTTAAGAATACGCATTAAAGTTTTATTCGTGCTTTCTGCCTGCCCATTCGCTTGAGGATGATAGGTTGTAGTCTTTTTGTGCAAGATTAACCTGATCCACCCCCTTCTTGTATAATGCCCCTGCTATAACCAAATACAGCCTACTTTTAAGAGCAAACTTCCTCCTCTGATCAGGTGTAAAATACTGTGGTAATGCACCCTCCGTGAGGAAAATTAATAACTGATCATACCATGAATCTGCCTCTACCACTTGTGCAACAAGTCAGCATCCGGAAATACATCAAGTGCACCGGTGGGCGTTTCTGGCTGATATCACTCCCACATTGAACAAGAGGTGTAATGTTCAATGGAATCAGTACGAGTGGAGATATAGATTTTGTTGTATCTAGGCCTTTCCTACCAACATCAAGCTTTCCTTCTTCTAGTGGCTCATTTTACACAATGGGTTGTGGACTAGTGCTAGAGCAAAAGAAAAGTAATATTAATGGAGAAAAGTATACCTTTTGTGATAGAGAGAAAGATTTACATCATTTTTTCATTGAGTGCAAGCATGCCAAGATGTTTTGGAAGTACATGAACAACTTCATAAAGCTCAAAAAAATTCATTATTTGGGTACCCAAGACATCCTGCTGGGATCTACTAAGCACATGGACATTGCATTATGGAAAATCTGGAGAGGTCTCACTCTGTGGTTTATCTAGCTTGGTAGGAATGCAAAGAAGTTTCAAGGAGAACATGAGAATTATCTCTTTCAGCTGAACAAAGCTCTTACTCTTTCAAGTGGGAAGAGTATTCTAGCTATGAGAAATGCCTTAGAAAGTGGATAAATTTGCAGTGATCTTATGCTGGAAAACCCACCTAATAAATGGAAAGATCTTCTCCTTTCTATTTATTGAGTCACCAGATTTCAAAATGTACTACTCGACTGGATTCATTTTTCCTCAACAGAGTGCTATGGTGTCTTTTGTATTTTTTCATGTTGTTGATCGACTTACCTTCTATTTTTGAGAATTGTTCCTATGCATCTAGATGGATTTCCTAGTTACTCATGAGATACCCCTTTTCTTCTGTACTTCAAGACGTTGTTGGTCTTCTCAGTTAGGCTTAGTCTTGATTAATTGTACTTCAGCTATTAGTATGATTTTTTTTTTAGCTAGATGATGTAGTGGGTTCCCCTTTCTTTGCAAGTGATGCATGGGCTCTTGCCCTCTATATAAATTGTACATTTTTCTCCATTAATTTTACGTTCTTGTTTTCTCAAAAAAAGTCCAAGAAGGAATGGAAAGGATTGATCAATTAATAAACTTGAGCTGTACTTCTTATGGGGAAACACAAGGTTCTTTCGAGGAAAGCATGCCCCTATTGGGCCTTTGATGAAACATTAGAGGTTAAGAACATTCTTTTGAATTCCAGAATTCATTATGGAATTCTTCAATGTTTGCGGGCCATGGTAGTGGAGGGTAATGCTACAATACGGAAGACTATCTTTGTTCATGAATGCAAGGGGATCCCCAAATTAAAGTGTATGCACTATTGAAGTGCTTATACATTTCTTCAGCAATAGTATGGACATCCACTTGCTTGTGTGATTTGAAGCAGGTCACCTTCTCTAGCAGAAGATTTCTTCTTTCTTTGAGCATGTGTTTGTAAGCCAGAGATAAAATGTTAATACTCGAGATATAATTATCATCAATGACCACATCATTCCTATCAAGACTTTTCCAGTTAGTAAAACCACTCTTTTTGCACTTATTCATTCTTATAAACATAGAGTTATTATAAAGATTATTCATCTAGCCTGTCCACATCGAGTCCTATAGCAAAAATGAAATATTATTAGAAAAGTGATCAGGTAAAGTATAATCAGCTTTTTCCTTCATCCAAGAATTCCAAAAAGAATAGACTAGTTTACTTCCTTTGGGAAAAAAAGAGAAATAACATCCCAAACCTAATTATTGATCCAATTCTTGTGATTTTCAACATAAAGTTTATCAACATTTCTCTTTATCACACAAGATAAATTTCCCATCAAAGTAATTACTAGTAACTTAAACAGAAAATGGAATGTTCATTGTAATCCGCATTAGTGCAAATACAAATTCCAATGCTTGTGGGCCTTTCCTAGATTTGCTAAGCAATCTAGTCTCTAATGGATGACATTAGTGAAGGGCTTTGGTGTGCTAAACAAGAGGAGCAAGGAGGAGATGCAGGGAGAGAGAGGAGAGAAGGGATGCGCACACATGCATGGGAGCCTCCAAACCCACATGATGATCTCTATCGAGGCAATTCTCTATAAATGATGTATATATATGAATATAGGGGTAAGGTCATATAACCCTTACATCCCCAAGAGTATGTTTAGGTAGTGATGTGTGTGAAGACTTTAGGACCACCGGGGCACTTTTTTCCCCTCTTAGGAGGTTTCTTTTCCTCCGGCTTATATATACACCTATAGCCCTAATGGGTTCCTTATCTTTGGACATTCTCTAGTAATACATTGAGTATTGAGTGTTGTGCTCCAAGCTTCTTCTTCTTCCTTGTTCTGTTCACGTGCTTTCGCAGATGTGGTCGAGGGGTGTGAAAGGAGACATGCGCACATAAGAACTAACTTGCGACAGCCGCACTATGTGACTACATGCTGGGTGTTTCATTGCGTACTTTCGGAACTGGGAGGTGTTTTCAGTCTATGAAGAGTTATTAGGTATGGTTTATAACACAATTTAAGATTAGCCTATGAGTCTATGGTCTGTAAGGAAGTGCAGCTCTATACCTAGAAACAACATCTCCATTGGATTGCAAGATTAATTCTTCATCAGTTATAAGATGTATTGTTTGCAGACATGAGAAATAAAGTGTAATATAATATTTTGATTGATAATTAAATTGTTTAGTAATAATGCTAAGACCTCAAAACCAAAATTAATCCTATACAAGTGCTTTGAGAGAAGTCCTAATACAGATACTTTGAAGATACTCCTATACAAATCCTTAGATAAAAAGCCTAATACATGGTTTTATGTTTCAAATGTGATAAAATGAAACTAAGAGAAGCAGCATAAATACAACTCCTAGTCAAAAGCTCGTAGATTTTGTCAAGTCCTCACTACTCATCAATCTTCATCAAATGGTCTGCATAAAGAACATTAGAAAAAACACATAAGTATGTCTCGTAATACATAAAACACACTTACATTTAATAATTTCATTCATTTTCATATGGACAATATGCATACGCACTTAGATTCATGCTTACCATGCATTTATGCACATTTAAGAACATTTAAATATACTTATGCACATGCATATGAAATCATTCATCTTCATATACATGCATGCATTCAAATTTCCAATCATACTTACACATCGACTAACATATAATCATGCTCATGCATTCATTTCACATACATATGCATTAATACACATGCTCACATCTTACATATGCATTCATACATTCATACACTGATGTATCTTAAACCCGTCCCTGCTCATGCTTACATTAAAGCATTTACATACACTTTAATGCATATATTTATATTTATGCTAATACATTCACATACATGCATACATCACTTACATATATACTAACATATCACATGCATATGTATTTTACATATACATGCATGTATTCATACTCTCAAACATGCTTTCACATCTTATATATGCATCTAAATCCACACACGCTCATGCAATCCTATCTATATTCACAACTTCATTAATTTACCTCACATACATCATACTCACGCAGACTCATATAAACTCCATTGTCTTCATGCATGCATACACATCTAACTTCACACATGCACATGCCTTTAAATGCACATGCATCTTAATTTATACATAAATTATATTAAATCAATATGACTAAATGATCTCCTCAGTCTCTCTTTCTCTCTCTCTCTCTCTCTCTCTCTCTCTCTCTCGATCTCGATCTCTCTCTCTCTCTCTCGGTCTCTCTCTCTCTCTGATCTCTCTCTCTCTCTGTCTCTCTTTCTCTCTCTCTCTCTCACTTTGATCTCTCTCTCTCTCTCTCTCTCTCTCTCTCTCTCTCTCTCTCGTTCTTTTTGCGCGTGCTCTTTATTTGTCACAATAACACCTAGGAGGGAAGGTACAAATACACTCTCTCTCTCTCTCTCTCTCTCTCTCTCTCTCTCTCTCCCCTCCCCACAATTGCATCAATCTAGCATAAGTCTCTCTCCCCAACTATGACAATCTGCCAAAGTGCATCTGTCACTATCTCTCTCTCTTTGGCATCTGCAATGCCAACAACAACACGTGCTGACTCTCTATCTGCACTTTGTTGAAGCCATCAAAGCACCGACCTTAAACAGTCGTTCTCTCTATCTCTCTCTCTCTTCACCTCTCTCTACATTGATTTTGCAGTGCTCTTTCTCTCTCTCTCTCTCTCTCTCTCTCTCTCGACCATCCGTGATCTGCACACTAAGTGGACAGGAGCTGGAGTCTCTTTCTGTATCTCTCTCTCACTCTCTCTCCTTCTCCATCGTGATCTTCATCTCTGTGCCATGCGTCTCCGCAGCCGAAAAGGGAGGAAACAGAGAACCTCTTCTCGTGATCTCTCTCTCTCTCTCTCTCTCTCTCTCTCTATATATATATATATATATATATATATATATATATATATATATATATATATATATATATATATATATATATATATATATATATATATATATATATATATATATATATATATATATATATATATATATATATATATATATATATATATATCTTTATGCCAATAAAGCAAACATGGTATACAAATGGAAGTGAACATAGAATCATGTTTTACCATCTCCTCATATCTCTCAAACACTCTACTTCAAATGTAACTGTTATGATTAAATTCACCAATCTTTTGGCTGAATGCTGAGTTACCTCTCTATCTGCACTTTGTTGAAGCCATCAAAGCACCGACCTTAAACAGTCGTTCTCTCTATCTCTCTCTCTCTTCACCTCTCTCTACATTGATTTTGTAGTGCTCTTTCTCTCTCTCTCTCTCTCTCTCTCTCTCTCGACCATCCGTGATCTGCACACTAAGTGGACAGGAGCTCGAGTCTCTTTCTGTATCTCTCTCTCACTCTCTCTCTTTCTCCATCGTGATCTTCATCTCTGTGCCATGCATCTCCGTAGCCGAAAAGGGAGGAAACAGAGAACCTCTTCTCATGATCTCTCTCTCTCTCCCTCTCTCTCTATATCTCTTTATGCCAATAAAGCAAACATGGTATACAAATGGAAGTGAACATAGAATCATGTTTTACCATCTCCTCATATCTCTGAAACACTCTACTTCAAATGTAACTGTTATGATTAAATTCACCAATCTTTTGGCTGAATGCTGAGTTACCTCTCTAGAGTACCTAGATCAAATTTTGTACCTAGATAAAAAAACTTCCCACCAACTTACAACACAAGGTTGGCTGAAAATAAAACTTATCTCATCTCCAAATTTGTCTTCTTAGATGAGCTTTATTGCCATGAAAGAGATTTATCAAAACTGTCAAGAACAACCTCTAGATACCTGTTTTGATGTAGCTAATGCTTTTACTTTCAAAATAATGAAAGTGTATAAAAGCACTTCTCCAATCCTTCAAATCTCTTCATAACTGCTCTTCTAAGATATGACTTGCAAATGACAATCTGATAGTAGAAACTAATACGTGTGATCTGATGTTGATCTGGTCCCTTTATCTTCTCCAAACCATTGTTTTTCCTTGAATTTGAAGTAGCCTTCTCTTCATCAAGTCTTGGTCTTCAAATAATGCTTCTGTAAAGTATTTGCATACTCTTCCAAAAATATTCGACTGCTAATAGATCATCAACTTCATACTCCAGACTGATGAATAAACATGTGACTGAATTGTCTAATTCTCAAATCATCTAGATTAAGTGTGTATGTCAAATGTCAAATGTTAGAAGATGCTCTTAAACCATATGTTGAAAACTTGGGATTCTGGGAACCTGGGAGTCTGAGAGCTTGGATGCTTTGATACCAGATGTTGGAAATTTAGTAGGCCCAATAACTAATACCATAGGTCCAAGTTCCATAGGTCTAAGATCTATAACATAAATTTTAGCAATCTTCCAATATTGACAAAATATGAACATACCACACTTAATCATACAAATGATGAGACAAAGATAGAGAGAGATTAGACAACATGTGTAAAGTGTTACGTAAGCCACTGCTTACACTATCATATATACAAATGTCAATTTACAATGTGGGAGTCAAAATCTCAGCCACTCTATGTGAACAGAAATAGATGGATGAGTGTATGTACAAAATTTACAAGAATATTCAGATGTAGGAACAAAAATCTGAATATGTAGAGATGTGTGACCTGATAGGTTGTAGAAGAGTGAATATGAGTAATAGAAATAGGAAGGATCCGTGTGAAACTAATATTCAGCAAACCCTAATCTAAATTTAGGCTATGGAAGATCCTAAATTAGATGTGTGTGTGAAAGATCACATACTTACAGACTTTGCATAGAATGCTAACATGTTGCTGACAGAAATCCTCATACACATATGGAAACACCTTCTCAAACATCTCATCCGAATGTGCATGTAGCATGCATGTACTGATTCTCCTTTAGATATGCTGAAAAGGACTCCCCCTGATATGGATGCCACTGCCTCCCTAAGCTCCAAGTAGTACCTCTGTGCATAAAGAGAATATGTACCTAAATTCTTAACATGAGATGCAAATCTTATGTTAACCTCCATCCAATGTCTTTGAAGTACACCGAAATCTTCATGTAGAAGAAAATCTTCAACTGGTGATGGGTATGTCCTCTCCATAAGCAAGAGTGTGAGCACACTCTTCTCCAAGAAGTACTCCATAGCTGCTCCTCAACATGCTCCTAGAGTGCACCATCGCTGCCCCATGTGTGCTAGAGCACCATGTCTACCGAGGAACCAAAGCTGGTGTTGCAATTGGTGTAGGATAGCTTGTATTGACCCAAAAGACTTCTTATATAGCATAGCCTCCATGAATTAAAGCTCTTGCAAAAGCACATAATAAAGCTAAAAACGGGAATTATATTCATACACGATTGTATCGCGAACTGTCGCTCATCCGTCGCTACCGTTTTCCCAAAATCATGGCTAAAAAGCTTTTGCGATTTCTCTTGTGCTGTCGTCGGGTATTGAACCCGCGTGGGGTTGTTCGGAGGCGATAGTCTTATCCAAGATGCACACGCTTTTGGTTGTAGAGGGAGTAAAACCAAAAGTTATAAAACATGTGATAACTTGAGCAATTTGACCAATGTACTATATGACATTGTTGTAAAACCAAAGACTACACAACCTATGATAACTTGAGAAATTTGACCAATGTACTACATGACATTGTTTGCAACATGTTTTTACCTTTGAGTTTTTTAAACCCAAAGTTTGCTTTAAATTTTTTATTTTGTGGGTTTCTAACTCCAAAGTTTACTTTAATTAAGTTTTTTAACCTTTGAGTTTTTAATACCAAAGGTTACTTTAATGAAAATTATGTTTAGATAGTTTTTATAAGTTTTAAATAAGTTTTCTTAATTTGAATGTTTTGGAGTATAATATTTAACAACTAATTAAATCAAGAACTAAGCCTATTTGTTTAAATAAAACTCTTTTCATGCTATCAAGTAAATCTTTTCGAGTACTTTATAAAGCTATCCTTTGTTTTCAAATAAACGATCCTATGATCTAATATGCAGTTGTATGCAATGCTAAACAAAAATAATCATTCGTAATGTAATAATGTTCTAATGTTTACAAGTGCAAATGTAATGTGACTATTTTCTAATGCAATGAAAACAATCTTTCTTTTTCTCTGATGTGATTGTATGAAAATGAAAGAACTTGAACAAACTCTTTACCTGAAGTTGCTCGATGCAAAAGGTTTTAATGTGCACTGTGATAATTCTTTACAATCCTTCTTAATAAATCAAACCTAAGTACAAACTAAAAGTGACCGTGTATTAATGGTCTTCTTGTATGTTGATGTGGGGGGATGAAGTGACTAGCATTCTTCAACTTGATTACCCTTCTTTCCGTGGAGGCACTCAGTTCCCTAAGGAACAACCCTCAACAACCAGGGAAAAGAGTAGGTAGCAGCAGGATCTTGACTTGTCATTGCAACTCCTTCCTCCACTCACTTGCGAACAAGAAGAATATAAAGGTTATGTTTTTTTAATTAACACTAAAAACACAACCAAAAATCCTAAGCACATTAGCATCACATTTCACGATAGGCTCATCCAATCTGTTGAGGGGTGTGAAAGGAGACAGGTGTAGATCATACCTGACTTGCGATAGCCTCACTATGTGACTACACACTGGGTGTTTCTTTGTGTAATTTAGGAACTAGGATGTGTTTTTAGGGTGTGAAGAGTTATTAGCTATGGTTTATAACACTATTTAAGATTAGCCTATGAGTCTATGGTCTGTAAGGAAGTGCAACTCTATACGTAGAAACAACAACTAGATACAATTGCAAGATTAAATCTTCATCAGTTATAAGATGCATTGTTTGCAGACATGAGAAATAAAGTGTAATGTAACGTTTCGATTGATAATTGAACTGTTTAGTTATAATGCTAAGACCTCAAAACCAAATTTATCCTATACATGTGCTTTGAGAAAAGCCCTAATACAGATACTTTGAAGATACTCCTATACAAATCCTTAGATAAAAAGCGTAATACAAGATTTTATGTTTCAAATGTGATAAAATGAAACCAAAAGAAGCAGCATAAATGCAACTCCTAGTCAAAAGCTTGTAGATTTCTTCAATTTATCATTGCTCATCATTCTTCTTCAAATGGTGTGCATAAAGAGCATTAGAAAAATCACATAGGTATGTCTCACAAAACATAAAACACACTTACATTTAATAATTTCATTCATTTTCATACAGTTTATATGCATACGCATTTACATTCATGCTAACCATGCATTTATGCACATTTGAGCACATTTAAATATACTTATGCACATGCATATGAAATCATTCATCTTCATATACATGCATGCATTCAAATTTCCAATAATACTTACACATTGACTAACATATACTCATGCTCATGCATTCATTTCACATACATATGCATTCATACACATGCTCACATTTTACATATGCATTCATAAATTCATACACATGTATCTAAAACACTTCCATGCGCATGGTTACATTAAAGCATTTACATACACTTAATGCATATATTCATATTTATGCTAATACATTCAAATACATGCATACACCACTTACATATATACTAACACCTCACATGCATATGTACTTACATATACATGCATGTATTCATACTCTCAAACATGCTTACACATCTTATATATGCATCCAAACCCACACATGCTCATGCAATCCTATCTATATATGCATCCAATGTACTTTCACAACTTCATTAATTTACCTCACATGCATCATACTCATGCACACTCATATAAACTCCATTGACTTCATGCATGCATACACATCTAACTTCACACATGCACATACCTTTAAATGCACATGCATCTTAATTTATACATAAATTATATAAAATCAATATGACTAAACGATCTCTCTCTCTCTCTCTTTCTCTCTCTCTCAGAGTCTCTCTCTTTCTCTCTCTCTCTTCCTCTCTCTCTCTCTCTTTGTGCATGCTCTTTATTTATTGTAGCAGCACCTAGGAGGGAAGGTATAGATAAACACTCTCTCTCTCTCTCTCTCTCTCTCTCTCTCCCGATTGCACCAATCTATCGTAAGTCTCTCTCCCCAACTATGCCAATCTGCCAAAGTGCATCTGTCGCTGTCTCTCTCTCTTTCGCATCTGCAGTGCCAACAGTAGCACGCGTCAACTCTCTTTGCACTTCGTTGAAGCCATCAGAGCACTGACCTTATACCATCTCTCTCTCTCTATATCACTATGTCTCTCTCTCTCTCTCTCTCTCTCTCTCTCTCTCTCTCTCTCTCTCTCTATATATATATATATATATATATATATATATATATATATATATATATATATATATATATATATATATATATCGGGATTTTTATCTCTGTGCCATGCGTCTCTGAGGTTGAAAATGGAGGAAATAAAGAAACTCTGTCTCTCTCTCTCTATGCCGATTCTACATCACCCTTTCTCTCTCTCGACCATCCCTAATCTGCGTGCTAAGTCGAAAGGAGCCCGAGTCTCTGTTTATCTCTCTCTCTCCGTCGTGATCTTCATCTCCATGTGCAACCATAGCAGCAACCTGATCTTTATGTTTTAGCCAAGAACTCTCTCTCTTTTCTATATCTCCATCTGTGCGCATGATCGAGAGGCATCATAGCTTCACCTCTCTCTCTCTCTCATCACGTACCTGCATAAAGAACATTAGCCAAAACACCTTTAGAAATTCATTTATATACATAAATATGCACAAGTATGCGCACACGCATGTTCAATTAACTCCCACACATCAAACTCTAATACATGCATACTAATACCAACTAATACACACTTAGAGTTAGACTAGTAGTAACTTACACTTCAATATACTCACGTATATATTTTTTGTTTGTTATTTAATTATTAATTTAGATAAGCTAAATATTTATATAAACTAATATATATTACATTCAATACATTAGTTATTAGTTAAATTATCTATTACCTAATATATAATGTAACTAATATATAGTAATGAGATACATTTATTATCAGTCAAATCATATTATGTATCATATAATGTCCCTAATATATATTGAATATATCCGTTAATTATCAATCAAATTATTTCATATAATTGAAACATGTATATAATATACATATATAGAAATATCCACATATGCTTATCTATTATTGAGGTTAAAACATACAAACATTTATACTTATAGCATACATTCATAAGGTAGGATATCATATATCCTTATGGATCCATATACTTTAATATTTATGTGATGATTCTATAAAGGGTAAAACACCCCATACCCAGACATATGGTTATATAGACATAGATGATCACATCCACATGCTTATACATAAACTTGCATGGGTACACACTGAGGGTTGATCCCACATTTCACATACACTAGGAGTTTCTATAGTCACATGTAAGCAAGCAGTACTTAGAGTGAAACTTACACAACACATTAGGGGTTTCTTGAACTCACAAGTAGGAAAACACATAGGATTGAGCCCCCATATACTTTAGGGATAAACACATATCTAAACACAATTATGCATATATATTTTTGGATAGACAAGCATTGGCGTACAAGATTAGGAACAAAAATAGACACACATAAATATATATGTATTTTTACCTTCTCATGAAATCACATATGCATAAACACAAGCTTATGGATCCATAAAAAATACAATACATTGTTACCCTTGTATTCAACATCAATGCCCATACATACATATGGCACATACCCATACACACACATCTCATGAGCATGTTTAAAATACTTATTCATAAGCTTAATTGTATTCAACTACATAAGACCTCATCAATATAAGGAATATAGATAATGAGATCTTTGCTTAGTCCTGTTCTTCATGTTTTTGTTACCTGCAGGTACTCAAGAGAGATAAGTCAAATCAAAGAAATGCAGTAAAAAGAATTGAGAGAGATAAAAGATAACCATCTTAAAATCAAAAAGTTTCTTTTTGCAGGTAATATGAGTGTGAAAATCCTTCCGACCACATCTAACTCCAAAAATTGGTATCAGAGCAGGCTGCCGCTTCATCTAGGGCATCATCAAAACCTCTCTGATTGCAGTCTTAGAATCGCATAAATTTTGGTGAGCATACTCAACATGTTTTCGAGATCAAAGCAGCTTTGTTATGTGGTAACAAAATTGCGATATCCGCTCATTTTGGCCTTCGAACGCACTATCGCAGCACTTGTGCAAGCTATTTTATCTTTTTGTGCCAAAGGTATATACCAATTTTGGCTCGCCAGTATAAGCATCTCAAAGTCTACTACAGGTTTTGCGGAATTTGTCTAGGCAGTTATGTTCAACTTTTTTAGATAGAATCAATTTTTTGCATCAAGGTGTTTTAGTAACCGGCCATGGGATAAGTTGGATGGTACTAACTACCCATTATGGGCTTATATGATGCGTTCATGTATTGGTTGCAAAAGGACTGTGGAACATTATGCAAGGTGTTTAAAAACATCCTATCACACTTGCAACTGTTACAACTGCAGGTACTTAAGCTAATGCAAAAAGTTTCTAAGATGATGATATTTTGCATATTCTTGTTCGTGTTGTAGTTTCTGTTGCACCTACTGTAGAGAACATTCATTGGGATGGGAGAGATACTCTGGCACATGCAATGATAGCTTTGTCTGTCAAACGTGCCATTATTCCTCACATTTTCTCTTGCATAATAGCTAAGGATGCTTGGGATACACTTACCACATTGTACCAAGCTATGAATGAGGCTCGTGTTGCTTATCTCTGAAAACAGTGGGAAAGTGAGCGCATGAATGAAGGTGATTCTATGGATAGTTTTCTGACAAAGATCAAATATTTGAAGGAAAAATTGATTTCTACTAATGAAGTTATACCAGACAGCTCACTTGTGCAGACCGTTCTGAATGGTCTTTCTCGTTCATATCAAAGTTTTGCTTCTACTCTTTGGTTGATGATAAAAGGCAATTCAAATGCCTTGTCATTTGAGGAGTTACTCTCTGTTCTATTAGAGGAAGATCAGTCGAGGCAGAACAGGTCCATTGTGCATGTTGTAGATCGAGCTTTCCTGGCTAGTTAGAAGGGCAAAGGAAAACGGAGCTCTTCAACTAGTAAGGAGAGATCTACTAATTCTACACAATCAAAGAAGGAAGACAAAGATGAGAAGAAATGAGAAAAGTAGAATTTTTTTTGCAAGTACTATAAAGGAAATGATCATATCATAAAGAACTGTCCTAAACTGGCTGCAAAAGAGACAAAGAAAAAAGAGACTGGAATGGTTGTTGTAGAGGCCTCTACTCCAAAAACAGAGTCTGCTAACCTTGTGCAGGATGAAGAATGGGTGTTTACTACTGTTTGTAGTTTTGACCCATCTTCTCATGAGCAACGCATGTCTGCAGTAGACTCAGATGTTTGGTACTATGATAGTGGGGCGACCAAACATATTACCTCGCAGTGTAGTTTCTTCTCTTCACTCGAGCCTGCCCCTATAGGGAATACTGTCACATGCACCAACAACTCCTCTTACCCTATCATGGGAGTTGGTAAGATCATTCTGACTACTACTGATGGTAGTTCTTTCACTTTGACAGATGCTTTATTTGTGCCAAGGATCAAGAAGAATTTGTTATCAATTTTTGCATTAGCCAAGATTGGTTTGGTTGTGATATTTGTTGATGACAGATGTACAGTTCATGATCTGTCAAATGGTGATCTTATTATTGCTTCTAGCATTCTATGTCATGGGCTATATAAGCTCATAGACTACGAAAAACAATGAATAATTTTCCATGTGTAGTACATGATTCTCAGGCTATGTCAGATGCAAATCTTTGGCATGCATGCTTTGGTCATCTGAATTTTTGCTAGTTTGCTACACCGGTAGAAATCTGAAATGGTGTCCTCTTTGCCCAAACTTGAGGAACCCGCAAAACATGTTTGTGAAGGTTGTATTTTGGGAAAAATGCAGGGTTCTTCCTTTCCAAAGGATGGTTCGATTTGGGCTACTCAGAAATTGCAGCTTGTACATAATGATGTCTGTGGTCCTATGCAGACACCTTCTTATGGGAACTATCTTTACTTTGTGACTTTCATCAATCATTTTTTGAGGCATGCATGGGTATATCCATTGAAGGAAAAGTCCGAAGTGTTCATGTGCTTCAAACAGTTTTTGGTTTTGACTCCAAATATATCAGCATGTAAAATGGGCACCCTACGTTCTGATCGAGGGGCATAATATATGCCTTCTAATTTTAATGCATTTTTGGCTGAACATGGGATAAAATACCAGTGTACAATGCCGTATACACCTCCACAGAGTGGAGTTGCTGAACAGAAGAACAAGAGACCACATAGTTTCTGGCTTGAAACTTTTATGTGTGCAGCTTATGTACTTAACATGTGTCCCACTAAAGCACTGCACTCTATCACTCCATATGAGGCTTGGCATGATCGCAAGCCATCTGCATGTTTTTGGTTATCTAGCATATGCATTAGTGCTTGAACAACATCATAGAAAATTGAATGATAAAGCAATAAAATGTATTTTTGTTGGGTACAGTTCTGAAAGTAAAGGCTATCGTCTGTATCATCCACAGACTAAAAACATTTTGGTTAGCCATGGTGTTTTCTTTTGTGGAAGATGCTATTCATCCATTGCTTTCATGTACTAAGGAGAAATCTGTTAGCTCCAAAGACATGTATGATACTTTGCTACCTCCTTTTACAGGTGGACAGTCTAGTGCTGGTCCTAATGAGGCAATCAGCCTTTTTAGGTTCATGTGATGATGCAAATCATTCCATTTCTAATGCATATTTACATGATGCACTTCTTGATGAGAGAGTTGATATTGAACAGGCAAAAACTATGCCAAAATGGTTGGTGTAGACTTTGCATGATAGTGAACTAGATGTAGCTATATCATATCGTACTCAATCAGGCTCTCATAGTGCCTCTTTTGCATCAGAATGCTATGCTATGGCTACCTCTAGTCTCTGTGATGAGACTGAACCTGTTTCGTTTGATGAAGCACAAAATTCTGAACATTGGATGGCTGCAATGCAATCTAAATATGATGCTATAATGAAGAATGGTGCTTGGTCTTTATGTGACTTGCCTCCTCGCAAGAAGGCCATTGGCACAAAGTGGGTGTACAAGCTGAAGCATGAACCTGATGGAACAGTTGACAGGTATAGGGCTAGGCTTGTTGCAAAGGGTTATGCATAGGAAAGAGGCATTGATTTTGATGAGACCTTTGCTCGTACTTGCCGAATGACTATTGTTCGTAGCATCTGTGCACTTGCAGCTCATCATGGTTGGAATGCACATCAGTTGGATATCAAAACAACATTTCTAGATGCTGAGTTGCATGAAAAACTGTATGTTTTTCAGCCCCGTGGCTTTGTGCAGAAAGGGCATGAGAACTAGGTGTACAAGTTAAAGAAGGCATTATATTGTTTAAAGCAAGCACCACGTGCTTGGTATGAAAAGACACATGCCTATCTGATTGCACATGGTTTTGAGAACAATCCAACTGAAAGCACCTTATATGTTAAGCGTGCTAATGATGTACTCCTGATCATTGTTGTTTATGTTGATGACATGCTGCTCATTGGTCCTCATGAGAGGCATATTAATGATTTTAAGGCTAATTTGCATGCCTCATTTGAGATGTCTGATTTGGGGCATTTGCATCACTATTTGGGCATTCGGTTTATGCACGTTGATGGTGGAATGGCCTTGTGTCAAACAAAACATATTGACACATTATTGGAGCATTTTGGCCTTGAAGACTATTAACCTGTTGCCACTCCTATGGAAACAAGTCTATGATTGAGTCTTCATGATGCTGGAGATGCATTTGATGTTGTTCTCTATCAGTAGGTTGTTGGATGCTTGATTTACTTATGCATTACTCGGCTAGATATTTAGTTTGTTGTCTCACAAATCAGTAGGTTTATGCATTGCCCAGGTGTCAAGCATTGGTAGGCAGTTAAGTGCATCTTTTGTTACTTGAGTCGCACGTGGCTACTTGGGTTGTTTTATCCCAAGGGGGGATCACTAACGCCTGATTTGCATGGCTTTTCTTACTCTGACTAGGTTGGTTGTTATGACACTCATATGTCCATGAGTTATTTTTGCTTCATGCTTGGTAGCTCATGCATATCACGAATGAGCAAGAAGCAGCCTACTATGGCCACTTCTAGTTGTGAGGCTGAGTATAGGGCAGCTTTCATAGCGACTGTTGAGTGTGTGTGGGTCAAATGCCTTATGGCTGATTTGGGTGTGGGTCTATACATTCAGGTGCATTATCACTATGTCAGGGAGAGGTTCTCTGCTGGAGAGATCAGCTTGGCATATGTGCCCATGCAAGAGAACATTGCAGACCTTTTCACAAAGGCTCTGCCTCGGGAGAAATTTGAAGCTTTTCCCAAAGCATTGCGCTTACTTGCTTTTGTGGAGTGATTTCCACATAGCTTGGCACTTCCTTATACATGTGTGTCAGCTCCTTGTTCAGCACATCACTCCCAGGGGGGATTTGTTGATATATTGAGGTAGTGATGTGTGTGAACACTCTAGGACCGTCCGATCACTTCTTTCCCTCTTTAGGAGGTTTTTTTTCCCCGGCTTGTATATACGCCTATAGCCCTAACGGGTTACTTATCCTTGTACATTCTCTAGTAATACATTGAGTATTGTGTGTTGTGCTCCAAGCTTCTTCTTCTTGCTTTTGTTATTCGCGTGCTTTCGCAGACGTCTAACTCCAACATCCCCCACTTAAGGGTGAATGTGACCATAAGTGGAAAAATATACAAAGAATGATGTAGGACTGTACACCTAGGCTGCCTTTATTCGATTGAATAATTAAAAAATGCCGAATATATTCATTTTATTCAGGGTTCACCAAATAAACACCGACAAAAAAATGGATAGGGATACACTTTTGATCGAAAAGATTTCGATCAAAAATTCTTTTGAAGAAAAAGATTTCGATTGAAAGTTCTTTAGATCGAAACTTTATAATCAAAAACTCATTTCACACATGTTTGAGAGTCTAGGGAGCACTAATCCTACCATAGAGATTTTTCTTCAGAGGTAAAATTAGTGTTTTTGTTTTATAGATTTGAAACTACATGTATAAATATGTGTGTATGTATGTGCATGTCATACACATATATGCATACACACATATGCATGCACACACAAACATGCACACATATACACACACCCAAACATGTACACATGTTCTTACTTCACAATAGTATATGTATGTATGTGTATGAGAGAGATAGTCTCATCTCAATGGGACAATAGCATCGACTTGTTGAGACAAAAGCATCTACAGGGATGATGAAGTTTTGATAGAAGTCGACTTATGCACTTGATCCTTGGATACTTATGATAAAAAAGATGCAAACAGGTAAGATTTTACTTTTTATGATATAGTTTAGTATTTTTCAAGCATATAATAATGAATGTGCATATGCATGTGTGTATGTATGCATGTGAGTGTATATGTGTGGTCGTGTGTGTATGTATATGTGCAAGTATCTATATGTATATGTATATGTGTATGTGTGCATGAAAGTACGTGTATGCATGTGTGTATGTATGTGCACATGAAAGTACCTGTATGCAAGTGTGTATGTGTATGTGCGTGTATGTTATATGATTGCAAGTGAAAATCAAATATGATTGTGTAGGTGCATGTGTGTGTATGATTGTGAATTAAAAACTATTGTAATTGTTGAAAAAGGTTTTATGTTCTTTTTTATAATTCAAGGGTTGCAAAGGTATCAATAAGTGAAAATCAATGGCATCTTGGACAATTTTACTTTTTATGATATAGTTTAATATTGTTTCAAGCGCATAATAATGAGTTTTTACTTGTTTATATTTTTCTAGGTTATTTTGAAGGCTGATTGATTTTGAGCTGAGTATCAAGGTAGAAATTTCCCATTAAAAAGGGATCGTTATCAATTGTTAACTTGAATCATTTGAATCCTTAACTTTGCTTTTTCTTAGGCTCAAGTCGATTTATTGTGTTTAAGTGCTTGTATTTATGTATATATACATATGCATGTGTGTATGTATGTATACATATGCATGTGTCTGTATGAATGCATGAAAGTATGTATGCACATGTGTGTGTATGCATATGTATACATGTGCATGTGTGTATATGCATATGTAGGTATGTGCATGTGTGTATATACATATGTATGTATGTATGTATGTGCATGTGTGTGTATACATGTTTCTATGTATGTATGCATATGCATGTATGTATGCATGTGAGTGTATGTGTGTGTCTCTATCAATATTGATTCAAACAATCAAAATACATATTTATGCACAATCATACACACACATATATACTTCTGTGAATTCAGAATCAATGTTGAGTCAAAAAATCACAATAGTTTTTAATTTGCAAACAAATATATTTTTGTTTATGATTTAAGTATGAAAGTAAATATTTATAGCAAGAGTTAATACTCTGTTCTATCTACAACATTGTAAGTTCGTAAAAACAAAGTAACTCTTATGAAAATAATTCTACTTTTGTTCTTTTATAAAATTATTCGATCGAATTTGTTTCAATCGAAATCTAATTCAATCGAAGATTTTTTTACCAATAAAATTTTTGATTGAAAACTTTTTTGATCGAAAGTGTGTTGGATCAAAAATAGTCGAATTACGGTGCAAAAAGTATTCGCTCATCTCCGAATAAGCTGATGTGGCACCGGATAATTAAGTCAAATAATGGAGGGTTGCCGTACAATTTCATAATTATTCACGAATAAGTGAATTGTCGAATAACGAATAATGCAACCTAGTTGTACACTAATGTATAGGAATAATTTAGATCTCAACCCATACTGTTCAGTGTACACCAACTGCCTCAAACATGGTGTATTCATGAACCTCAAAATACTCTAGAATCATATCAATAAGAGTCAAGCTCACATTTGTCTCATGCAAGAACTGATGAAGTTCCTGCAAAAGTACCACTTGCTCTATGTCTGTGTCAATCATTGAACAATTGACAACTCCAAGTGCAAATGCTCAAATAGCAACTAGTCTTGAGCATAATAACTCATACATCAAACTCTTGAATGCAGACAAAACATGTGCTATCCTAGCTAACCTAACCATGTCATCCATGCCTATATCCAAGGCATCCAAATCACAATCATCAAGACCAACATATCCTGACATATCTATGTCAACATTTGGCATGAGCATATCCAAGAATGAATGCATAATTGCTACCTCCTTAGCATCCAAATCAGCCATCCTATCAGCCAAGAATATATCTAGTTTTGCATCGCAAGAGCCAATATGCTCTACCACACACAATGTATCATGAGAGCTATCATGCTCTATCACATCAAGTGTATCATCACACTCCATATGAGCTAACTACACAACACCAATACCAAGGTCAAACTGATGATCACACTCTCACTATGTATCATCATAATGTGCTACATGAGCATCCACATCATGCTCTAAAGCATCCAAATGATCATCCAAAGTGTGCCCCACATGAGCATCCATATGATCAACAAAAGCATGCTCTACATAAGATTCATGAGCATGCAAAACATGCTCTACATGTGCATCAATCTGAGCATTTGAATCTTGCCATACATGTGCATCGTGAATGTCAATAGACCTATGTGTATAGACAAAATTAGACATGAAGAGTCTCACATTACACATAAGGTTGAACTCCCATTGAGACAAGACTGTCTCTCACATGAAGTATCTGCACTAGGTACATGTGCCCAATCCTAGCACCTCTGACAAGCATAAGTTGTCCCAAGCTCATAGGGAATGAAGGCACATAGTGTATGTCTGCGCATAAGTGATGCTCCACTAGGTAGTATAAGGATTACATTTCTTGCACCCTCAATTTTATATATTGTACCATTAGGCATGTGCACATATCCATGACTCTCACTTGAGAATCTCTAAAATCACTCACCATGTGGAGTAAAATGAAAACTGGTTAACATATCAAATAACCAAGCCATGTGTGGTATCCAATAAACAAGAGGAATAATCAGATGAACCATAGGAGAAAGTGATATCACCATCACTAGCATAATCAACTACCATTGACTCTGCTAAAACCACTACCTGGCCTACATCATGTTCATATCTTTGACGTCAGCATCACATCCACATGAAGCAAGATTCTTGAGTGTGGCCCTCACCACTACAATGCCAACATCGAAGTCGTTGATGTGATCTATATCTCGCATGAGTCCATGGACTCACATACATACGATGTAGTCTTTGCCATATTGTAGTACTCGTCTCCTCATACATAATAGACTCATATACAGAATCCAAAAGCTGTAATTAGATAGTGGAGCTGACCAATGCATCCATATCCATCCATACATGGTCGGGTATGTCATGAGGCCTTTGTGCATCTCTATGCACGTACATGTGTTAACTTACACAAACCAATCTATGCCACATCTAATCTTTCCATCTCAAAAATTTAGTGCCATCAAGTTGAGATACACCATGCTAGAAATCCAAGAGACTAGCAATGTCACAAGAGACTAGAAATAATACTCTATCACCAATAGGATCATACCTGCATATCCATATGCATAACTCACATAAGAAATATCTCTATGGAGAAGAAAGCATGTGAGACACTTGTTGCATAACCATCCATCTAGCATGCACATAAAACCATGAGCATAAGCTTGTTCACCAAGTCTCCAAAGTGTCTAAGTAGATGTGAAAGAATCCTAGGAAAATTCAACAGAGTATCCCTATGAAGTGAGGAATCAAACAAGCTAACCAATAGCAAAAGAACAATGAGTAACTTGTCACCACCTATCACTAATCCAATCAAAGATAATGGCAAATACACATGCCAAAAATGGATGGAAATACATGCCAATACAATGGTGATACACCTCCCACTCAAGAATGAATCCTACAAGATGGTCCAATCTCTCAGGAACAACTTGTGACCAAGTCCAAGTCAATGGAGATAAGCAATGATCCAAGGCTATCACATAAGCATAAAGGATCTACTACAGTACTCTTCTAGCACAAAAGTCAACAATATTTTGGTAGCATCTCCTTTGTAAAATGGACTTTGAACCAAAATAATGTGTATCACTACAAGGAATACAGGTGCATAGTGACGGTTAACGTGACACAATTTCATCCTGATATAATTACATAAAGCATCGAGTACGCAGCATCGGTTAAACAACAAAAACTTTGATAAAACAGCGTCGCATAAGTGATGATAAATTGCATTGCATAAATGACAATAAAAACCATCACTTATGTGACACAATGTGGAGACGGATATACGATGGTTTAGCACCGGTTTGATGATGGTTTTTTGACCAAAAAATTAAAAATGTTGGAGGCTCTTCGATCAGCATTCACACGCATCTGATCCAAGGGCTCTCCAACATTCACAATTGCATTGCACTTATGAGCTGAAACACTTGCTTGTTGAATTGTTCTTTTGTCTAATCTCTATCTTATTGTCTCTGTTTCTCGCTGTTTGTCTGGTTTCTACCTCTTTCTCTCTGAATTATCTCTCTCTCTCTCTCTCTCTTTATTGCAAGTTATTAAAGAACTTAACCAAGCCAAAAATATGGCTAGCTATTGTAAGTACAATTTCCATTCTTTTTGTATCATTTGAATTGCGTTATTTAATTACCATACTCACACTTATTGATATGCACATATACATTAATACATGAAGATGCACGTTCACACATATACACATATACAGATGCACATACACACACATACATATGCACATACACTTACACATACACACACATACACATATACACAAACATACACATGCATATGCACAAACATTTCTACAAAGACATAAAAGCACTTGCATGCATGCATTATTGCATATACACATACACATACATTAACACATACTTGAATACATGTATATGCACATTCACATGCATGCACATACACATGGATGCAAATGGAAATGCATCCACATGCACATGCATGTTTCATACATATACACATGCACATACATACACTTGTATATGTTTATACACATACACATACATATGCACATACATACATATACACACACATACACATATATACACATATATACGCACATATATACACACACATATACACATGCACATACATACATATACACATATACATGCACATACACACATATACACATACACTTACACATGTACATGCACATGCCTACATATACACACACATACACATGCACATGCACATACACATACATATCCATATATGTACATACATACATATACACACACATAGACACATGCACATACACACATATACACATACACTTACATATATACATGCACATACATACATATACACACATACACATGCACATGCACATACACATACATATCCACATACACTTACCCATACACATGCACATACATGCATATACACACATACATATGCACATACATACATGCACATATATACATAGATACATACATATACATGCATATAGACACACTTACACAATATAGATATATACCTACATGTGCATACATACATTTTATACACACACAAGCACACATAAATATGAATGAACTATATAATTAAAGTAATAAAACACATGCTATATATATATATATATATATATACTGTATATATATTTATATTTGTATTTACTATATATATATATATATATATATACATACATATTTATAGTTACTATATATATATATATTTATATTAATATTTATATTTACTGTATATATATTTATATTTATATTTATTGTATATATATTTATAGTTATATTTATATATACTATATATTTATTTCATGTATATTTATATACATATTTATATACATATTTATATATATTGTATATTTACTATATATATATATATATATATATATATATATATATATATATATATATATATATATATATATATATATATATATATATATATATATTTACATACATAATTATATTTATTTTTTATATTTATAATATATATATATATATATATATATATATATATATATATATATATATATATATATATATATATATATATATATATATATATATATATATATATATATATATATATATATATATATAATTTATATATATATATATACTATTATAAATATATAAATTATATATTTATAATATATATATATATATATATATATATATATATATATATATATATATATATATATATATATATATATATATATATATATATATATGCACACATAAACATACATACATACATACACACACATTTACATATCCACAGACACACACATACATGCATACATACATGCATACATACATGCAAAATACATGCACACATAAACATATATACATACACACATACACTTATACATACATACAGACACACGCATACACATATACACATACACATACACACACACACCTACATGCAAACATATAAACATACATACATGCATACATATACACATATACATACATACATAAACACATATATACATATCCACATATATACATACACACATACACATGCATGCATATACACATATTCATAGAAAATACATGCATTTATCCCACAAGAATGTGTATTTGTGTATATGTGAATATGTTTGTATGTGTAAATGTATAGATATGAATGTTTATGTATGTAAATAATCAGATTATTAATATCTAATACCATTATTTGCAGATTCTAATCATTTAGATGGAAATCCACCACTGTCTCCTAATCGTGCAAGGACTATATACTGTAAGTATATTAAACTTTTAATTTTAAATATATTTGATGGATACATAACTGATATATATTGTTGTATTGTTATAATCAGATTCTAATCAATCAGAGGGCACTCCACCACCTCCTACCCATGCAACGACTTCACATGTGTCCTCCGATAGGAATTATGATAAATGTTACTATCAAAAGCATATTTGTTAGCTCAGGAAATGGTTGGTTTTTATGCACTAATATGTTTGTATTTGGCAGGGGAATTTGTTTGATTGCAGGTACTTGAAGAGTTGATCAAATGGTTGACGAGAGGTATTTGCAACTACATGACGACATCTTGCTCAGAGGGGAATGCCCTTAGTGTTTAGAGTTCAGGTTATGGAAAATATGAGCATGTTCAAGATGCAATCACTTGTTTTGAGCAGATACAATTTGAAGGAATCTATCCAGATCCCAACACTTTTGTTCATATCATGAAGTGCTAACAGTATACACAGATTTACCACAAGTTTTGGAAACATTGAAGCGTTCAAAGTTTACATTTTGTGATGATCCTGTTGCCATGGATATTTTATGGAAAAGTAATCAAATAGATGATGATTTAACAAGAGCATTTGGTTTAAAAGATGATCAGTTTATAAATCCATTTCCGTATGAAGCATGCATTGTTATGAAGCATCACCTTGCTAAGGCTATTGAATAGGCTCATGGTGCTCCTTATTGGTTTCAAACTACATATGACATGGAGACTAAAATGTCAGCTTTTATTGGGGATTATTATGCAAGGAATACAACATGGAAGCTCTCGATGCTAAGAAATACAACATGGACTTTCTCAAACTTTTGCTATGCATTTGAGGCAGGGGTGTGTCGCAGAATCTTGGAGCTGTTATTTGACTATAGGTAACATCATTACAAGAGATGATCCACAAACCTAGATGCTGCCAAAGGTTGTTCAGTTTGTTTTTTTGCAGGCGGCTGTCAAAAATCAGTTGTTTCTTTTTGTAGGTGGCTATCAGAAAGAAATTTGAGGAATTGGCGGAGTTTTTTTGCAGGCCATTGTGTGTGTTTGTCCTTAGTGGGGGGGCTGCTTCTTTTCCTCGGTGGAGCAACAAAGGGCAAAAGGGGGAGGTTATCTCTTGTTTTTTTGTGTGGTTCTCTTGAGCAGGTGCATAGAGGATATAGAAGAGGGGGGAGATTCAGCAGCGCTCTCTCTCTCTCTCTCCGCTTGGTGTGCAAGAACGAATACGTACGAGGGGGTGACTGCATATGTGCGGCTGCTCATCATCAGAGTGAAGGGGGAGACTTCTGGTTTTCAACGGGCACCGCCAAGAGCACAGGGAGCAAAAGGCAATGCTGAAAGGGGGGGCTTGTTTCCATCAGCACAAAGAGGGGGGGGTCTGCTAATCTTTTCCCCAAGAGGTAGCCTCCTTCGGGTGTGAGCTCGTGATGGAGTTGGAAGATAGTTCATGGAGGAGAGCAACGTGGGGGAGAGAATAACTTGCAAACGCTTCTACAGGGACATAGGACTATATGTTTCTACAAAGAATCAATAGCGGGATGATTGATGTAGGCAAGGACTGTCTAAACAGTGAATCAGAGTGGCAATTGTGCACGTGTAGCATATAGAATCAATTCATTAGTGGGAGTGTGTGCATAGAAGATCACTCGCAGACTCTAATGGTTGAAGCAGACAGGGCAAGATATTTGATGCAAACAATCCCATGAAGGACGAGGACAACATTTCTTAGTCAAAGAACAATTGGGGACATTTATTGGGGAGATTGAGTGGAGTAGATAGATGGAGTAGTGCATGTTCAAGTGATGGATTTGAAGGTGACTTCATTAGGACATTGATCAGAGCATTGGAAGCGACACTGCTGAAGGACAAGGGTCTGTTTATTTTTAGAGGTTGAAGAGGAATTCAAAGGCATTCGAGGAGGAGCGAAGTGACCCTTGAGTACTGAGCAGCTACAGTATGAGGAAGTTTTCTTAAAAGAAGCAATGAGCAGGTTCGGAGATCATCTCTTGCTTTGAATCTTTGATGAGATTGTAAAATTTTGCTGGCTTGTTAGCCATTCTCACGCAACGCTATTGACGAATTTTTTATTGTGATTGGATGTGCTGATGCATTCCTCTCGTTGGCCGAATTTGTTTTTTTTTGTTGTGGTTTTTTGAAAAGTGGTATGGATTCCTCCGATTCTGATTGAGACAACACACGCACAAAATATAACATTGTTTTTTTCGGGTTACTGCACCTACATCGTGTGACTACAAGGTTTGCCGTAGTTCTAACCGATTGATAAGAGCTTATGTGCATGGTATGTGTTGTTAAGTGCATAGAATGACTGTAGTAGTACGCATGTAGGCAATGATTTGTCTGAAATAGAGAATTGAAGATGGGAATGCTTTTGGTTAGATACATATTTAGATACAGTCAATGAACAAATTCAGAAATCTAATTTCTCACAATTTCGACACTCAATGAAGTCATACAGAATGAACGCTTCCTGATGTGCGTATGTATTAAGTATATGGTCATGCCAACAATGCCATGATGTTATTGATGAAAGTTTTTGATACTAAGCGACTTCACGGATAAGGATGATAATTAGAATAAACAAATCTATGAAAAAAGGAAAAAAGAAAAAACAATTAAATGAATAAACAACCACACAAATATGCTCAACCGACTATAATGAAGCTTTGTTGCACGTCAATAAACGGATGAATGTTCGAGAAACACTTTTGAAAAGTAACACATCTCAACTTTCTTTTGGTGCAAAGATAATTCCATGTGAACTTATCGTTCATGGCCAAAAATGGGTTGTTGATGCATATGATTTAAGCATCAAAGCTTTAATTAATTTCATCCCATGTTTCCAAGCTCTTCTTGAGGAGTGGTTGTGTGAGTAAGAGGGTGTGTAAGAGAAGTAGAAAGGAAGATAGAGAAGGAGAAAGAGAGTGAGAAGGGAACAAATTGAGGACAATATGGGGGGGGGGGGGGGGGGAGACAGTGGCTATGCGCATGTGAGTGGATGCATGAGAAAGAAAATGAGAAGAAAGGGAGTGTGCATGTAAAAGAGAGAGGAAAAAGGAAAGTGGATATATGTGTGTATGTGGCATGAGAGTACGTGAGTGGGTGAGAGGAAGGAACTCAAAGTAAGAGCAAGAGCAAGAGAATGAGGGGAACGGGGAAATAAGTGGCACGAGAGCAGGTGAGCAAGAAGATACATTGGAGTACATTCACTTACCATTTAGTGATATGAAAAAAGGCAAGTGAACTGATTTCGGGAAGTTTGGGTGAATCTAAGTATATGCAATCATCTTTCTCTTGGGCATTAGGACTCTTCATTTGGCGATCCTACTAGAGATCCCTAAAGAGGATATATTCAAGAGCAATTGTGGACTCAGGGTAAATGAAAGTGGCATAGTACAAGTCAATTGAACAAAACCTAGGCAGGTGGAAGGCACTTTCCCTTGGGTAAAGAGAGCTAACCATTTTGGTGCGTTTGTTGGGAAAAGCTTGGCACGTCTCTATAAGAGAGTTCCATAGGTTCCCCTAGCACCACATGTTGGCCGAGCTTGCAGACCCCGGATCTAGTACATGAGCAAGGGATCTCATCCTCAGGAGCAACGCAAACGCAAAGAGAAGAGTGCGCTCCAAGAAGAGACCTTGAAAGAGAAAGGAAGAGGTGGGAGTCGCAATGTGAGTCTACCTCGACTAGCTCGAAGAAATCTGCCAAAAACGTGTACTCCCGTAGGAGAGTTGCGAATCAAGTTCAAAAGTTTGAAGGAGGGATCCTGAGGCCGCGTGCACTAAATTTCTGGGATCGAAGTGATATTGACATCACACCCCTGTTTGAAATGGCTTAGCGGATTTTGGTTCATTTGGGGGACTTCACCAAGTTCTCAGGTGCTTGGGACGAGGATCCGGATAGCTTTATCCAGCTGTTTGAGGTTACTTGCGAGGCCAACGAGGTAGTTGATGGGGGTCAAAGATTGAGGATTTGTCTGGCTACTCTCCGTGATGAGGCAGCCAATTGGTATGGGAATTTGACACCACAAGAGCGTGGAACTTATCAGATGCTCAAGGAAGCTTTCTTGGCAAAGTTTCGATGACAAGGCTTCCAAGATAGATTGGCCAAACAGATGGATTACCTGCGCCAGGGAGTCAACAAGAGCATTGATAACTACATTCAGCGAATGGAAACCTTGGTAAGAAAGATGGGCATGAATGCCCTGAACGATGCGACATTGAAGAGAGGATTCATTGTCAGATTGAGAGATACTACGGTGCAACAGCATATCAGCTTGACAAGACCGACAACTTTAATAGATGCTAAGGAACAAGCAAGGCTTTGGGAGGAAGTAAAATTATGTCAACAAAGGAAGGTTGAGCTCTTATACGAGCCAATGGGAGGCACAAGAAACATACTGATGAAAGATCCTAGCCAAGGAAGTCCCACATTGACGACCCCAGCTTTTGTAGCTGCCACTAGCATGCCAGGCGAGGTGAAGCCTGCGCTGACTGAAGAACGAATACTGGAGTTGGTCACAAAAGCTATAAAAGCTGCCACAATGACCCAGGAAACATACAAAGTGAAACAGGAGGTAATTACAAACCCCAATCAAGTGTTTCGATCGAATACATGGTGTGGAAAGTGCCATGGTTACGGCCATCTGGCTTCAGAATGCCCTATGGTCTCGAGAGTATTCACAGATAGATCGCCACCTAGAATGCATTGCACTTTTTGTGGAAGGACAAATCACACGAAGGACCGATGTTACAACAAGAGGGCCTATGAAGAGCGGACCATGAAATTGGGAGATACAAGAGAAAGGTCCTACACGGGATTGCCTGCTCAAGGTGTCCCACCTACATCTCGTTGGGAAAATAGACAAACTTATGGATATGGTGCTTAGGGTCAGGGAGGAGACTATCTGGGAGGAGCTGCACGTGAACAAAGGAGAGATGGTCCAATCCAGTGTAGGAGATGCCATGGCTTTGGCCATACTCAATCTAGATGTCCAAACGAAAAGAAACCAGTTGATTATAACCTGATATGTAGGTATTGTAGTGGAGAGGGCCACTTTGATGAAGACTGTCCAAAACGAAGAGCTGCCACTGGCAATGATAAGGGGCCAGTAAGGTCCTCAAATTATGTTGAGACTCAGATGCATTCCACACCAAGAGCTCAAGAGCATGTTCCTACGATCGGAGTGGTGTTTAGGACGCCAAATCCTCAAGAAGGCTCTAGCTCGTCAATGCACTTTGTGGATGCTTACCAGACCAAGAAACTGCATAAAGAGCCAACTTTGGCAGTAGTCACAAGGACTCAAGAGTATATGAAGAAACATCCAGAAGGCAAAAGTGAAAAAGCTAGCCAGGAGAAGATACCCGAACATGGAGAGGTAGAGAACCAAGTTGGAGGATTTGCTGAACAACAAGAGTTTGAAGATAGGGAAGAAAATGAGATCCTTCCACCAATGACCAAGGAGTTTGTGCCAAGCATAGCGCCATTCCCTGAAAGATTAAGGGTTCCGAAGTGTCGAAAGGAAAGGCAAAGTACGAAAGAAGTTGACATTGTAAAACTGTTGTTGACACGGAAGTCACGTTGGACATTGGCACATTGTTGAAATGTTAACCTGTATATAGGAAACAATTCCACAACAAATATATCAAGAAGCCGAGGGAAGCTCGAGATAAAAAGAGACAAGATAAAGATGTCCAAGGTATTATTCAAAGTATTACGATGCAAATTGATTCGAATGCTCTAGCTGTGATAGTCGAGATTAAAGGGTATGCAGTCCCCGGTGCTCAGTTAGATAGTGGAGCCGTAGTCAATCTAATGACTGAGTACATGATGAAAGCTTTGGGCCTCAACCACATGGAAGAAACTCCAATGTCCTTGAGGATGGCAGATCAAACACAAGTTAAGCCTGCGGGTCTTTTGAAGAATGTAAGCACAGTTGTGGGGGGTCTAGTATTTAAAGTCGATTATCTGATAGTAAGACCAAGGACCCCAGAGGCCACTTTCTTGATCTTACTCAGACGGCCATGGCTTATGCAAGCCAATTGTGTGCATGACTGGCACACAGGTTTCATTTCAATAGGGCCAAAGTCTGATCGGATTCAAATCCAAGTATCTCCAAACTCGACGGACAAGAAGAAGACAATAATAGTCGATGAGATGGAAAAGAAAGCAAAGGAGAAAGTAAGGCAAGAGATGGCATGAACTAGGTTTTCTTTGAACACGGACACCTACAAGAATCTACTTCAAGATGGGTTCAACTTGCAGCTCTCCAAGAATCAAGACACGAAGGTGGGAGAATATCAAAATCTGTTGCTCTATAAAGACGATTCCGATTAGGAACTGCTAGGATGGTTGGCAAGTACAGGGGAGGCTGAGTGCTATACAATGCACATCAACCCGGTGGAGAAGGAGAAGAAAATGAGCCAGGTGGTGGATCCTCATGCAAGGAGGGAAAACTCTTCGAAAAATAGAAAAATTCTCGTTTGGAACTCGTGATCGAGGATATCATCAAAAGTTGACAAGGAACCAAGACAGTCAGCTATCCTCTAGCACCAGGAGAGTACATGACGCCATGAGCAAGGGTACATGCAAGGGAGAGCACGAGGGCAAAGGTAGATCTGGGAGAGAAAAGTGGTGTGTGAATCACGACAGTTCTAGTAAGGAGTTAGTTGATCGAAAGGAGAACCTGTTGAAAGTAAGAGATAGGGAGAACCAAGATGGTGGTGAAGAGAGGATTTTTAGACATGAAAGATTGGAGAAAGAACCTGCATTAGGAAATGCGCCAGAAAAGAGTACAGTGAGTAAAGTGCTTCATGCAAAGATACGTGCAGGATTGGGGACGGCCTAAAGGAGTTAGGATGGGCTCATGCGGAGCATGCCATAGTTATCCGATGGAGGTTTGATGGGATTAGATGTCAGGATAGCAAGCAGAACATACAAGGATCGATAGGTGAATGTGCATGGACAGGACTTCGAGCGAGCCATTGGATGATGGCACTTTTTTGTGTGATTGGGGTGTGATTACGAGAGATGTGTGGTTGGATACGAGAACGAAGCGAAAAGAACTTTTTCATTCAATTTACCGTCTATTTGCAGGAATCGAAAAAACTGGTAGACCAAGTGTGTTACTATGCAGGATCACTGAGGACTAGGCGACAAATGGCTGATCAAGTATATCAGAGCACTCTGTTCCACCTTGTCGTATATTTTTCAGATCAAGCGTTAGAAAGCATGGAGATATTGGTTGAGAGCTTGCGGACAAACTATGACGTGGAGGAGGCACACTGGCTTGTACACTTTTGGAATCAAGGTATGGACATTGACTTTCCATTTCCTCAATTCGAGGCTTATCTACTAGTTGGGCTGGATATGCCAAGGATTGGTACTTCTACTATGATAGCACAATGGAATTGCCTAACGAGGTAAATGATATTTATTGGCCTTGGGTGGATCTTTTGACGATAGGTAGCGATGACGGAGCTCCTGAAGTTGAGCCTGACTCGCCCTAGGGAAGTCGTTGGGATGCGAGTATGAGGTGAGGCTATATGAGACATCCAGGAGACCCACATTCTAGATCATCCAAGGATAGGTATATAAGGGACCAGGGCATAGCCGGTTGTATTTACCTAGTGAAAAGTCAATTCTATGATGCCTATGTAGTGTCTGTAACTGAGAGAGTGGGGTAAAGGGATGGTTGATCTGTCAAAGGCTGAAGTGTGAATGTTTGTATGCATGTGTGGGGAAAGTGGGGAACATCCCATTCTTCCTCTCCCTAATTCTCACGACTGGGGTATTAAAAAAAAAAAAAACTTTGTGTTGTGATTGTGCCAACGCGCTATGGTGGGCTAGTAGGTGGGTGGAGTTATCCTAGCCAGGTGGTTAGGACCACGAGCCGCAGCTAGTTTCGCATAGGCTTGGAATATATATTTTTGTCTTAGCTACGTGCCATAATGGGTTGGTAGGTAGGTGGAACCATCGTGGCCGGGCGGTCACGACCACGAGCCGCATCCAGCTTCGTTATGGGCTAGCTTTATATGTTATTTGTTATCATTATGTGGTTGAGGGTTGTGCACTACATTGCATTGGTAGATGGGTGGGATCAACTTGGTCGGGTGGTCAGGGCCACGAATCGCATACAATGTCAAAGTAGGCCAACGTGTGAATATAAATAAAATCTACATATGAAATTTTTTCCCACTCCTGAGGAGGAGAGAGAGAGCGAGAGGAGGGCGATGATCGCTTGGAAGGGAACATTATTTGCTTGTGGAATCGGTATATGGTGGTTTGCGATAGATCAGCTCACTCTGAATCAACATTCTCAAAGGCACGGATACTATATATGTACTTATGGATGAGACCTTTAGCGAGGTAATGCAACGGTCTTGATTTATAACTTGTGTGCTCTATCCAAGGGTTTTCCAGTGTGTGGAACACTCCAGGGTTTTTATGTAAGTCTTGACTTGTACTCGGGTCCCGGTGGCTTTTGTAGGATGACGATGGGTATTCTTAGGGAGTGTCTAGTCATGGAATATTTGTACATAGCGAATAGTAGGGTCAATAAAGGGTATGCATTTTGGGTATTTTGCATCTCTTGTTAGATTCATTTCAGTTGGCTTTGGTTATTTCGGTACTTTCTTTTTTGTTTTCTCGCAATGGTAGCTGTATGCGTAAGACATGGAAAGGAATGAATGTGTTACTTTGGTTGAGACTATTTTCATAGTGGAATGTATGAGCAATTTGATGCATGTTGGAAATGGAGTTGCATATATGTGCGTGTTCTTGGATCATTTTGTAAGTGAATGATTTGTATGTATTCATGAGTGATTTTTCTTTAGCACTAATAGCTTCAATGAGTGCAGGTCCAGTGGGAGTGATGGTTCGATGAAAAGGTATGGAAACAAGTTGTAACCTGACATGTTCATGGCTGTTTGGATCATATTGCAGGTGCTAATTGGCTCATTGAGGACGACTTCACAAATAAGAAGAGGGGATAATGTTAGCTCAAGAAATGGTTGGTTTTTATGCACTAATATGTTTGTATTTGGCAGGGGAATTTGTTTGATTGCAGGTACTTGAAGAGTTGATCAAATGGTTGACGAGAGGTATTTGCAACTACATGACGACATCTTGCTCAGAGCGGAATGCCCTTAGTGTTTGGATTTTAGGTTATGGAAAATATGAGCATGTTCAAGATGCAATCACTTGTTTTGAGCAGATGCAATTTGAAGGAATCTATCCAGATCCCAACACTTTTGTTCATATCATGAAGTGCTAACAGTATGCAAGTTTTTTACCACAAGTTTTGGAAACTTGAAGCGTTCACAGTTTACATTTTGTGATGATCCTGTTGCTGTGGATATTTTTTGGAAATGTACTCAAATAGATGATGATTTAACAAGAGCAGTTGGTTTAAAAGATGATCAGTTTATAAATCCGTTTCCGTATGAAGCATGCATTGTTATGAAGCATCACCTTGCTAAGGCTATTGAATAGGCTCATGGTGTCCTTATTGGTTTCAAACTACGTATGACATGGAGACTGAAATGTTAGCTTTTCTTGGGGATTATTATGCAAGGAATACAACATGGAAGCTTTCAATGCTAAGAAATACAACATGGACTTTCTCAAACTTTTGCTATGCATTTGAGGCAGGGGTGTGTCGCAGACTCTTGGAGATATTATTTGACTATAGGTAACATCATTAGAGGAGATGATGCACAAACTTAGATGCTACCAAAGGTTGTTCAGTTTTTTTTTGTGCAAGCAGCTGTCAAAAATCAATAGTTTCTTTTTGCAGGTTGTCAGAAAGAAAGTTGAGGAATTGGTGGAGTTTTTTTGCACGTCGTTGTGTGTGTTTGTCCTCAGTGGGGAGGGCTGCTTCTTTTCGTCTGTTGAGCAACAAAGGGCAAAAGGGGGAGGTTATCTCTTGTTTTTTTGTGTGGTTCTCTTGAGCAGGCGCATGGAGGATATAGAAGAGGGGGGAGATTCAGCAGCGCTCTCTCTCTCCGCTTGGTGTGCAAGAACGAATACCTACGAGGGGGTGACTGCATATGTGCAGCTGCTCATCATCAGAGTGAAGGGGGACAGTTTTGGTTTTCAACGGGCATCGCGAAGAGCAAGGAAGTAGAAGGAACCGCTGAAGGGGGGGGGGGGTTCCATCAGCACAAAGGGGGGGGGGGTCTGCTAATCTTTTCCCCAAGAGGTAGCTTCGTTCAGGTGTGAGCTCATGATGGAGTAGGAAGATAGTTCATGGAGGAGAGCAACATGGGGGAGTGAATAACTTGCAAACGCTTCTACAGGGACATAGGACTATATGGTTCTACAAAGAATCAATAGTGCGATGATTGATGCAGGCAAGGACTGTCTAAACAGTGAATCAGAGTGGAAATTATGCACGTGTAGCATATAGAATCAATTCATTAGTAGGAGTGTGCACATAGAAGATCGCTTGCAGACTCTGATGGTTGAAGCAAACAGGGTAGGATATTTGATGCAAACAATCCCATGAAGGACCAGTAGAACATTTCTTAGTCGAAGAATAGTTGGGGACATTTATTGCGGAGATTGAGTGGAGTAGATAGATGGAGTAGTGCATGTTCAAGTGATGGATCTGAAGGTGACTTCGTTAGGACATTGATCAGTGCATTGGAAGCAACACTGCTGAAGGACAAGGGCCTCCTTATTTTTAGAGGTTGAAGAGGAATTTGAAGGCATTCGAGGAGGAGCGAAGTAACCCTTGAGTACTCAGAAGCTACAGTATGAGGAAGTTTGCTTAAAAGAAGCAATGAGCAGGTTCGGAGATCATCTCTTGCTTTGAATATTTGATGAGATTGTTAAATTTTTCCTGGTTGTTAGCCATTCTCACGCAACACTATTGACAAATTTTTTATTGTGATTGGATGTGCTGATGCATTCTTGTCGTTGGCCGACTTTGTTTTTTTTGTTGTGGTTTTTTGAAAAGTGATATGGATTTATTATCCTCCAATTCTAATTGAGACAACACACGCACAAAATACAACATTGTTCTTGTCGGGTTACTGCACCTACATCGTGTGACTGCAAGGTTTGCCGTAGTTCTAACCGATTGATAAGAGCTTATTTGGATGGTATGTGTTGTTAAGTGCATAGAATGACTGTAGTAGTACACATGGAGGCAACGATTTGTCTGAAATAGAGAATTGAAGATGGGAACGCTTTGGGTTAGATACATATTTAGATACATGTCAATGAACAAATTCAGAAATCAAATTTCTCACAATTTCGGCACTCAATGAAGTCATACAGTTTTTAGAATGAGCTCTTCCTGATGTGCGTATGTATTAAGTATATGGTCATGCCAACAAGGCCATGATGTTATTGATGAAAGTTTTTATGTGCGTATGTATTAAGTATATGGTCATGCCAACAACGCCATGATGTTATTGATGAAAGTTTTTGATACTAAGCGGCTTCACGGATAAGGATGATAATTAAAATAAACAAATCTATGAAAAAAGGAAAAAACAAAAAACAATTAAATGAATAAACAACCACACAAATATGTTCAATCGACTATAATGAAGCTTTGTTGCACATCAATAAACGGATGAATGTTGGAGAAACACTTTTGAAAAGTAACACATCTCAACTTTCTTTTGGTGCAAAGATAATTCCATGTGAACTTATCGTTCATGGCAAAAAATGGGTTGTTGATGCGTATGATTTAAGGATCAAAGCCTTAATTAATTTCATCCCATGTTGCCAAGCTCTTCTTGAGGAGTGGTTGTGTGAGTAAGAGGGTGTGTAAGAGAAGGAGAAAGGAAGATAGAGAAGGAGGAAGAGAGTGAGAAGAGAACAGATTGAGGTCAATAGGGGGGGAAGAGAGTGGCTACGTGCATGTGAGGGGATGCATGAGAAAGAAAATGAGAAGAAAGGGAGTGTGCGTGTAAAAGAGAGAGGAAAAAGGAAAGTGGATATATGTGTGTATGTGGCATGAGAGTACATGAGTGGGTGAGAGGAAGGAACTGTATGCATGTGTGTGTACTTGTGTGTGTATGTGTGTCTCTATGTGTGTGTATGTGTGTTATCATATGTGTGTATGTGTGTATGTCTATGTGTATGAATGTGTATGTGTGAGTATGTGTCTCTATCTATGTGTATATAAATATGTAAAAGTATGTGTGTATATGTGTGTGTGTATGTATATATGTGTATGTATATATATGTGTATGTATATATATATGTGTGTAGGTCTCTCTCTCTCTTTCTCTCTCTCTCTCTCTCTCTCTCTCTCTCTCCCCCCCACCTCTCTCATATCAATCGATTTTTTTTTATGAATCTAGAGTGTCGCCTATGTGATGCTTTAGCATCGCAAGCAGTGTGCCGACATTGCTAATGGTGCCCTAATTAGTGATGGTTATAACAGCATCGCATAAACAACTCTAGCCATCCCTTATATGACGCTACATTTTTTTTTAATAATTATAGCAGTCATTGTTTATGCGATGCTCTGGGCAATGAGTATCCCATAAGCAACAGAACCTACTTTTATTCAATGGGGAGCATCGCTACGCCCTCCCCCGCTAACTTTTAGTAGTGTATGCCAAAAATCACACTCACAAATAGATATCAAATCAATGAACATATGCTAAAATAGTAGTCAATCAAGGTGACAACTGCATGTGCAACTAAAGTTCCAATTTGGATCATGTACCTACAGGGCAAAACAAGAATACAAGTACTAACAAAGATCCAACATCAACTCTCATAAATTTTGTGCAATCGACAACCTAAGCCATATCTGAGTGGCATGAATGACATATATACCACAATTCCACTATAGATCCATTGACAATACTATGATCAAAATCATGATGGCATAAACATGAAAGATCACAATGCCATCTCACATGCCAAGAATGTCACAAGATCATGTTCTACTCTCATATGGAGGAGGTACCACAGTGATCACACATGGTCAAGTGAAAGAAAAAAACCAAAGTTTAAGTGCTTGCGTACACTTGTCTCAACTATTTTTGCACTAATGAAGCTCTAAACCAAGATCGTAAGAGATATTTGAAGATAATTCCAATCTTCAACTACCTTTAGGGTTACATAGGAAAAAGTATGATAGTATGTATATTGCCTTCTTGATGCTCTGCCCATGGGGATCGAACTCATGGTGCATGCTAAAAAAGTTGGGGTTGTCTTTCTACACGTTTAGCCACCTATGCGAATGAACGGATGGCTCAATCATAATGAAGATATCTTTCTTCAATATGTAACGGTACTTAGAACACCTCAATTGGAGTTCTATAGCTCAAGATATGTACAAAACAAGCATTTACTGTCAATTTCACCTTCAGCTACAACACTATTGCTCTATATTCTACAGTGGGATAGCACTCCAAATCTAGACCTGTGTTCTTCTAGAAATCTCTAATTTGTTTTTCAAACCACACACAACAAGGTGAATCACTTCAATCTGACTTTTAAAACTCAAGTTACAGCCAAACAATTGACTTGTTGTCCAAGTGATTGTAGATTTGTCTTCTACATAAGTCTCCAATTTTTGAATTTTTGGGAGATTAAAACTCCAAACCAAATTTTATCTCCCACTGTGAATATTTTAGCCCTTTGTCTTAGCTATGCACAAAACTTTATAATGCACAAATCCGAGCTTCCTAGTTCGCGTTATGACCAAGATACTAAGCAACTTTCAAGAAGTGCCAACCTGCAGATTCATCTCTTGAACCCTAAACTTCCATTAAATATCCTTGCACACCAGTCTTCAACAAGCTCTGATACCAATGAAGAGCTTTGGTGTGTAGAATAAGAGGAGAAAGGAGGAGATGAAGGGAGAGCGAGGAGAGGAGTGATGCACACACATGCATGGGAGCCTCAAAACCCACATGATCATCTCTATTGAGGCAATGCTCTATAAAGGATGTATATATATGAATATAGGGGTACGCTCACATGACTATTATATCCCTGTTACCATTAGTGTCCATGTTAAAGGCCAAATGGCCATCGGAAACTTCTTTGTATATGTGCTTTAGTAAAACATATAGTGGCATGGTCAATCACAAACTATAAGCTCGACAACATTTGTAAGACCCAAGAAGTCTCTCTTCGTGCTCCTTGTGTATGGTGCTTTTCTGTGTATTATGTAGCCTTTATGCAGAGTACTATGTGTCACCTTAGGAGCTTGGTTTTCTACTCCGAGGATATTTTCATGGAGCTCTCAAAAAGGAGAGTGCACTATGGTGCATCACCATCGAATTACTTCATTGGTATCAGAGTAGTTTGATGCAAAAGCTTTGTTCCTTTTGTGCCAGTGAAGCAAGCACGCCCCCTCTGGCTTTCTCCATGGCTTATGACTAAGGTGGCAACCAAGGCAAAGACCTTAGCATACATTGTCATTCAAGTCACCAAAGTCACCGTTGGCACCATTGGCTACATGTGAGGGAGGACCTCAACGATCAAGGAAGATAGAAGTTCTCGATACTTCTCGGGAGATTACCCATCCCAATATTGTTCCGGCCCCTTGAGCTCACTCAACCGTGGCAATCTCTTGCCACTAAGCTGCACTCTTGTGGTGCCTAAAGAAGGGGAAAGACTAATGTTAACATTACCATGAACATATTTTGGTCCCTCAAAGCTTCATTCTTTGCTTTCAAAGCATGTTTTTGAAGCATTTTTGGGGTGTCTTTTGGAGCCATTTTGGAGTACTTTCACACAAACTTCTCTTCACAAAGGTCCAAGAACATCAAGAAGAGTGCTCTTTGTACTTCTTTGATAATAAATATCAACCTTTGGGGCTGTGCTTTCATTCATACTTGTAAAACTACAGGTTTCTTGAAAGGTTTTTCAGTTTTGGTGGGAGTATCCACTACAAATTTATGCAAGTTTTTGAGCCAAAAACATCAAAGTTGACAAACACTTGTACTTATTGTTGGCCAGTCTTTGGTCTGTGCATTCAACCTTTTAGTGTTATTTTACTGCATATATTGAGCACATACACACCATGTACGCTTCTGTGGATACCACTTATGTACGTCCATGTGTGCATTGTTTTGGGTATCCAAATCCCATGTTTCAATTTTGTATATGGAAATGTCTGAATTTTTTATACATCACTCTACAAGACAAAAAAATTAGATTGGATATTGCATAATTAGCTTAGCCTTACGATATTGCAAAAACTTAAAGAATGGATTTATTTAACATTTTGTTTGGCTCGATTCTTCCACTTTCAACCACTCAAATGGCTGAAGGACAAAAGAATGATCGGTTTTTGGACATGACCAAAAATAATTGTTTTCCATAAGATAAGAACTTGCTTTCTTAAAGTTTTATAAAAACTAAATAGAATATCCCCATACCTTTTGTACATATCATTAAATAGATTTCAAAAAAAAAAAATCTTTTTTATGATCGCATGTAGCTAAATCCGCGAGGAAAGAAAGGAGTAGATGTGAAGATAACAATATACAAAATACATAAAGACACACACTCATACATTCATACATACATATATGTGTATATGTGTGTGTATTTGTGTGCAATCATGGTAGTTCATACGTAGTGCTTTATCAAAGGCTACACATATGCTTCACAATGGACAAACAAGGTACTTATAAAAAGTAGCTTTAAATATCACAAACAGCTTAGAGAAAGAAGACAAACAAAGATTAAATGTTATATCAATGAGCCTAATGAACGTAAAGATCATTAAAATGAATAATAAAGCTTCTTTGATCAGTATAAACGAATCATATTGATCATCACTTGGAGTAGGGATATGATAGCACTCTCTAGACTATATGTAGAGTAAGTAGTAGAGGTTGAGCCCATGTTGAAGGCAGGGAAATCTGGAAGATGAATGATTAATTTGAAATCTGAAAAATGGTTAAACGTGGATATTATCTAGTTAGATATATCTTTTTGGTGTATTGGATTTTAATAAAATAAAAAGAAAAAGACGGTTATGTGGAGATAAAAAAGGACATGTCGTGAGAAGGAGAGAAGATGTTACAAAAAGAAGGCGCACGACAACCGTAAGGAGAAGAAGCTCTGCTGACAGGGATTTTGGACGACCGAAAAACAAGTTCTGCAGGAATCATAATACGCGCTGTGATTGATGAAATCGTGTGTTGTAATCAAGTATCTAGTTAGATATATCATAATACGCGCTGTGATCGATGAAATCGTGTGTAATCGCGGCATTAAGTCAATCTAAGAAAGAAACAGAAATGTCTGCGAGACAAGAGTTCTTGTTTGTAATCTCCTATTTCCGCAAATTCAATAGAGAGATTCAAATTATCTGCATAGTAGTGCATTGAAACTTGTGTGTTTGTGAGTGTGTAAGAAATCTGTTAATCTTTGAAATGAGTAAAATCTGGAATGTGACTGCGTAATTCTAAAATCGGTAAAAGTTACCGGAAAGTTACCGAAATGCAAAAATTATGGTGAACTTTCAAATATGATTCCGGTGGAATCTCTGTGAATGAAGACCAGTGCAAATGGAGAAGTGAGTGATATTGATTTGCTCTTTACTTAGATGTTGTGTTGAACCTCTAGAACCCTCAACACAATTGGCGATCCTACTGTACGACTGACATAGCCTCAAGAAATGCATGAGGGGCAGGCACAACAGTTTTGGTAAAGTATATTTTACGAGGGCACAGGCAAGAGCAACGAACGTGGAGACATCTTCAAACTTTTACGAGTGGTACGAGGCCGAGGAGCAGGAAGCTCTGGGAACTGAAGAGGAACAAGGGGAAACAGGTGCAACAAAGGCAAGGTTAGTGGGTGGCATACTTGGAGCATTATTCCTCACAGAAGCAACTGGAGGGGTAAGAAGTTGACTCCAGTTTGACCCTTTTACAGGGGCGCTCGGTCAAAGAACTAGGCGCACACCTCAACCACAGCCAATGGCTCAACCAACTCCTAATCCTAAGGTCAAAGAAGCTCATTTCAGTGGAACCTCTAAGGAGGATGCTGATTGCCATGTGGCTCAATTCGAGATAAAATGGACAGCGAATGGATATCTAGCTATGTATGGTGATGATATTAAGCTTCAACAGTTTGCAGCCATGTTGGAAGGACGAGCTATGAGCTGGTTCAGTCAATATGGCATTGTCCATTTTGCTACATAGGATGATTTAAAAATAGCATTCTTGCAACGATTTAGAAAAGAAAAGATGCCTTCCGATGTATTAAGGAAGTTGAGGGCCATCAGACAAAAGACCATGCTAGTGGAAGGCTACACTCAGAAGTTCCGAACCCTAATGGAGAGGTTGCAAGGTAATGAACGACCTACTGATGAGATGTTGGTTGGATTTTTTTTGAAAGGATTACGGAGCACAATAAGACATGAACTGGAACTAGAACCGAAATTGGAAACAAAAACGGAAAACGGAAACAAAAACAGAAATGGAAATGGAAATCAAAATCAAAATCGGAATCGGATCATGAATAGAGAATAGCAAAACAGAGAACAATCACCAAAACAAATAAAAACAGATCCCTCTCTAATGATGCATGCAAGGCTCTGATACCACTATTATCAGGATCTTGCTCACATGCACATAGAGGTTATGGATGCAAAAAACACATAGAAAAATAGACACGCCAAGAGACGAGACAGAGTGCAATATTGGGTGCAATCTCCCCCCATGCACTCTATTTCGATAGTCTATAGAGTGCCTGTATTTATAGGGATTTTTGATAATGTCTAAAGGAGTGGTTACATGCGAGCGGCTTCAAAAAGCATGTGTGAAAGTAAAAGTTGGTGACTTTTGTAGAAAGCCTTTGCTTTTCATATCAGAAATTACGGTCTACAATGACCCTTATTCTAACCACTACTTTTCTAACTAATTCTAACAATAGAACCCTCTACGTGGGTTTATTTACAAACTAAATTATAAATCAGATTTATTGATGTCCACCCTAAAGTTGGATTATTGATGTCCACCCTTTCATGCCCTCACGAACCTTCAGTTGCTATATCCAAAAACCAAAACACATAAATACATTAATAAGCCAATACTCCAACAATTCCTTGTTCAACATATTCCATAACTCATAACATCCACCCTCAAATGACCACAAATGATCCATGGTGCTCTAAATTATAAGGGCCCATTATGAGGAGAACAGATTATGAGAGCCCGGACATTTGTGGAACCCTAACTTCCAAGTAAGATGAGTTCTATGTGTGACGCTTGATGGTAATAGATGATCTTTGTGAGCCTAACCATTATGTTAGGTAGGGCACAAACTTCCCGGTAATTGGATTGCCATTCAAAGCCAAAATAAAGGCCATGTGGCACCGTGCAGTTTCCCCATAGAACCTTAATGGGGGGAGAGTAGAGGGTGCCTTGCCCCCTTCTATGGTCCATGGGGCCTATCCCCCTAGCCTGTAGGCTCGAGATGGTAGGACTTTTGGTTGTGAAGATATTGTCAGATTATATATTTTGTTGACTAATTTGTATCTCTTGACTACATTTATCTACATTGATTCCCCTTGTAAAATCTATATAAGCATGGCCTAGGTTTAGTTGCATAGCATTGCGCACTAGTAAGCCCTTCATATAGAGTATGTCTAGATTGCCATCTAAGCTCCACACTAGGAGTGCATGGGTGGACAACACCATCATTGTAGCTGCATTACTCTCGGCAATTTGAGAATTTGAGTTCTCTATCTCTCAGTGTGCCTCTATCTTTGTCTGCGTGTTTTCTCTCAGCTCTATCTACTAGCCTATTATGTTGTGCTATTATTTTCTTGCATGGTATCAAAGCTCAGGAGGCTTTGAGTGGTGTAGAAGCACAAACACAGAGGTTGCAGCCATTTAAAATTTAGTGCCTTACTCATGGAGGAGGAGTTGCACCTCAAGGCAAGGAGTGGTGGTAGCAAAGGAGACATTGCATTCATAGCAAATGTCAAAGGAGGCAAAATGGATCTTCAAAAGATGGAGACAAAAAGAAGAATGAAAAAAAAAGAATGAAATAAAGAATTTCAAGGGAGTGTGTTTCCACTATAAGAACAAAGGACACAGAATCCAAGATTGTCTCATCAAGAAGGCAACATAAAAATTGCACTTCAAAAGCTAGCAAGAGCAAGATGTCTGCCAACAGTATAGAAACACAACTTTAGCTATTTGTTACAATAGAGGAGGTATAGTGTTGGTGCAAATGCCAAGCCTACACACTTGGCTAGGCATGAGAGGATCTTATCAGGAATAATTGAAGTTCCATGGGAACCATTGCTATGAGTCTCTCTATCTTTTACCATTTGTAAAAGACAAATTGACTTGAAGGAATATTTGTAAAAACCACTAAACTCATGGAGATAGATGAATTATTAAACCACGAATTCTTAGAGAGAATATATCCTAGATTAGTGGATCATTTTTAGTAAGAGCATAAGCTGAATTCAAATTCAAAATTTGAATGAAACATCTATAAAAGATGAATGTCAAACTTGCAGAAACGAGCACTCAATTTCGAGGCATTAGTTGATCATATTGTAAGAGAGTGAGGCTCACATCATAGCCTACACCTCTATCTATCATTGGGCATTGATTATCATGCCAATGATAATGTACAACATTGTTTCATAATACAATAGATCATTCATCATATATGTTGATCTCTCTGTTAGTGTCACTCAAAACAATAATTTTATATTGCTCATATCGTAGTCAATACTCCACCATTTTAAATCTTCTATAGCTTATTGGAATCAATTCTAAGTCCTCTACGTGCTGACAAATTTTGAAGACATTCCATTTAGTGGATTGGGAGAAAAGCGCATTGAACTAATCACTCATCAATCTCTATAGAGGTCCTAAAAAATCGGGGGTAATGCTACACTTGCTAAATTGATTGCTCTCTCTATAGTCAATCATTTTTAAGTGATTCCACTTGGAATGATTAGATTATTAAGCTAATTTAATATCTCCAAAAGGAATTTTTCTAATTTCCACTATACTGGAAGCACTCAGCTTAACAAGCAGGAGGTGTGTGTACCAAAATAGAAGGTTTTAATTAGATTGTGAACTTGAGAGTAGTCTATTTTGGATCAAACATTACTCACATAATTTCCAAAGTACATAGGCACTTGTTTGTGTCATTGGAAAGCTAAGAGGGCCTAAAAAGCAACTTTGAGGCTAAAGAGGGCTGGTACAAAGCAGGGATCAGCAGTACCAACTCATTTTCTGGAGTGTCCATCCATCTCTCCCAACAGTGGTATCAGAGCAAAACTAAGGTAAAATGGGAGATGGTTTTTCTTCTTTCATTGATACATTGGAGAGGAACAACTACCAAGCACGGTCCTTAAGGATGAAGACATACTTGCAAGGAAGGAATCTCTATGGATACATCTTAGGAGATGAGGAGATGCCCATTTTTAGAAGCAAATGACAACCTACAAGAGAGGAGCATGAAAGACTCAATTCATGGTATGCCAAAGATACATTAGCAAGGTCATACTTAATTAACTCAATCTCTAATTTTCTTCTTCCACACATTAGGAAGTGTAAGGCATCCCAAGAGACTTGGAAAACATTGTCTTCATATTTCTCTTCCAACACAAGGGCTAGGAAGAGCCAATTGTGGATTGAGTTTACCACTCAAAGAAAGCAAACCAATCAAGGCATCTTAGAGTATGTGACCAAAGTCAAGGATGTAGCTAATCAATTGGAAAGCATAGGAGAAGAGATTGAAGAGGAGCAAATTGTGAGACAAGTAATCAATGGCATTAAGGCAAATGACAAATGGGAGAGCTTCACAATGTAGATTCCAGATGTTACCATTCTCATGGGACAACTCTTTACCCATGAAGCCAAGCTCAACAAGAATGGAGATTCATCAAGAGGTTATAGTTCTTCTGCCCTATACACAGATAAAAGAAAGTCTAAAGAGAAAGGAAAAAACAAGAAGATTGAGGATGAAGGAGCTACCTCCCAAGCCAACTATGCACGGAGAGGTAGAACCTCAAGAGGTAGGGGCAGAGGAGGTAAGCAAGGTAGGGGGAGACCCTATAACTCCTCACCATGTAATATTTGTGGATTGTCAAATCACACTACATATGTGTGTTACAGGAACTTCAAGGATCAGAGAGGTAGAGGTTTCCAAAGAGGTGGATATACACAATCAAGAAGAAGATTCAACCATCATCAAGGCTACAATAACAACCACAACAACAACTACAATAACAACTTCCAAGGAGGCTACAAGTCAAGGAAAGACTACAATAATTATACAGAGGAACAAGAGGATTCCCTTCTAATTATGAATATGACTTCACAACAAGGTATGAATGATGACCATCTCTTCTTCATTGACTCTAGATGCTCAAATCATGTGGCAGGCAATGTAGCTCTTCTCTCTGACCTTGAGGAACCTAAGGGAAAACATCAAGTACAAACAGGTGATGACACCAAGCACTCAGTGGTCAAGGTCAGAAATGTTAAAACCTCTGATGGAAATAGAAATCTGATGAGCAGAGTTCTATATGTACCTACAATTACCAAGAAGTTAATGAGCATTGGACAGATTGTGGAAAAGGGTTTGCACATCAAGTTCAACAAATATGGAGCATTTGTGGAGGATCCCCAACATGGATTCAAGAGAATTGCCAAATGAGAAAACACAGGTAGATTATTCACTCTTGAACTTGAAGATACAAGGAATATTGCACTTTATAGTTACAAAGACCAAACATTATCAGAGCTTGAAATTTGGCATAAGAGATTAGGGCATATTGGTGAGAGAACTTTTAAGCAAATATGTAGAGATCAATGTGTGCTTGGGATACCTAATGTATCCAAGCAACACATGATCTATAAATGTGGTGCTTTTCAGTTTGGAAAGTCTCACACGTTACCCTTCTCTAGAAAAGGTTACATGCATTAGGATTACCTAGAGCTTGACCATACAGAGGTACGGGGACCAACTAAGGATCCCTCAATTTCCGGATCAAGGTATTATGTATCTTTGATTGATGATTTTAGATGGTGGAGTATCTTATATTTTATGAAGCACAAAGATGAAGTATTTAGTTGCTTTAAAAAGTATATTGCACTTGTTGAGAACCAAACAGGAAGAAGTCTAAAGAGACTAAGGTCAGATGGAGGAGGTGAGTACTTCTCAAATGAGTTTGATGCATTCTTGCAGGTTAGAGGAATCAAAAGAGAAATTACAACAAGGTATACCCCTGAGAAAAATGGGATGGTAGAGAGGAGAAATAGACTAATCATTGAAATAGCTAGATCAATGTTAAATGAGAAAAATTACCTAATGATTTATGGGCAGAGAGTGTATCTACTACCAGTTATCTTGTTAACAGGTTGCCATCCAAATCTCTTGATGGGATGACCCCATATGAAGCATGGCATGGTAGAAGAACTTCACTTGATCATTGCAGAATCTTTGGATGTGTTGCTTATGTGCATATACCATCTCTATGGAGACCTTTCAAGCATTGAGAATTGTATGTACAAGCTTGGGAGAAATCCTTTTACAATCCATGTGAGAGCCATGTGATTCGTGTGATATCCAAGGTTTGAAGGCCTTGGATTAGCATCCATGTGGAGGGGACACTTGGCAAGATCTCCTCACCTTCCCCCCTTGGCCTTGAGGTATATGTATGAGTGGAGTTGGTTGGGTGGATACATGCATCTCTCACCCCCTTATGGCTTTTGTTATCTTTGTGGGAGTATTTCCTTAGATTAGTTAGTTCTGTTGTTGTGGAGGTAACTTTCACACAACACCCTCTCTTGCGAGCAGTATTGAATAGAAGACACATTGTTTAGGAACGTGTGTATGTGTATGTGCATGTGTGTTGTGTATGCATTGTGTATGTGTGTATATGTGTGTGTATTTGTGTGTATGTGTGTGTGTGTCTATGCGTATGTGTGTGTGTGTGTCTATGAGTGTATATGTGTGTGTACATATGTATGTGTGTGTAAGTGTGTGTGTGCGCATACCTGCCAATGGTCTCGCTCTCTCTCTCTCCCTCTCGTGCGCGCTCTTTCTCTCTCTCTCTCTCGGTCTCTCTCTTCTTGCTCGCGTCCAAGTCCCGGCACAAATGTGCCGGGAGAAATCAACTTTTTATTTTTACATTCCAGAGCGTTGCATATGCGACGCTCTGCAGTTTGCCAACGTCGTTAAATTCGTCGCTACTCAACGACGGTCATAGCGACTTTTTTTAAGTAGCGTTGCTTATGCGACGAGGGTCGGGCAAAAAAAAAATCTGAAATTCCTACCGTCGCTTATGCGACGACCTCGTCGCATAAGCAACGGTTCCCATTTTTTTCCCAAATCAGGGGCGTCGCTACGCCCCCCCTTTTTCTTGTAGTGACATACACACACATACACATACATACACACACATAGACACACACATACAATCACATGGATACATACACACATGCATACATACATACACATGCATGCATACATACACACACATGCATGCATACATACTCACATGCGTACATCACTACAACATATGAGGGGCATACCGACGCTGCATATACCGACGGTCATAGTCGGCCTCGGTATAGCCCTCAGAAAATCTGACTAAGAGATACCGACGGTCAAGTGACCGTCGGTATGACCGTTTTAAACAGATCATCGGTGTGGCCCGCAGCCGTCGGTATAAGCGTCGGTATAAGCATCAGTATAAACGTCGGTATGAGCGTCAGTAATTTACTGGCGATGCGTATACCGACCTCCATACCGTCGCCTATACTGGCGGTGAATTTTTAAACATATCGCGAACCCGAGAGCAAAACTTCACATTTTTGTGCATGTTTGAGTACTGTCGGTCTACTGTCGAACTTGCGCATGTGAACCTGCATTGTCTTGTTCACACACACACACACACACACGGATCTCTCTCTCTACACACACACTCTCTCTCGGCTTAGATCTCACATCTTGGTAAGTGCTGCACGTACTGTTAGCATTTGTGTTTCTCTATGCTTTAGGGTTTCTAATTTCTCTTTTTGATGATTTTGCAGAAATTTGTTGGCGTCGATTGTTTGGAATTGGACGAGAGACGACCTACATTACACTTTGACGACAACGATTCAAAGAGAGACATACTTGTAAGTGATTCTTTTATTTGCTATTGATAGAGAGAGAAGGAGAGAGAGAGAGAGAGAAAGAAAGAGAGAGAGAAGAGAAAGGAAGATACACATTAATTTACACATGCATACATACACACATACATGTACACACATGCATGCTCACATACACACACCTATACACACATGCATGCTTACATACACACACACATATACACATATGCATGCATACACACACACATAAATTTACACACATGCATACACACATACATACACACACATATATACACATATGCATACATACACATACACACACACACATATACACACATATATACACACATATACACACATGCATGCATACATACACACACATATACCGGCATGCATGCATACACACATATATACACACATGCATGTATACATACACACACATGTATACACATGCATACACATACATGCATGCATACATACACACACGTACACACACATGCACACACATGCATGCCTACATACACACACATACACATACACACACATGTATAGACATATATACATACACACACACATGTACACATGCATACATACACACACATATATACACACATGCATACATACACACATACAATCTTATTTTTATTTTGAAGTTTTTGTTTTACATCAAATATATAAAAATAGGATGAGGGTTTTAGGGTTAAATATTTAAGATTAGGATTTTAGGGTTTTAAATAGGAGTAGGGTTTTAGGGTTAAATATTTAAGATTAGGGTTTTAGCATTTTAGGTCTAGATATTTAAGATTAGGGTTTTAGGGTTTATTATTTCATATTTAAGTCTAAGTCTTTCTGATTAGGGTTTTAGGATTTTAATACATAGATAACATATATGCACAAGCAAACATATACATATAATACATACATACATGTAGATACACATGCATACAAAAATATACATATTTTAGATTTAAATCTTTAAGATTAGGGTTTTAGGGTTATAACACCTACATAAGATATATGCACACATACACATGCACATGTTATACATATATACATGTATATACACATGTATAGAGAAATATACATATTTTAGGTCTACATGTTTAAGATTAGGGTTTTAGGGTTTAGTATTTCATATTTAAGTCTAAGTCTTTCTTATTAGGGTTTTAGGATTTCAATACGTAGATTACATATATACACAAACACACACATACATATATTACATACATACATGTAGATACACAGGCATACAAAAATATACATATTTTAGATTTAAATCTTTAAGATTAGGGTTTTAGGTTTATAACACCTACATAAGATATATGCACACATACACATGCACATGTAATACATATATACATGTATATACACATGTATACAAAAATATACATATTTTAGGTCTACATATTTAAGATTAGGGTTTTAGGGTTTAGTATTTTAGATCTAGAATTTTAAGATTAGGGTTTTAATTAAATATATAAAATTAAATATATAAAAATAGGATTATGTAAGGAAAAAAAATCTGAATATATAAATAAATATATATATAAAATAAGATAATTATATACCTAAATAAATATAAAAAGAACTAGTGTTTTTAATAATTTTATTAAATATTTATAATTAAATATATAAAATTAAATATATAAAAATAGGATTACGTAAGGGAAAAAATTCTGAATATATAAATAAATATATATATAAAATAAGATAATTATATACATAAATAAATATAAAAAGAACTAATGTTTTAAATAATTTAATTAAATATATTTAATTAAATATATAAAATTAAATATATAAAAATAGGATTACGTAAGGGAAAAAATTCTGAATATATAAATAAATATATATATAAAATAAGATAATTATATACATAAATAAATATAAAAAGAACTAGTGTTTTAAATTATTTAATTAAATATATATAATTAAATATAATTAAGTAAAGAAGAAATCTGAATATATAAATTAATATATAAATACACAAACACACATACCTATATACCTATCTATATTCACATATATATGTAACATATACACATATATATACACATGCATACATATATATACATGTTTTAGTTCTAGGTCATTTGGATTAGGGTTATAGGGTTTTATTACGTACATAACATATATACACACATACACATACACATATAATACTTATATACATGTATATACACATGTGTATAGAAATATACATAATTTAGGTCTAGATCTTTAAAATTAGGGTTTTAGGGTTTAGGCATACATATAACTTAATTAAGAGAAAAAAATCTGAATAAATAAATAAATATATATATATAAAATAGGATCAATCAAGAAAAAATCCGAATATATAGATAAAATAGGATAGCTATATAGATTAGGGTTGTAAAACTAGGATTTTAAGTTTTTTTAGGTATTTAAGTATTTAGGTCTTTAAGAGTTAGATTTTTAGGTTTAATAAAAAAAACAAATGTTCTAAAATGTTCTAAAATGTCCATATTGTAGCAGATGGCTTCTTTGGATCCTGAAGAGAGAATGGCATGTCCTTGCACACAGTGCGAAGATTAGCTCGTTTACCACTTTACAATGGAGCAAAGATATCTATACTACGTGCTTCACTTGCCATGCTCAATCTGCAATCCGCGCAAAGGTTCTTCGCCACTTTCCTATCATTACACGAATTAAGAACATGTTTAGATGCAAATCTATAGCTGAGTTAATGTCATGGAATAGAAAGAGCAGGTCTACAGATAATGTAATGCGAGTGCCAGCTGACTCTGATGCTTGGAAGCACATAGATAGTAAGTGGCGAGAGTTTGCTAGTGAGCCTCGGTCCATACGTCTAGGCCTAGCTATGGATGGAGTGAATCCATTTGGATTACGCAGTTCTTCATGGAGCACATGGCCTGTATGTATGGTCAATTATAATATCCCACCATGGTTGGCCACAAAGAAAGGTAATTTATTATTAGCTCTTATTGTACCAGGTAAGTATAAGGTAAAAAACATGGATGTATATCTTGCACCACTTGTGGAAGAACTGTGCGTTTTATGGGATGGGATCACTGTGCGTGACTCGATTTTTACCTCTTCTAGAAAATCTTCGACCTCTCCCACCTTTTCCAACGAGCAGATGGCTAGATGCAACGGTTTCACAAGCAAAGGCAGCGGGTGAAGATATCTCTGAAGAAGAAGAAGAACTCGCAAAAGGATGTGATTGGGAGTATATCAAATACGGTGCACTATGATCTCATGGACGACACTTTCGAATCGCACGAATCGATCAAAACCGGTCTACTTTTGATAGTGGAGTGATGGTGAATTTTTTGAAAAAAAGTAGAGCGAGTGCAAGAGATGATAATGCTTTAGAAGGCGAGTTAGATTATTGTGGTGTGATTCAAGACATCTTGAAACTATCTTTCAGAAAGTTGGATTACTTTGTTTTTGACGTGAAATGGTTCAAAGTAGTCACCTCTGGAAGAAACGCAACAGTGAGACGAGATAAGAGCAGTTTGCTTCAAGTCGACTCCACAAGATTATGGACAAATGAAAGGGATACATTTGTACTTTCGGAACACTGTTAGCAAGTTGTTTTTATACCAGATTCAAAAGACCCAGACTGGCTATTTGTTTTACAAGTCGCTCCACGTAGTAGACAAATTTTTGAAAATGCAGATGTAGAAGAAAGTCCATCTCTAGTGGACTCAGAGATTCATTTGATAGTTGAGGAGGAAGAGATCATTGTTCGAGAAGAAGAGGTCATTGAAGAAGATGTCATTGGTCGAGAAGACGAAGCAATAGAGGATGATCAGGAGGAAACCAGCATAGCAAGCAATTTAGAAGCCATAAATTTAGAGATAGATATTATCGGTGCATCGGATCTTCAAGAGGATGCTAGAATAGAGGACTTTTGAATAAAAGACTTGTACGTACTAATTTTTGGTTTTTTTTGTTTATTCCCTATATTATTTTTCTTATCGCATGCTAATTATTTGAGTTCTTTTATTACAGAGCACGATGGGAGACAATCCTCCAGTCACTCCACAGTCCATGACAGAGAAGCAGTTTTTGGAGTTCATCTCTCAGGTTCCTCCTGTGTATATGGCCGCTGCATCACAGTATTGGATCGCTCGTGGTAGCACTCCTCCCGGCCTCACTCCTGGCGGCCTTACTCTTGCCGGCCTCACTCCCGCTAGCCTCACTCCCGCCGGTGTCACTCCCGCCGGTGTCACTCCTGCCGGTGTCACTCCTGAGGGTGGTGCTACTCCCGTAGGAGGTATGTCTCCTAGCTTTGTGACTCCACCACGACCATCTTTGGAGCCATCTCCTACTGGGTCTACTAGTAGACATGTGCGTTTGACACCTCAGCGCGATATAGGGTCTAGCCCGTCTTGTAGATCGAGGTCACGCTCTGGAGCAGTAGGTTCTAGGAGTGGATCTGTAGGTAGATCTGGAGGCGGAGGAGGCAGTTGTTGTGGAGGCAGTGCGACGGACGTTGTGTCGCCCGCTTCTACTCCTAGGACGAGTACCTCAGATGTAGGTACGCCACGCAGTACACCACGCAGTACACCACGCAGTACACCACGTACACCTTGGGGTGCTCATGACCATGATGACTACAAGGTGTATAGAATCCGAGATGGAGCTCCGGTGATGGATGCGGCTAGCAAAGCAATGCGTGCACGCAAACGATAGCTTTTCTCCATCCAGTTTGGACACTCCATCATGCAAAAATGGAGTGAACAGGATAAAGATCGGAAGAATTATATCACACAGACGATTTACCAGGAGTTCCAACGAACCGATGGACAGTCGATTGTCAGTTCAGAGTGGATTCTGCATACCGCACGTGAGGTCATGTCGCATCGACGATCCGAGGCTCGTGATGCATTCAAAGAAGGCTTAACAAAGCCTGTGTGGTTAGATGCTGAGCAGTGGGACATGATTCGTGATGAGCAGCAGCAGACTCCTGATCGATATCACCAGCAGTGAAATGCCGCAGCCACACGTCTAGACACGATTGGACCGTCACATTTGGGCAGCGGCGGATATGACACGATGCATCATGAGTTTGTAAGTACCATTTCATTTATTGAATTTATTTGTGTTAAATTTCTCATATATATTTCTCTAATCTTTTTATATTTGTTTCAGGAGCTCGCAATGGGTCATCCTCCAACATGATCGGAGGAGTCTTATGGATATAGTCATGGGTTGACTGCACTATTGCAGGACTTGGAGGGACGCGGTGCGGTAGTTTCATGGGAGCGCTTGCGATGAGGTAATTAATTTATAATTAATTTATAAACTTGGTTTTTACTTGTTTGTAATTTTCATGTGAATTTATCTCATTCCGTTAATGTTCTTTGTTGCAGGACTGTTGATATGGAACGTTCTTTGCATGTGTATGGCAGTGGAAGACCAATATTTTGTATTTGATTTCCATATGGCAATACATTGCTTTGCCACATTTTGTAAAAGCGTCATATATGACAGTGGTTTGCCACACTCTTGTACATGCTTCATTATTGAAATATATAACTTCTTTTGTACATGGTTCATTGTTCATTCTGATTATCGATCTCTTTTGTGTAGAATAATACTCTGTTTCATGAAATCATATTTCGGTTGTCATTAGAGTACGCATCACATGTACTGGGTTTTTTTTGGGCAGAGTGTATTGTCTTTTGTTCAGCAACATCATGGTAATGTTACTGTAGCAAAAGACAAAACATTCTGCCCAAAAAAAATTTTGCAGGTATGGTCGTCGGTATACGCGATGGTACTCCCAGTAGTGTCATCAGAATAACCGTCGATACACCCAGGAGGCGATGCAGCAGAAGCTGATTACCGACGCATATATCGATGTTTATACCGACAATTTTGCAGGTATGGTCGTCGGTATACGCGATGGTACTCCCAGTAGTGTCATCAGAATAACCGTCGATACACCCAGGAGGCGATGCAGCAGAAGCTGATTACCGACGCATATATCGATGTTTATACCGACATATATACCGATGTTTTTTACCGACGCTTACACCGACGCCTATATCAACTTTTTGGTACCGACGCGGAAACCGACCTTTACACCGGCGTCGCGGCAAATAAAGCCGCATTCATTTTCCTCAGTAAAAACCTCGGTATACCATCGATCTCTTGTAGTTCATGCACATATGCATGCACACACACATATGAACATGCACACACACACTATACATGCAAATGCACACACACATACACACACACACACGTACACATACACATGCACATATACATACACCCACATATACATACAAACATAGAGATACACACATACACATACACACACATACATGTAACATATGCATACATACATACACACCTGCATAGATACACATACACACATGCATACACATACACACACATACACTCTACATACACATACACACATATACGTTCATACATATACATACACACATATACATACACACACATATACATACATGCATATACATACACACACATATACATACATGCATACACATACACACACGTACACACAAACACATCCATTCACATATGCAAATACATACACATATGCAAATGCATACACATATGCAAATGCATACACATATGCAAATGCATACATATTTGCAAATGCATACACATTTGCAAATGCATACACACATACAAATGCATACACATGCATATACACATGCATACACATACATATGCATACACACATATACATACATAAACACATATACACACACACATCTACATTGATTTCTAATCCATTTTTTATGTGTAGAGATATTATGGATCGTAGTAGAGAGAAAAAAATGAAACTTACTCTCATAAAGAACTTATGAGAGGGAAAGTGTTGTCTAATTCCTTATGGGATCTAATGCATGAGTAGGCAAACATGCCTGATGAGGAATTAGACTATACCATATAGATGCTTATCCAGTAGCTAGACGAACTCTCCTCTAATAATCCATTTGTAGGAAGAGAGTTGTCTACCCATAGATATGTTTTCTTTTTATAAATAATATTTTAATGATATTATAACACATGTTTTTATTCACTTTTATCTATTTATTTTTTGTACACCTATACCATCACTAGCTCATGAGAGCACAACAGAGGTACCTATGAGGACATGCATAGGAAGCCTACAGTTAGAGTGTAACATAGAAACTAAGGGGAGTATAGTATACATGAGGCATGGTTTGGATTTTCAAAGAGGAATGAGAGATTTATGTGATTACTATCTGCTTTTTGTTCAATTAAAATGGAGGTAAGTAAAAGCTTTACATAAATAAATTGAAATCTATATTTTATGTTTTTTTAATATGATTTTTTTTGCAATGCGTTTGATGAGATAGACAAAAAGTACATGCTTAGTTCACTAGAGATAGAATTGTGCACTCAATGGTGCCATAGTTGGTGTTTGAAAGAGATGTAGATACTTGTGGCACTTCATCCTCACAATGCATGATCTGCATTCCTTTTATTTTTATGTTTATGTATCTATGTATGTATATGTATATATATATATATATATATATATATATATATATATATATATATATATATATATATATATATATATATATATATATATATATATATATATATATGTGTGTGTGTGTGTGTGTGTGTGTGTGTGTATGTATATATATATATATATATATATATATATATATATATATATATATATATATATATATATATATATATATATATATATATATATATATATATATATATGTGTGTGTGTGTGTGTGTGTGTGTGTGTGTGTGTGTATGTATGTATGTGTATGTATGTATGTATGTGTGTGTGTATATATATATATATATACACACACCCACATACATACATACATACACATACATACATACACACACACACACACACACACATATATATATATATATATATATATATATATATATATATATATATATATATATATATATATATATATATATATATATATATATATGTATGTATATATATATATATATATATATATGTACATATATATATATATATATATATATATATATATATATATATATATATATATATATATATATATATATATATATATATATGTATGTATATATATATATATATATATATATATGTACATATATATATATATATATATATATACATACATATATATATATATATATATATATATATATATATATATATATATATATATATATATATATATATACATATATATATATATATATATATATATATATATATATATATATATATATATATATATATATATATATATATATATATATATATATATATATATATATATATATATATATGTGTGTGTGTGTGTGTGTGTGTGTGTGTGTGTGTGTGTGTGTGTGTGTCTATGTACTATATGTGTGTGTATGTGCTTATCTGTGTATATATGCATGTGAGTGTATGTGTGTGCATATGTGTATGTATGTATTCATATGCATGTGTGTATGTATATAAGTGTGTATGTGTGTGTGTGTGTGTACATATATGTGTGTATGTGTGTAAAAGTGTGTGTATGTGTATATGTGTGTATGTGAGTGTATGTGTGTGTATGTTTGCATGTGAGTGTATTTTTGCATATGTTAAAGTATATGTGTGTACACATACGTGTATATGTATGTGTGTATGTATGTGTGTATGTATGCAGGCATATGCATGAGTATGCATGTGTGTCTATGTAGGCATGTGCGTGTGTGTCTGTGTACATGTGTGTGTATGCTCTAAACACAACATTATGTGTGTGTGTATATATATATATATATATATATATATATATATATATATATATATATATATATATATATATATATATATATATATATATATATATATATATATATATATGTGTGTGTGTGTGTGTGTGTGTGTGTGTGTGTGTACAAATATGAATATTTCTCTCTTTTCTTCTCTCTCTCTCTTTCTTTCTCTTTAAATATATCTCTCTCTCACTTCATTTTCCTCTCTCTCTCTCTGTCTATTTATCATTTAAGGTTTTTTCATCTCTCTCTCTCTCTCTATCAATTAAGGTTTTTTTTATATCTCTCTCTTTCTCATTAAAAATCTCTCTCTTTGTCTCTCTACTAAAGAAAAGAATATTTCATGCATGTACGTAAATCACTCACATTGATGTAATTTTGGAATGCTTTTCAAAGAACAATCGATGTCACATCTCATCAAACAAAAAAATGATGCCAAAAAGCTCTTGCAAAACAAAATTAAAGCAAAATTAAGGAACCCTGAAAACAAAAAATGAATAGAGAAAAAGAGGGGGTGAAGGAGTGCATCACTCACTTAGATACACGAGAGAGAGAGAGAGAAAGAGAGGGAGAGAGAGAGAGAGAGAGAGAGAGAGAGAGACGGAAGGCAGGAGAGAGAGAGAGAGGGAGGGAGAGAGAGAGAGAGAGAGAGAGAGAGAGAGAGAGAGAGAGATGTGTGTGTAGAGAGAGAGATCTATGTGTGTGTGGAGAGAGAGAGAGAGAGAGAGAGAGAGAGAGAGAGAGAGATTTGTGTGTGTGTGTGAATGGAAAGAGGGGAGGTGGATGTGTGTGAAAGGAGAGATAAAAAGCAACCATGAAAGGAATCCCTGTTTCATTCATCTACAACTTATTTATTAAACGCGTTATGGTTGAGCTAATGCGCGAAACTAAATAGAAAAAGTAAATTAATTTGAGCTTTTCTTTTTCAGGTACAGCAAAAAAAAAATAAGCGAATACAAATAGAGATGCACATCCTCAGAGGACAGGGCTCAAGAAACTCAGCCTTATAAACCCAGAGATCGGATTGTGTTGATCATATGGTTCAGCGGGACATGACGAGATGTTTAATGAACTTGAGACCCCTTTCGCAGTAGATTTAAACAAAGGGATCCGGCCATTGCGATTCTCTTCTTCAACGATAGCTTTATTTCTAAGCAGCCAACAAACTGAGCCTTTTGGCAATCTCTGGATTCCTGCATACACCTCATATTATCTCCTTAGGGCCTTATTTCTAAGCGGCCAATAAGCTACAGAAAATCAGACCTCCAAATGTTCCAACTGTTTGGAGGTCTCCCCAGATAAGAGATCTCCACCATTTAGACATCACTGTATTTATCTTCTCGAAAATAACAAGTTGTAACCCAGATGGGTTCCACATGAGGGAGATAATAGATTTGTCGGCGTCATTTGTAATGCCCTCTAGCTTATCAAACTTGTCCCCTGCATTGTGAGATGTGAGATCCAAAGGACACTAGTGCCATTCACTTGTAACTTTTCTCCTTTATTTTAATTAAAGTCCAGGAGACTAGGCCAAGGCAAAACTTCCTTTATTAAATAAAAAAAAAGTTCCAACTGTTCCTGCACACACTTAATATGATGGGTCTGGTTGATGATTATAGGAGCCCTTGTGAAAGATCTAGATGAGGGGGTTTGATGTTCGGACTTGTGATCACCTTTTATTCGGGGATCCCCTTGCATTCACGAACGAATGTATTCTTCTGTGTTGCAGCATTGCCCTCCACTGCAGCCACCATCGACGGATCTTCCTGATCAATTCCGGGCTTCAGAAGAATGTTCTTAAGCTTTTCTAATATTTCATCAAGGCCCACCAGCGGTATTCCTTCCGCGAAAGAACCCTGCGTATGCGCACAAGGCGGGCAGCTCGAGTTTATGAGTTCTTCAATCCTTTGGATTCCTTTGAGGATTTCTTCCATCTGAACTCCGAGTCTGAAAATTTCTGCGTCAGTGTGGGTAACTCTCTCCGCAGCGTATAGAAAAGCACACTGATTGCAAAAGAACATAAGTTTTGTGACTAGATTCTTCCTTAGGACGACCAATTGATTGCTGTACTGAAGCCTTCGGAAAGGATGGTATCAGTGTGCTTTTCGTATGCAGCATTTTACAAGGTGTTCTCCCCGTTCGAGTGTCTTGCAAAGCTCGTCACAATGAGACCGCAAAGCAGCATCCACTCTCTGGGATGCGAAGTGAGAGCTGAGTTTAAGGAAGATAGCTTTATTGGATACCAGGTCTCTTTCAAGAGCTTTACAATGCTTCTTGCACCAGATACTCTTGATGGCCGCGTCTTTTAGAACTTTGAGTAATGCCTCAAGACCACACTGCAGTGCTACTCCAGCGACTGCGGTTTCCATATTGTTTGATCTTTTCACATAGGTGTGATGCAAACGGTCGCAATTTGAAATAGTTGGATGTCCTGTATGAAAAGCCCGGTCAGAGAATAGGAAGCGGGAGATCCTTTGAGAGTGTGTTCATGTATGTATGTGTCAGCGCGTTGGCTCTGTTGAAGTCTGGCAGAGAGAGTGACAGAGAGAGAGGTGGAGGAGGAGGAAGCGGTGATATCCTGTACTGAACTTGCAAGATGATAGAAGGAGAAGATGCACTAATGCAGGAGACGAAGAGAGGATCATAATCGAAAGAGAAGATGCGCAAATGCAAATGCGTATGCCCTGACGAGAGATCGAAAGAATTTGTACTACTCTACAAGTCCTCGTTAATTCGATGGTCAAAAAAGAGAATCTAATATAAATTAAGAACATATGAGGACCCATAGTACACGTGAGATTAGTGATTACAAGCACGGCACCCATAGTACACGTGTATGCACGGTTTTGCAGGTCTAGGCAATTGCACGGCTTTGCAGGTCTAGGCAGAGAGGTGCGAAGTTGAAAAGCAAATGTTTTTGTAAACTATAACTTTCTCAATGTTTTTTTTTAATCCTAGATCAATGCTATTTGTTAAACATCTAATCGAATATGCTTTCAATAAAATTTAAGAGTGTCCCTATGCATTCAAGGTGAGAAACCTCATGAATTTTCACGTGCCTTACGTTTTCTTTAGTTAAATAAGAATGAGGTTTCTCACCTTGAATGCATAGGGACGTAAGGCACGTGAAAATTCATGAGGCACGTGAAAATTCATGAGGTTTCTCACCTTGAATGCATAGGGACAGACTTAAATTTTATTGAAAGCATATTCGATTAGATGTTTAACAAATAGCATTGATCTAGGATTAAAAAAAACATTGAGAAAGTTATAGTTTACAAAAAGTATGTATGTATGCAAATGCAATCGCACGGTTTCGCACCATCTGCAGGGTGCGTCTGCGTCAGCTAATAGATTGAAGACTCAAAAGAACTCATTATGAAATCATGATGACGTCTGCAATGTTTTCTGATGGTAAGCCGAACAGTCCGTGGTCGGCCTGCCTAATTCCAATACGCGGGTAACGGTCATTCAGTAGATGAGATAAGCGTCCAGAATCTGGATGCGGGTAGCAGGGGGATCTACATGAGATAAGTGTCATTGACTATTGTACTTTGACGGCCATATTGCCCGCTAAAAATATAAAATGTAGGTATTACTTGCTGATAATCTTCAATTCATAACCATAGCTATGGGACTGTCATTCACATATAAATATTGAATGTAGGTATTGCACATAATTTTCAATTGTGAAGGCATAGCGGCCTGTCAAGATACAGTTGTGGGACAATGGGACTGTCATTCAGTCCCGGGAAAACGGTGCACAAATGCAGTGTTGACGTTCGACCTACGTATTCCCAATGCCCATATGATAAAATAGATATGCCCCATTTATGTACGCTTACGAGACTCGGAGTGCCTAAATTTGACGCCCAGCCTTGGACTTCAAAAAAATACTCATGAAGCCGAGGTAGAAAAATATGGTCCTTCAGAGTCATGATGATGAAGATGTGGATATCTAGTATTGTAATTTTTTCGAGCGGGCTAGGGTTTGGGCTCTCTCCTTCACTATGAGTTTTGTGTCAGGCTCTCCCCCTCCAATATCAAAGGGGGGTCTCAGCTATTGTTCGAGCTCGGTGCGGCATGTGCTAAAGCTTGTGTCCTCGTTGTGGAAGATTGTTGGGCTTTCACCCTCCATCAAAGAGTTGTCTCCTATCCTCTGCCCCTGGGGAGGGGGGGAGCCTGTCGCTGATGGACATTGTTACCAATGGGTGTGGATCTTCCTCGATCAGGTCCTATGCGGACATGGCCAGAGCTCCAGAGATATCTGTTTTCGAGATAGAGGCTTCGATATTCGACACGTCCACTTCCCCATTACTTGTCTCTGACCACCCCAATGAGCAAGGTAACGAGCATTTGGACTGCAACTTCAACCAAGGTATGCTCAATGACTCCCCTCTCCGCACTGGGGTTGAAAAAGGGAAAGGAATAGCAAACGATGGCCCTCATTTCTTAAACATAGATATGCAAGATACCTCGGAAGGAGAATCTCTAGTTATTTAAAAGAACTCAATGTTTACCTGGCATAACGGACTGGTTGATCATTCCACAAAATTCTGCATCCTCCCAGATCATGTTGGTCCTGGGCCACTTCTCCTTGTATCATCTGCATGTGCCTTTCTAAATCCTCGAGTCTTCATAGAGGGCAATCCAAGTTCCTCATCAAGGATCTTTTTTGAATCGCTTGAATCTCCATCAATGTCTTCAAAACCTGTAGATGTTTTGTTACCAGCAGAAAACTTTTCTTTACCTTTCTTTAATGTAGTTGATGAATTTGCTAGACAGAAATTTCCACACAATCTTCCACTCCATGGATTTGAGTTGGAAGTATTGCTTGGTGATGCATCTCATGCAATCAAAACTAAGATTTTGCACTTGATTTCTCAACATTTCCTTTTTCATTTGGTTCAAGATCAAGTCCATCTTTGGCATCTGCATAGAAGCTTGACATTTCATCAAACGCCACATCTCTGCTTACCCTCACCTGTCATGTGAGTGGGTTATAACATTTATACCCCTTTTGTTCAAGGGAGTACCCATTGAAGGTACATTTTTCTACCTTTGGATCAAGATTCGTCCTTAACTCATTTGGAACATGTATATATTCAATACAACCAACTTCTTTCATATGTGATAAGTTTGGCTTTTTACCTCTGAACTTTTCTTCAGGTGTAACTTGATGTATAGCAGCAATGGGAGTTCTATTCATGATGTATACAACATTGCGCACAGCTTTTGCCCAATAACAATGAGACATATTCTTCTCAGCCATTAAGGCTCTTGCTATTTCTACAATATGTGTACTTCTGCATTCAGCAATGCCATTCTATTGTGTACCTACATGAAAATTGTCATTGAATTCCATGACTTTTAAGGAAGTCGTTGAACTCATTCAACATGTATTCACCTTCTCCATCAAAGGAAGGCTTAGGCATGGTATATGTTGTGAAGAAGTTTAGACAATATGTACTGGCCAACAAGTTCAAAATTTTCACTAATCATCAAGCTTTATTATATTTGGTCAATAAACCTTGCAACACAGGATGCTTAGTAAGATGGTTCCTCTTACTAATGGACTATGACTTTGAAGTGGCAATTAGGATAGGAAGACCCACCTAAGGGTAGATTACCTTTCTCACATCATTGCAGGAGAGTCATCACAAGGTGTGATTGATGAATTGCCCAATGCTTATTTGTTTAATTTAGAAGTTGTTCCTAAATGCAAAAAATAAGTTGGTACCTCTCCTAACCTCCAGACCGGCAAATATGAATGTGAAAACAAACAAAGAAGAAATTGTAAAATCACAAAAATAGCAAATATAGCCCACATGTATGTACAAAGAAGATGTAGAGGGTGTATTAGTTTGTTGTGCCCATGAGGATGAACATAGTAGCTCATTGCAACAAGCCTAGGAAGGATTTCTAGGAAATCACTATTCTAAACAATGGATATTGCAGAATCTAAAATATTTAGGAGTGTATTGGCCTTGTATGGACAAAGAAATACATGAGTGGATTAAGAACTATCCAATGTGCCAGGAGAGGCCCCTAGTGGAGTATGACACCCTTTATCATGTATCATTAATTCCAAAGTGAAGTGCTCCATTAGTAGAATTTATGAAATTGGGAACACTACCTAGTAAACCTAGTTTAACAAGAAAAGGGAGCATGGAGCAAGAGGCTCACAACTACACCTTAGTAGGAGACAACGTATATGGAAGAGGAAAATAAGACTATTTGACAATCTTAGAAACTACACATCGTAGTGTTGGAGGTGGACACTTCAGGGCATGACCGAGTAATTAAGAGAATTCTATTCTCACGACTTTGGTGGCCAACTCTTCATATGGATGCACATACCTATGTGAAGAAATGTGACATATGCCAACGTGCACAATATCCGACTGTAAGACAATAGTTACGCAATATAACATAGGAGCAATAGCAGAGAAGATAACAGATATAGGAGAATCTCAACAATTTTCTACTAGCAGCAAGTACAAAGATGATGGCGTTGTCCACCCGTGCGCTCTCAAGGTAGAGCTTAAATGGTGATCTAGACAACTCTAGATAGGGAGATACCCTAGAGGTATGCTGGCTCAACTCGGTGTCTTAGGTAGTGCAGAAGTCATGTATATATAGGATCATGGGTGGCCTGCCATGGACGGCTATACATGGGCGGTAGAGCGTGGGCGGCCACCGCCCGCGTAATTGCCATACACGGCTTAGACTGGTTGAACCGACCTAACAAATATAAATGATTTCTGACTCCGACAGGGAATATTCCATGGAATATTCCAGCCAGGGGGCCCGCTGGCCCCCTTGGACCCCCCAGCCGGGGCTGCTCACCGCTGCCCCGGACCCCACAATTGGGGACCCTGATAACTCCCTTTCCTTATAATATCTTACATGGTCCAATATGACCTTCATCCAACATTCAAGTTGGGATTCCCATCAATTGGGTAATGCATGCTTGGCTTCTCCTCATAAAGGGGGCCTTACAAAATGTGCATACAATCATGAGGGGTAGACATTGATCATATACTAACACCCCCCCTCAATGTTTACCGATGATAAATCACGTAGGTCTCGGTCCTATGCCCATCTGTTGAAGATGCTTGTTGAGCTGCTCTCTTCCAAGTGCTTTAGTGAATATGTCAGCACAATTTGCCTCTGTTGGGCAATATTCTAGCTCCACAATTTCATCTTCAATTAGCTCACGAATGTAATGGTACTGTACTTCTATGTGCTTGGTGCGAGCATGAAATACTGGGTTCTTTGCAATAGCCATACAACTTTGATTATCACACTTGAGTACAATTGGCATATTTGATGGAAAGCCTATATCTGCAAGAATTCTCCTTAACCAGACTGCCTCACAAGAAGCAAAACAAGCTGCTTTGTACTCTGCTTCAGTGGAGGAGAGTGCGAGAGTTGGTTGCTTCCTACTTACCCAAGAAAATATTCCTGAACCAAGTGAGAAACAATATCCAGAAACTGATTTTCTAGAATCACAATCTCCAGCCCAATCTGAATCACAATATCCTTGGAGTGTATCACCTGTGGTATACAAAATACCAAAATCCAAGGTTCCTGCAATGTACCTTAGAATTCGCATTCCAGCATTCCAGTGACTCTCCTTAGGTTTGTTGGAAAACCTGCTTAACACTCCAACAGCATAGCAAATGTCTGGTCTAGTGTTGCACAGAAAAATAAGACTTCCAACGACCTTCCTATACTTCTTAGCATCTACATCAGGCATGTTATCATCCATAGATAGCTTATGATTTACCTCCATAGGTGTGCTAGTTGGTTTGCAGTCCATAATTCCAAATGCCTTGAGAATTTCTTTGGAATATTTTTGTTGTGAGATGAAAATGCCATCCTTCCTTTGCCATACTTCAATTCCCAGACAAAAATGGAGTAGACCTAAGTCTGTCATTTCAAACTCAGTTCCCAAGCTGATCCGAGTTTGATTGATGAGTTCCTGATGATCTCCTGTAATGATCAAATCATCTACATATACAATGACAACAACTAGCTTGCTATCCCTTTTCGTTACATACAGGTTAGCATCAGAAGTACTTCTTTCAAAACCCATATTTTTGAAAAAATGATCTATTCGTTGGTACCAAGCCCGTGGAGCTTGCTTAAGTCCATACAAAGCTTTCTTCAACCTGCAAACTTTATTTTCTGAATTGGGCACCTCAAAACCTGGTGGTTGAGATACATATACCTCCTCCTTGAGGTGACCATTCAAAAATGCAGATTTGACATCCATCTGGAAAATAGGCCAAGACTTTTGTGCAGCTACTGCAAGTACCGTTCGAATAGTTGTCATGCGTGCTGTTGGTGCAAAAGTTTCTTGAACATCAAATCCTTCAATCTGTGAAAAACCCTGTGCAACTAATCGTGCCTTATACTTTCCTAATGTTCCATCAGCTTTATACTTAGCTTTCCAAATCCATTTAGTACCTATTACCTTCTTCTTTGGCGGCAAGTCGACTAGATCCCATGTATCATTTTTGAGTATACTATCATACTCAGACTGCATTGCCGCTCTCCAATCTGGATCATCAAGGGCTTCTTCAATGGTGGTAGGTTCCTTTATCGAACCCATGATATCTGCCATTAGAGCCATGTTAACAATGTGTTCTGAGGCTCTCCTTTGCTCCTCTATTCTCTTTGATCTTCGTAATCCATCGGATGATGATTCTGGTACATCTACATGTGGATTGTGATCATCAAAGAGCTGTTGTGCCCACTTCGGTAGTGGCTTACGCTGTGCAGCTACAACTGGTTGGCTTTTTATTGAGGAAATTTCTCCATCAGATGTTTCCTCCTCCTCAACTTTAACCTGTCTTTTGATAGGCACAAGGTGAGATATTTCTCCGCTTGATGAGATAGTAGATTTACCTTTATCTTCTACTAAGTGTGGTCGTTCATCAAACACCACATCTCGGCTGACAAAAATCTTCCTTGCCTCAGGATCCCATAACCTGTATGCTTTAGACTCTTCACTATATCCTAGGAAGACACACTTTTTGCTTTTTGAATCCAACTTTGATCTTGTTGAATCAGGAATATGTGCATAACAGAAACAACCAAAAATTCTGAAATGCAAAACTGAAGGCTTTTTACCAGAATATGCTTCTTGAGGAGTCATCCCGTGCAGTGCTTTTGTGTAGCTTCGATTGAGGATGTAGACTGCTGTATTGACTGCTTCTGCCCAGAATGAATCAGGCATGTCTTGAGCCTTCAACATACAACGGGCCATTTCAACTACTGTCCTGTTCCTGCGCTCAACAACGCCATTTTGTTGGGGTGTATGAGCTGTGGTAAGTTGCCTTTTCACACCATGCTCCTTACAGTAATTGTTGAATTCTGTTGACAAGAATTCACCTCCTCTATCTGTTCTAAATTTTTTTAATTTCCTTCCTGATTCATTTTCTACATACTTATGCCACGTTTTAAATTTTTCAAAAGCATCAGCCTTCTCTCGAATGAAATAAACCCACATCTTTCTACTATAATCGTCGACTAACAGCAAGAAGTAGAAAGATCCTCCTAAAGCAGGTGTAGACATTTTACCGCAGAGATCAGCATGTACCAACTCTAGAGGAGCTTGAGATCGATTGCTGGTCTCTCTTGGAAATGCCTTTCGTTGTTGCTTGCCCATCATACAAGCTTCACAAGGTTCCTGCAACTCTGAAAATGCAGGCATATGAGCAACCATCCCTGTTCGTTGCATCTCCTTCAAAACTGCAAATCCGAGATGCCCAAATCGTTGGTGCCATAACCTGCTTACATCTTTATCTTCTGTAGCAGTTAAAGCACTTAACTCATACAAGTTATCCCGTCGTGTGCCTTTACCTACAACATTACCTGATGAATCCATGATTTTCGCACCACTCTTATTGAAGTGAACTTCGAGTCCACGATCTGTTATTGCAGAAACTGACAACAAATTTCTTTTGAGTGTAGGTACATAGAGAACATCGGATAACTTTTTCTCAACACCTGGAGAAGTGATAAAAGAGATGGTTCCAGTTCCTTCAGCTGGACACTTGGAGTCGTTTCCCACCACTACATTGATGGATTCCCGCAGAGGCACTAGGGAACTATACCAATCCTTTTTACTAGTCATATGGCGAGAAGCTCCACTATCTAAAATCCATGGCTCATCAACACGAGCTTGAGAAGATGAACATACCTCTTCAATAGCTACCCAAAGTTCCAGCTCTGTGTTGTTTGCAGACTCTTTGTTCTTCCATGATGATTTTACAGTCCCATTCCGTTCATCAGCTTGCTTCTTTCTACAATCCTTGATAGCATGGCCTTTCTTTTCACAATAGAAGCAACTTCCTGTGAACTTTTTCTTCTTTGGCTTCTTCTTTGATCCCTCTGAAGAGCCTTTACCTTTTGCATTTGCTGAGAATGCAGCATCAGTTGTACTTTGCCGATTCTTCAGCCGCATCTCTTCTTCTAAAAGCATGGCACAAAACTCTTCAAATGTAAGAGGAGTTGGCCTTACCTGAGTGTTAAGGGCTGTTACTAATCCATCATACTTTGCTGGAAGAACACGTACAGATCTTCGAGCCAGCTCTTCTGGTGTTATAACAACACCAACTGCAGCCAATTGATCTTGAAGATGCTTTATCCGTTTGATAAAATCTTCAGCCTTTTCAGAATCAGAATGTTTTTCATTTGCCAACTGATTTTCTAAATTCTGTATCCTAGTGTGGTTCTTGGTCTCATATTGTCGAGCCAATATGCCCCAAGCCTCATGTGCTTTAGTAGTATGTTGAACTAAAGTAAGCACAGAATCACTTACACTAGTGACAATCGCACATAATGCATCAGCATTCCGCCTCTTCCAAGCTCGTAGAAGATCTGGATCTGGCTGAATCATCAATCTTGAATTTGCTGGATCTTCAATTGGTATAGGCTCTGGATCCAATCCCGTCGGTCCCATGACAGTGTCAAGTAATTCATAGGAGTCCAAAATTGCAGAAATTTTGAACTTCCAGAGTGTATAGTTGGTTCCATCCAGCTTCCCTTCAGTGAATGCAGGTGGACGAATTCGAATAGGTGCAGCATTAACATTAGGTGAAGCACCAAGACTAGTGTTCGACGATGAAGCCATCATGTAATCACTCGAATAATCTACTGATATTCTAGTCTGCTAGTAGGCTAAAATAATGATACTTCTCAAGCTATTCGAACCTTACAACTCTGATACCATGAAAGACAATAGCTACGCAATATAACACAGGAGCAATAGCAGAGAAGATAACAGATATAGGAGAATCTCAACAATTTTCTACTAGCAGCAAGTACAAAGATGATGGCATTGTCCACCCGTGCGCTCTCAAGGTAGAGCTTAAATGGTGATCTAGACAACTCTAGATAGGGAGATACAAGGTAGAGGTATGCTGGCTCAACTCGGTGTCTTAGGTAGTGCAGAAGTCATGTATATATAGGATCATGGGTGGCCTGCCATGGACGGCTATACATGGGCGGTAGAGCGTGGGCGGCCACCGCCCGCGTAATTGCCATACACGGCTTAGACTGGTTGAACCGACCTAACAAATATAAATGATTTCTGACTCCGACAGGGAATATTCCATGGAATATTCCAGCCAGGGGGCCCGCTGGCCCCCTTGGACCCCCCAGCCGGGGCTGCTCACCGCTGCCCCGGACCCCACAATTGGGGACCCTGATAACTCCCTTTCCTTATAATATCTTACATGGTCCAATATGACCTTCATCCAACATTCAAGTTGGGATTCCCATCAATTGGGTAATGCATGCTTGGCTTCTCCTCATAAAGGGGGCCTTACAAAATGTGCATACAATCATGAGGGGTAGACATTGATCATATACTAACACCGACAAGAAAAGATGGGATGCCTTTGAGGCCAATGATGGGAGGTCATGCATTCTAGAAGTGGGGTATAGACTTTGTAGGTCCTATTAGTCCCCTAGCTAGAATCTTCCATGCACAGTACATTATTGTAGCCATAAATTACCTTACAAAGTGGATAGAATTCAAAGCCACGACAAATAATGATGCTCAAATGACGGCTAAGTTCTCAAATATGTCCACTAGATATGGGTTACCAATAGATTCAATAAGTGATAGAGGTACATAATTCTTAAACAGAGTAATTGAAAACCTTCTCCAAGAATTCCTAGTGGATAGAATTCAAAGCCACGACAAATAATGATGCTCAAATGACGGCTAAGTTCTCAAATATGTCCACTAGATATGGGTTACCAATAGATTCAATAAGTGATAGAGGTACATAATTCTTAAACAGAGTAATTGAAAACCTTCTCCAAGAATTCCTAGTGATACATAGATGTATGCCCCTTATCATCCACAAGCTAATAGACAATCCAAGAGCACAAACAAGATCCTATGTAATGTATTAAAGAAACTAGTAAATAATAAATTCTCTGATTGGGATAAGCAAGTTGGTCACGCTCTTTGGGGTTACCAAGTTGCTTACAAAATGGTACTAAATTCCACCTCATTTCATATGGTCTTTGGACAGAATGTTGTGTTACCATTACACTTCTTGATCTCGACTTTAAAAGTAGCATAAGAGCACAAGTGGAATAGGCATGAGTCATTCTCGAGGATATTCGAGCTTGAATGCTTAGGTGAGACTAGGCTACGAGTGGCAGCAAGCATCTATGCTGCAAAGAAAACACAAAAGGCATACTTTGATGCACACATCAAGGATAAAGGATTGAAAGAGGGAGACCTAGTGTTGGTTTATACACTAAAACAACATGCACGTAAATTGGAAAAATGAGGATATGGATCCATGGTCATTAATAGAATTTCCACCAACGATGTAGTTCAATTGGCCACTCTAGAAGGTGACATATTTCCAAGCTATATTAGTGGATGCTCAGTCAAGCTATATCAAGGACCACTTATAGAGGATATATGAATGAGACTCAACACAACCAAGAAGTAACAGGTGAAGAAAGGATGGGAGATTCTCTTTAGATAGAGAAATTGGATAGAGAAAACTATCCAGCTTGGTCAATGAGGATGGAAGCTCATCTCATGAGAAAAGACCTGATAGGTTATATCACAGGTGAAAAAGAAAAACCAGAATTCAGAGATCCTAGTGTTCCAACAAGGAATGAACTCTCAAATTCGAAGACTTGGATGAAGAAGGATGCTCAAGCAAGGAGCATCATCTACATGGGAGTCAATGACTACTTGCTACCTCATATTAGAGGACTTGAAAGTGCAAGTGACATATGGAATTCTTTGGAGGAGCATTTCCAAAATACTACAAAGTCAAGGAAGGCATCTTTATGGGCAGAGTTCACTACATTCAAAAATAAAGCTTCTCAATCCATTTCTTCTTATGTAACAAGGATGAAGGACATTGTAGATGCATTAGGAGCAGTTGATGAAGATATTGAGGAAGATAAATTGGTAAGGAAAGTCCCCACAAGTTTCAGAGGAGATGAGAAATGGAAGCCATTCATTTTGTCTACTAAATTGTCACTAGATCATTTCGCACCTGATTGAAATCAGTTGCTAGGACATATGCTAACTTTTGAGTAGGATGTCAAAGGTGATATTGATAAGAGTACAGGTCAAGCAATGTATTCAAAGGACAAGAAGAAAATAGCAAAGGTCAACAAAAATTAAATGAAGAAGAAGGAACAACTAGCCAATCTAACTTCCTAAGAGGAAGAGGAGATGGCAAACGTAGAGGAAGAGGCAGAAGCAATAAAGATGGAACCAAAGCTTATTGGATTTTTGGTAAGACAAATCATTTAGCTCACGATTGTTGGCACAATAATCAGAATAATGGAGGATATAGTCAGAACTTTAATTCAAGAGAAAGAGGTGGTAGAAATCAAAGAGGTAATTTCAAAGGAAGAGGTACTAGAGGTTACTTTGGAAGAAATGCAGGTAGAGGATTCCAAAGTCAATCCTACAACAATACCTACTACAATTATGCTTCAGATCAGAAGGAGGATTCAACTTTTATTATGAATGCAACTTGTGAAAGACAAAGTGAAGACCAAAGAGTCTTCTACATTCACTCAGGGTGTAGCAATCACCTGAGTGGTAATATAGCTTTGATGACTGATTTGGAGAATAAGGTAACTAATCATGTAGTTCAAATAGGTGATAATATAAATCACAATTTAAATTCAATTGGATCAGTGAAGGCCAGGGATGGAAGTTCTCTTCTGAGTAAGGTCTTGTATGTTCCTACAATTCCAAAGAATCTGATAAGTGTAGGGTAGATTAATGAAAATGGTTATGAAGTAAGGTTCACTAATGATGGAGTTTTTGAGGAAGACCCTAGCAATGGGTTTAAACAAATTGTTTCAGGGAAGAAAAAAGGAAGAATCTTCACATTGAAGATTCAAGGTAATGTTGGTCATGCCTTGTTTACTTATCCAGGGCATAAGATCTCTGAGTTAGATCTTTGGCATAAGAGGCTTGGACATTTCAATGAAAGAGGTATTAAGGATATGGTTAACAATGGTTCAGTGCTTGGATTGCCTAATGTTGTAGGTCATCACATGACATGGACATGTGAAGCATGTCAATTAGGTAAGGCTCATAAGCAATCATACAATAAGTATGGATTTATGTATTCAGAGAAGCTTGAATTGGTACACACAGATGTGTGTGGACCATCAAAGGATTTTATTATTAATGGTTCAAGATATTATGTGATTTATGTTGATGATGCTACCAGGTGGATCACTATATATATGATCAAAGATAAATGAAAGGTACTCAATACATTTAAACATTATCATGTATATGTAGAAAGAATCGCAGGTCAAAAGTTGAAGAGACTAAGGTCAGATGCAAGGGGAGAGTATTTTTCTAATGAGTTAAGTGATTACTTATGGAATGCAGGTATAAAAAGGGAAGTCACTTGTAGGTACTCTCCTCAATAAAATGGTGTAGCAAAAAGGAGAAATAGAAATCTTCTTGACTTTGCAAGATCAATGATGAAGGAGAAAAATTGTCCAAATTATTTGTGGGATGAGGTTGTAAATATAGCTACATACTTGGTTAATAGGTTACCATGTAAAGCTTTGCAGGGTATGATAGCATATGAAGCTTGGTGGGGTAAAAGACCTACCTTATGGCATTGCAAAGTATTTGGATGTTTGGCTTATGCATATGTGCCATCCCAATTGAGGCATAAATTGGAACCTAAAGCTGAAAAGTATGTGATCATTGGATATGATGATAAACAGATGGGTCATAGGTTGTGGCATCCATCCACAAAGCAATTTCTTGTATCAAAGGATGTTAGATTTGATGAGCAAGGTACTTGGTATACATGTACAATCAATAATCATGCAGGTGATGAAGTACAAGTTGAAGTTGAAGAAGTGCCAAGGTTTGATCCAAAATGTGATGAACTAGAAACTTCAAGGAGTGGAGAACTCAGAAGGTCATCAAGACACAAATGGCAACCTACAAGGTATAGCTATGACACTTCTTTTTTTACTACTAAAGATTATGCTTACGTGGTGAAAGCAAATGAAGACCCTTCTACATTTGAAGAGGAAAAAGGTAAGGAAAATTGGGAGAAAGCTATGCAGGACGAGTATGATGCATTGATGGAGAATGAAACATGGGATTTGGTTCCTAAATAAAATAGTTAGATTATCATTGGATGCAAAGGGGTCCACAAGACAAAGAGGTATGCAGATGGAAGTGTGTCTAGGTATAAAGCTAGACTTGTTGTGAAAGGGTATGCTCAGACATATGGTATAGATTATGATGAGACCTATAGTCATGTGGGATGACAACCATCAGGACACTCATAGCCATTGCTGCATGTAAAGGTTGGGGATTATGTCAATTAGATGTGAAGAATGCTTTTTTTAATGATTATATTTCAGATGATGTTTTCATGGAGCAACCAAAAGGGTTCAGAGATAAAAGGTATTCGAAATATGTACGTAAGCTCAAGAGAGCTTTGTATGGTTTGAAGCAAGCCCCATGGCCATGGAATTATAGACTTGTGAAGTTCTTGAAGGAACTTGGTTTCCAAGTATCTAAAGCTGATAGTAGCTTGCTTGTTAAAGCAAGTGATGATGGGTTCATTTACATGTGCATATATGTTGATGATATAATTCTTACATGTGCAAATGGAGAAAGAGTTCAAGATTAGTGACTTGGGAGACTTGTCATATTTCTTGGACATGGAGATCTCATATGCTCAACATGGAGTAAATGTAACACAAGAAAGGTATTTGAAGAACTTGCTGATCAAGTTTAAAATGGAAGATTGCAGGGTAGCACCTACTTCAATGGAGGTGAATCATAAATTGAGCAGATATGGAGGAGAACAATTCATGGATATGAAGCTCTATCAAATTCTCGTTGATAGTCTAATCTATGCTACATTAACTAGGCCACATTTGTCATATGCAGTTGGAGTGTTGTCTCAATTCATGCATTGTCCTAGGAAAGAACATTGGGTTGTAGGACAAAGAGTGTTGAGATACATTAATGGTACACTCAAGGAAGGTTTGTATTATGGTTTTACATCAGATACAAACATCAAGATATATAGTGATATAGATTGGGCAAGAAATCCTGATGACCGGAGATCAACATATGGATACTTATGTTATGTGGGAGATAAGCTAATCTCTTGGTGTTCTAAGAAGCAAAATACAGTTGCTTTATCATCTACACAGGCAGAGTATAAAGGAATGGTTGAAGCTCCAAAGGAGTTCATATGGTTGAAGACTCTCATGAAGAGTTTTGACATCATTCAAAGTACACCCACTATGCATGGAAATAATATGAGTTCATTGCATCTAGCTGCTAATCCTGTTTTTCTTGCCAAGACTAAACATATTGAGATTAAGTATCACTTCTTAAGAGAGAAGGTGATTGATAAGGAGATTCAAGTCTATTTCAACAAAAGATCAGATTGCAAATATGCTAACCAAAATCTTGGATGGACCAAAGCTATAGAGATTCAAAGACATGGCAGGTATAAAGAAGATAGAGAAACCCTCAATTGATGATTGAGGGGGAGTTGTTGGTGCATGAAAACCATCAATTGATGCTTTAGAATAAGGGTTGAATTCAAAGGATGAAGAGAAGATCAACAAATGAAGTTTGAAGGTAGTGCATATTCAGGAAATGAAGACTTGCATACATATGTACATTAAACTTGTAACTAGCTCACTTATACTTTTGTTATGGTCATGAGCTTGTACATATATGCCTATATATACAAGTAGAAAGTTGGGGCAAGTATGAGAGAGCATGAGATGTAAAGAATTAGAAGTTGTAAGAGTCATTAGACATTTTAGAAATGAGGAAGATCTCTCTCATCATTCAGATGTAAAGTTTTCTGAGTAGAAGAAAAAGTTGCACCCGATATTTTGATGTGTCCTCCTTCTTTGTTTGATGATTTCAAGAATCCTTTTGTAGATGTCTAATCCCATAGCTGATGCTTCTATGGTTAAGATTTGAGAGCTTAATTGTAAACAAGCTAAGAGAATTATGTGTAGGAACATTTATATGTGAAGAAGTGATGAGTTTCTTAAGAAACAGGTGCAATCTCAATGGTCAAAGAATTGATCAGATCTCAGTGCATAGTGTAAATTTTTACACAATGAGGAGTCAAAATCTAAGTTGGAAGGTAAGCCATCTCTGGCTAAAAGCATTTGATTAAACGAGTTGTAGTTTGGGAGAAGCATGCATTAAAATTTGCAGGTGTCAAAGTCGACTATACAAGAAGACAATTTTAAACATAGGTAAATTGTTTGGATCATTTCTCAAGATCTACTAAATCTTTTGAGAATATTTAACTTGGAGAAGGTGCCAAAACATTAGCTAACACCTCATACAGAGTTTTATTGAAAACTTTACACATTTGATTAGCGAACGAGTGAATTATGTGGAGTAGACCTTTCTGTGTAGTGACTCTCTTCACAGTTAGTGCAAATCTTGATGGTTTGGCATTGGTCTTCCAAAATTTATCAAAGTTTTGAGTTATTCTTGATATAGAAGTGTTCTAACATCAAGGATAGCTTGTTCTTTTGGAGATTAACATCTCCATCATTTAACCTACACACCTGGTTTTCATGTCCTTTCTACACACAGCCATGGGGCTGAAAAACATACACTTCTTCATGAAAGCCACCATTAAATTTTTTTTTTTTAATGTCGAACTGATGTACATTCCAACCATGATGGATTGTAAGTGCACAGATGCTATGAACAGTAGTCATTCAGCAAGTAGGAGCAAAGGTCTCATCAAAATCAATGCCTCTTTCTTGAGCATAAGCCTTTGCAACAAGCCTAGCCTTATACCTGTCAACTTTTCCATCGGACTTACACTTAAGTTTGTATACCCACTTAGCACCAATGGCCTTCTTGCTAGGAGGCAAGTCACATAAAGACCGAGTACCATTTTTCATGATAGCATCATATTCAGGTTGCATTGAAGCCATCCAATGTTTAGAATTTTGTGCTTCATCAAATGAAACAGGCTCAGTCTCATCACAAAGACTAGAGGTAGCCATAGCATAGCAATATGATGCAAAAAAAGGCACTAGTTGCCTCATTAGGACCAGCAGTAGACTTTCACCTATAAAAAGAGGCAACAAAGTATCATACATGTCTTTGGAGCTAGCATATGTCTCTTTTGTACACGAAATGAAGGTTGAATAGCATCTTCCACAAAAACAAGATCACGGCTAACCAAAATGCATTTAGTATATGGATGAGATAGATGATAACCTTTGCTTTCGGAATTGTACCGAACAAAAATAGATTTTACTGCTTTATCATCCAATTTCCTCTGATGTTGTTCAAACACTAATGCATAAGCCAAACAACCAAAAACATGTAGATGAGCAACAGATGGCTTGCAACCATGCCAAGCCTCATATGGGGTGATAGGTTGTAGTGCCTTAGTGGGACACCTGTTAAGTACATATGCTACACACATGATAGCTTCAAACTAGAAACTATGTGGTAAAGCGTGACTCTTGACCATACACCTTGCCATTTCCATGAGTGACATGTTCTTCCGTTCAACAACTCCATTATGTTGAGGTGTATATGGCATTGTACACTATTGTTTTATCCCACATTCATCCAGAAATGCATTAAAGTCAGAAGACATATATTCCCCCCCTCAATCAGAATAGAGGGTGCCCATTTTACATGCTGATAGATTTTTAGCCAAAATGAAAAACTGTTTGAAGCACATGAACACTTTGGAATTTTCTTTCAATGGATATACCCATGCATGCTTGGAAAAATCATCAGTAAAAGTCAGGAAGTAAAGATAGTTTCCAAAAGAAGTTGTCTGCACAGGACTAGACATCACTGTGAACACGCTACAATTTTTGAGTAGCTCGAACTGAACCATCTTTTGGAAAGGAGGAACACTCCATTTTTCCCACAATATAGCCTTCCGAGACATGTTTTTCGGGTGCCTCAAGTTTGGGCAAAGAGGACACCATTTCAGATTTTTGCAAGTGTAGCAAACTAGCAAAATTCAGATGACCAAAGCATGCATGCCAAAGCTTTGCATCTAACATGGCCTGAGAATCATGTACTGCTCATGCTGAATCATTCATAGATTTTTCATACTCTATGAGCTTATACAGCCCACGACATAGAATGCTAGAAGCAATAATCATGTAACCATTTGACAAATCATGAACTATATATCTGTTCACAACCAAGCCAATCTTGGCTAACACATAAATTGATAACAGATTTTTCTTGATCCTTAGCACAAATAAAGCATCCCACAAAGTAAAAGAACTACCATCAATAATAGTCAGAATGATCTTACCAACTCCCATGACAGGATAAAAGGAGTTGTTGGCACATGTGATAGTATTCCCAATAAGGGCAAGCTTAGGTGAAGTGAAGAAAAAGTGTGCTATGAAGTAATATGTTTGGCTAGGCTTGTTGCAAAGGGTTATGCTCAAGAAAGAGGCATTGGTTTTGATGAGACCTTTGCTCTGTAAGCCGCCGGATTGGCATTTTGTATTTTCATTGTTCCTGTATTTTCCTATCCCGCACGAACTGAAAGGTTTCCTATTCCGCACATACCGAAAGGTCTTTGTGAAGAGATGTATTTACTTATCAACTAATAAAAAGGCATTGCGGTGTCGCTCCGGTAATGACAAGTGGATCGCCAGACTGTCTGTCTGGGCGATTGCGGTCTGTGGAGAAGCCGTATTTCAATATTCGAGAAGTCTGAGTATTGTCGTCCTTACCTTTGTTTAATTTCATTAATTTGTGATTAACACATAAGGTTCTGTTGTCGATATATGTCTATGCGACGATAATCAGTAATTGCTACGTGACGCACTTTGAAAAGTATCAATCTGAGTCTGAACAGTAAATCTGTGAGAGGACTAACCAGAGTCTTGACAGTAATTCGGATTAACAGAGTATTGAATGTTAACATATTGCGGTTTGGATAAGTTAATTGGGAAAATCAAGTTACAGGGCCTCTGATTTATCAGACCCTCTACCACTCCCAGGAACCCAAAAGAACTTAAAATGCCTGTAAGGTAAAAGTGCATTTTAACACTCGCGCCGTCTGTGGGAAAGTGGCACAGAACTGTGAATAATCAGTAAGTTGGAGTAGTACGCAAGTGGTGCAGAGGTGATATATGCCGGTTACTCGGTCTGGCGAGTCGTATCCGAAGTAGAGGAGATTACAGCATCCCTGGACAGTACCAAATTTGTTAGGGACACCTCCAGTCGAGAGAAGCATAGACCGGTTAAGTCCAGTTTTCGAAGGAACAGAGTTTGTTAGTAGCGATTCCTGTAGAATTCCGGTGACACAGGAGGAAATTCTGGTAGGTTCCGGTGTAATTTCGGTACAGTCTGCAGAAGGTATAGAAACTTCAGAGTGTACAGGGACACATTGCGCAGTTGACCTGACACCATCTGGTCAGGATTCAAACTTTTCCGAGGATAAAGTGGTGTTACCCAGAGAGATCATTGCCGGTGAAAGAATACCCTGTTTTGGGGAAAGTTCGACAAATTCCGGTGACACTTTGGTCCAAGTTGCAGGGAATTTACAGTTTTCCGGTGACCGTATGATACTCCCTGGTGAATCTTCATTTCGGACACCACTGTTCGGGGCAAATTTGCCTACCTGGGATATCCAAGCTGAGGATAGGCTCTTCGATTTGGAGATCCATAAGAGATTAAACGCTATTTTCAAGCCGGAAAGTGAGCAGTCTAACCATACAGACTCCGAAGGACCAGAAACACCTCCTCAGAACTCAGGAGACAACCATGGTACCACGGCTAGCACCATGAGTGGTCAACAGCAGCAGCAGCAACAACAACAACAGCAGCAACAACAACAGCCCCTTCCACTGCGACCAGTTCCAACAAGGGTAACTTACACAAAGTTCGGTGGATTTCCAGGCGACGACCCTGATGCCCATGTGCGTACTTTTGAGATAAGTTATGGTGTGCTAAACCATCCACCCAATCCGACATACAAGGCCATCGTATTTCAGTCAACATTAGTCAATGAAGCAGCAAGATGGTTAACAGAGTATGATTTCAATCATTTGGTTACCTATGAGGCGGTAAGGGATGCGTTTTTACAGAGGTTCCGGCTGAAGAAGAATCCTACCGAAACCTTCAATTACTTGCAGAACAACAGGGAGAAGCCACACCAGACTATTCAAGAATATGCCACATTATTTAGAACTCATTTAAGACAATTGCCTCCGGCACATGCTAATTTACCGGATGATGTTATAACCCAGTGGTTTATTAATGGTTTGACCCCACAGCTAAGACAAATCATGATCATCTGTTGTGTGGAAGCTATGACACTGGATGCTGTTATCGCGATGACCCTGCAACTAGAGCATAAGGTTGGAGGATTCACCGAAGATTTGGAGTGGCTGAAGGCCAGTAAAAACATTACAGATGATCCGGCTAAACAGATGTATTGCACTAAGTGCAAAAATCCCGAGCACACTAGTGCCACCTGTGCCCTTAATGGGATGTATTGCACCATCTGCAATATCACCGGACACTCAACCGAAAATTGTGCATATAATGCCAAAGTGTAGGGACGAGCAGCTGTAAATGCCATTATACAAGAACCAGGTCAACCCGCAACCCACTATGTACCACCGCAGATGTGAAACAATCAACCGCAAGGATATCGAAATTACCGGGGATAGCGGAATACCAACTTCAATACAAATCGATGGCAAGCCAGTACATCAGCGGAGAATACTTCTCTGCCTCCACCACGATGTCATTTTTGTGGTGAGCTTGGCCACATCCGGAGATTCTGCAAGGATGCAGCCGAATACGACCAACGAAAGAAAGAGCGTCAAAACCCGATGACCAACATGGTCTATATCTCCCTAGTGGAATCGCAAGCAACAGTGGTCCAGATAAGATCCGGTAAGCACTTGCAACCCGCACCTGAGGTGTTTGAACCTGGCATCCGTGAACAACATTGAATGTATACCAAAGCCAGTCAATGGACCGCCAAAGAGCCTATGGTGTTCCCCGATCCAATTCCGGTGACACAGGTCCCCCTTCCAAATTGGAAAGCACATGAACAAGACTCTACTCCAGTAATAGGGGAATCATCATCGGAACCAATGAAGAGTGCAATTCCAACGGACTAGGTATGGGATATTCTCTCGAAGGCTTCAATTACACTTTCTTTGGGGCAACTACTCGCCTTGGTGCCCGGAGTTAGGCAACAATTCTAGCAACAGGTCAGTCCTGAATTTCCCAGTACTCCGGCGACTGCAACTATACAACCAGAAACTGACTCTAAGATGGATCATTCCGTAACCTTAATCACTGTCTGGCATAAAAATCACAAGATTACGCAAGTGCTAATGATGGTGGTTCCGGTGTGAGCATAGCGACTGCAGCTCTCTGCAAGAAGTTAGGGTGGACCCAAATAGAGCCTGTGCAATTCTTTGTCAGAATGGCAGATCAATCTTGAGTCCATCCGGTGGGACTCGTAAGGAACATCCCCATTACTTTGCAGGGCACCACGTTTAAAACAACTTTTGTAGTCTTAGAATTACCAGAATCCAGCCTCGACTATAATCTTCTGTTTGGTCGGCCATGGTTGAAACAGGCCATAGTTATACAGGATTGGTTAGTGCAGGAATTGACTTTTAAAGATAATCACCGTAAATATGTTATCAAACTAGATGCAATTCAACCCTGTGAACTTCATGCCAGGCCCTATGTAGCAGAGCCGGTCCATATGTTGGATGGCTTATCTGACGATGAAGAAGAAGCGTTTTTGAATAACAATAAAGATCTGATTTCCTTAGGTACTATCGATCTTCAATCTGTCGCAGACAACTGGAGTCCGGCAGCCTGTACTGTTGTTCTCGTGACCGGAGACAATGATTTAGATGATAATGTTGCTATGGATGAAGCCACTCTACAACAACTTTTACAGTCAGCCGACGATCCGGTGAAACCTCGACAATTCTATGTCCCGGAAGACCAGTTAGTAACCTATAATTTGGGTGATGAAAGCAACCCGTGTCCTATTAAGATTAAGGCAGGATTGTCTGAGGCCTTTCAAGAAGATTTGATCCGATTCTTGCGTGAGTTTTTTGATGTTTTTGCCTGGGATTACCGCGATATGAAGGGTCTTGATCCGCGAATCTATCAACATCGAGTCGTGCTTAAGCCGGAAGCGAAGTCAATCAAACAATCTAGTTACCGCATGAATCCCAATTATGCAGCACAGGTCAAAGCAGAGCTCGATAGGTTATTGAAGGTGGGATTCATCGTACCAATAGAACATGCTGAATGGATCTCTCCGATCGTGATTGTTCCAAAGAAAAATAAGCAGCTCCGAATTTGTGTGGATTACCGGAAACTGAATGCGGCCATGGTACCTGATCCATTTCCTCTTCCCTTTCTTGACACAATGCTTGATAGAGTGGCCGGGCATGAGATGTACTCCTTTTTGGATGGCTACAGTGTTTATAACCAGGTCAGAATGGCTGAACAAGACATACCAAAAACAGCTTTCATTACAAAATGGGGTGTTTTTGCTTGTACGGTCATGTGGTTTGGGTTACAGAATGCTCCCTGCACATTTCAACGCTGTACGTAGGAAGTTTTCTCACCCTACTTAACCACTTTTATGCAAGTCTATTTAGATGACTTCTCTTTATTCGGCAAGATTGTGGCACACCTGTATCATTTACGATGCTGTTTTGAGAAATGTCGTGAATACCGACTCTGTCTAAACCCGTCAAAATCTGTTTTTGCGGTGTCTTGTGGTAGACTCCTTGGACATATCATATCGGCACAAGGTATCCAAGTTGATCCAGACAAAGTCGCAGTTGTGTTGGAAACACCCGTTCCTACAACGCTATCGGAATGATTTCATCACTCAGATTGGCATATAGAAAAATTAAAAAACTTTCTTTTAAAATGGTTATCTCTATATCCCCAAAAATATACTTTGTGTGAGCATTTAATTTGACTAATCTCTTTAAGTACTTGCAGGTTGAAGAAGTTGAGTATATATCTGATCCAAATGGGAGAGGATTACTGAACATTGATTAAAATCAGTTGCTTTATTTCTTTTGTACATCCTTTTTCATCCAATTTTTGTTTTACTTCAGATTTTGGTAAGTAAATGGTTCTTTCTTATGTGCTTTTGTAAATCTAAAAATATGCGAGCAAATAAGTTAATGTGAGTGTATTTCTACCTATACATTTGTGCATGGACAATCATTTATGTTCAAATATGCATCATAAGAGTATATATTTATATATGTTTACGAAAGTGTATAGAAACTTAGGTTCAAGGGGTATGTGTGCAAATATAAATATGAGCCTAAAAACTTATGAACGTACCCTAAGTACCTGAGTGATAAGGGTAATAGATTATCTACCCACATAAATATATATACATTACGTCTGTATATTTTTGTTCATCCTTGTTTATGTGTTTGAAAACTAAGAAAATGTGTTTCTAAATTTATGTATCATTACCTATGTATATATATAAGTTAAAGTGGTTATGTTTAAAAGCATGATTCCCATGTATGTTTGTAAATATGTGTGTATGATTTAATATATGTTACTATATGATCCTAATCGATTTAATATATGAAGTGATATATGTTAAATATATGCTAGTATGAGTGGATATATTTATTTTAATATATATGTTTAGCCAACATGAAAGTAAACTAATATAGTTAATGATTAATATATTTAATTAATAATTTATGTTTGAACCAATGTGTATGAAGCTAAAGTAAATTTAGATTCAAAATAAAATATTTGCATGAATGTAATGCGCACGACAGTAAAAGAAAGTATAAGCTATAGGGGCATGTGTGTAGTTACTAAGAAGGGAAAAAGAAACCGCATGGAAGTTTGTGTTTATATATGTAAGGAGAGTTTTATTTTTCTTTTCTAATGTCTTTTTTTTAGGTACCAACTCTGCTAAGAGAGAGAAAGAGAGGGAGAGAGAAGTAAAGTAAAAAGTTTATTTTTTTCCATCTTCTTTTCTCCTCCCTGTTTGCTACACTTTGGTGGCGCTAAACTGGATGTCTGCGAGGGAGAAAGTCCCTTCTTGTTCTGCATTGTAGAAGGAAGAGAGGAAGGGTTTCTTGAGAGAGAGAGAGATGTTTCTGTATCTCTTCTCTTTGCTCCATCTCTCTTCGACAGAAGAAGATCGGTTAAGAGCGTAGACGGCAGAGAAATAGAGAAGACAAATGTTTTGTGTATAATCTATGTTGTGTTTTTTCGTGGCCTACGTCAGGAGCTCCTTCCGCAATCTTTATGCAACTATGTGTCATTCTGCAATTGTGTAGTACTAGTGTTCTTTCTTCTGCATGCTTAATGAGCTGCTGTGCATAGTTTGAAACTGCATGCAATCTGTGAACTTGTGTAGCACTGTGACTTGGGTTTCTTGACACAGAGAGAGAGAGATGTTTCTGTATCTCTTCTCTTTGCTCCATCTCTCTTCGACAAAAGAAGATCGGCTAAGAGCATAGACGGCAAGGAGAGAGAGATCATAACACATTTCTAGTAAACCGTTAGGCTCATATGATGGAGCCATTAGATCTTATTTGAGAATACCTTGTCAGAGATTTGAAGTATATGCGCATTGTTACACTTATGTGTTCCTCGAGTAGCTTTGATGTGAACATTTTCCCTATACATGGGCACTTTTTACTCTAGTGCTGGCTAGAGGTTTTTTTCCCATGTTACCACATACTTGATACTCTCATATGTGGTGGTACTTTGTACTTAGGGATATCATTCAACTCTTACTTCAATTCAGTTCATCGATCAATAGAGAGAGCTATTCCAGCCATCGTCTCCTCCATGTGTCTGGCTACATTTGTGCTCCTTGTGTGTGATTCTTGTGTGTCTCTCGCACTTCTACACGCACCCAAAAGTGGTATCAAAGCAGGTTCAGCTTCTTCTCAAGTTTCAGTTTTTTGCGTCGCGGCGCGCGCGCAATTTAATTGTGCAAATCCACTTCGGAGCATAGAAGTGTGAATTTCAACAGGCCGAAAACATTTCCACGAGGAGTGATAGGGTTTTACCACCATTTTGAAGCCATTCGTGCAGTCAGAATCGCCATCAGAGTTACGGTTTGTGAGCTAAAATTTCAGCACTCATTTTAGCTTTCGTCGAAGTGAAGATTTTGTCACATTCTTGTTCCTTAGTGAAATGGAGGGCAGCAATGACTTTTTTGGCATGCTTCAAGCTAAAGATAAGCTTGATGGGACCAACTATCCGATGTGGTCTTACATGATGAAGCATGTTCTTGTTGCAAAACAACTTTGGAACATAGTGGCAGATGTAGATCGAAGACCGGCAGGTGCTTCTACTCCACAGTCTACTATCACAGATGGAGCTTCTTCTTCAAGTATAGTGGTTTCTCCTTCTCCACCTACACAGGAGCAGCTTAGATGGGATGGAAAAGATGCTCAAGCTCATGCTTTGATTGTGCTTTCAGTGAAGTGTCATATAGTTCCACACATTCGGTCATGTTCTACATCGAGACACGCATGGACACTCTTGCTTCTTTGTATGTCGTGCGTAATGAAGCACGTGTTGCATACTTGAGGAAGCAACTTGAGGATGTATATATGGCTGAAAATGAGTCAGTGGTTGTGTATGTGACATGCATCAAGGACTTGAAAGAGCAATTGGCAAACATAGATGAGATCATTCCAGATGCATCACTCATTTCTACATTGTTGAAAGGATTACCGGAATCTTTTCAAAGCGTTTCTACTACACTCCATTTGGTTGCAAAAAGAAATCCTAATATGTATGCATTTGATGAGGTTGTGTCTCTTCTTTTGCAAGAAAAGCAATCTAGAGTGAATAGGAGTGGTTTGATTGAGGGAACGCAAGCCCTTGCTATCTCACAAAAGGGGAAAAGCAAGTATGGTTCAGCTTTTGGTTCATCAAAACCAAAGCCTCAAGCTTCATCTTCCACTCATTCCTCTAATGATGGTGATTTGCAAAAGAAGAAGAGATGCAAATATTGCTGAAAGGCTGGCCATACTATTGATGAGTGTAGAAAGCTTGCTAAACGCAATGAAAAGAAGAAGGAATCGGGCATGTCGATTGCTGAAAATTCAACAAATGCAAAGAATGATGAAGCTAACATGGCTCAAGATTTTTGGGCATGTGTTGTTACATGTCATTATGATGCTTCTTTACATTCTAAATGTATGGTTGTGAGTGAGGCTGATTCGGATTGGTTCTTTGATAGTGGTGCTTCAAAGCACATAACATCATGCAAAAGTTTTTTTTGCCTCTTTGAAAGATGCACCTAAAGGAGGACATGTGGTGTGTGCGAACAATGCCTCTTATCATATCATTGGAGTAGGAGAAATTGAGCTTACGGCTGCAAATGGAGGTGTGATTCTCTTGAAAAATGCATTGTATGTGCCCGATATCAAGAAGAACTTCGTTTCAGTTCCGTTGATTGCCAAAGCTGGACTTCATGTACACTTTGTTGATGATAAGTGTATGGTTCATGATTTCAGCAATGGTGATGTTATTGTGATGTCCGGTACATTATGTAAGGTTTGTATCGCATGGATACATACAGGAGGGCTGCCTCGAACGCCTTAGTTGCTCATACTTCGTCCATGGATGAAATGGAGCTTTGGCATGCTCGTTTTGGTCATTTAAACTTCAATAGTTTGCTCTACTTGCAAAAGAAGGACATGGTTATTGGCTTGCCTACACTTGAGTCCATTGAAAAGCATGCATGTGAAGGTTGCATTCTTGGAAAAATGCATCGTGCTTCTTTTCCAAAAGATAGTGATACACACACTATAAGAAAATTGCAACTTGTTCATAGTGATGTATGTGGTCCGGTCAAGACTCCATCTTTTGGGAAGCATGTATATTTTGTTACCTTCATTGATGATGCTACTCGCCATACATGGGTGTATCCTATGAAAGCAAAGAATGAGGTATTTTCTTGCTTTCAAAACATTTTTAGCTATGGCTGAAAATTTTTCTTCTCAAAAGCTTTTGACTCTACGCACGGATCGTGGTGGTGAATACATGTCACATGAGTTTAGTGCTTTTCTTCGTGAAAGAGGTATTTCACACCAATGTACGGTGCCATATACACCTCAACAAAATGGTGTTGCCGAGCGTAAAAATAGAAATCTACTTGAAATGGCATGATGTATGGTTAAAGGAAAGCATCTTCCTCATAAGTTTTGGATGGAAGCGGTCATGTGTGCAAGTTATGTGTTGAATTGCTGACCTACAAAAGCATTGAGAGTCATCACTCCTTATGAGGCTTGGAATGGTCATAAGCCTATGGTTAGTCATATGCGTGTGTTTGGTTGTTTGGCATATGCTCTTGTGCCATCACAACAAGGGCACAAACTTGATGACAACACAAAGAAATGTATATTTGTTGGTTATAGTGCTGAAAGTAAGGGATATCGGTTGTACCATCCATTGACGAACACAATTATTGTGAGTCGATATGTGGTATTTGCTAAAAATTTAGTTTTCCCTCTACTTGAATGCAAAAAACTACCAACAGTTAGCTCACAAGATGTGTTCGATACACTCATGCCTTTGTTCCAAAATGGTGCGCTTGACTATGACCATGTAGACCAGCCAACTGAGGTTCAAAGGGCTGAGAAATTCCAGCCAAATAGGGCTGAAAATGCAGAGAATTTCCAGCCAAACATGGCTGAAAAAATTCAGCCAAAAATTGTCAAAATTGTTGGAAATTTCCAGCCACATATGGCTGAGCATTTGCGTCAAAATATGGTTGAAACTGAGCATGAAATTCAGCCCATGCATGATGTACATATTGAAGATGTTTTACATAATGAACGCATGTCTATGAAGAGTGCAGAAGCTATGCCAAAGTGGCTGAAACAAACTTTGCAGGATAGCAAATTGAGTGCACCCTTACTTGGTAGAACAAGATCAAGCTCTCACCATGCATCAAGTGATTTTGTGGATTATTCTCTTATTGCTACAGCATGTAATGAAGAGCCCCTTTCTTTTGAAGATGCATGTGACGATCCACAATGAATGAGTGCTACGCAATCAGAAATGGATTCCATACATAGGAATGGTACTCGGGAGTTATGTGAATTGCCAAAAGGAAAGAATGTCATTGGTACAAAGTGGGTTTACAAGATTAAGAGAAAATCTGATGGTAGCATTGATCGCTAAAAAGCTAGATTGGTTGCCAAAGGATATGTGCAACAATATGGCATTGACTATGAGGAAACTTTTGCACCTACTTCAAGCATGACTACCATTCGTACCGTGGTTGCATTGGTTGCCCATCGAGGTTGGAAAGTGCATCATCTGGACATAAAAACAGCCTTTTTGAATGGAGATTTGCAAGAAGAGGTCTATGTGAAGCAACCTCCTGGATTTGCTATGAAAGGGAACGAGCATATGGTTTGTCGCTTGCATAAATCCTTGTATGGTCTCAAGCAAGCTCCACGTGCATGGTATGACAAAATACATAAGCACTTGATTGCTCTTGGCTTCACATGTAGTCCGATTGAAAGCACACTCTATGTACGCGAAATGGGGCTAATCTTATGGTGCTTGTTCTTTATGTCGATGACATACTCTTGACTAGGTCACGTGATGCAAAACTTGACATTCTTATGGCTGATTTGCAGCATACTTTTGATGTCACTTATCTTGGTCTTTTGAGCTACTATCTTGGAATCTAATTTGTATCCGTTGAGGGGGGAATTGTTATGCATCAAGCAAAGTATGTTAAAAAACTACTTCAGCGTTTTGACTTTGAGGATTGTAAGCCAATTTCCACACCAGTTGAGACAGGGTTCAGGTTCTCAGTTGAGGATTCCAGTGATGCATTTGACACTTCGCTTTATCAGCAAGTTGTGGGATGTCTTATATATGCATGCAACACAAGGCCAAATATACAGTATGCAGTTTCCCAGTTGAGTCGATTCATACATAGCCCTAGCACTAAGCATTGGCAAGCGGTGAAACATGTGTTTAGATATCTTCGAGGCACTTTGAGCTTAGGTCTCTTTTATGGCAGAGATGTTCAGCAATGCTTGCATGCTTTTACAGATAGTGATTGGGCTGGTTGTTATGATACTTGCATGTCCACTAGTGGTAATTGCTTTTTCCTTGGAGATTCATGCATATCTTGGTTGAGTAAGAAGCAACCTATAGTGGCGACATCAAGTTGTGAAGCTGAGTACAGGGCAGTTTTCACAGCTACGGTGGAGTGTATATGGCTGAGACGCCTATTGATGGATCTTTGCATGGAGATTGATGCTGCTACGCATATTCTCACTGATAGTCAGAGTGCTTTGGCTGTTGCACGAAACCCAATGTTTCATGCACGGACTAAACATATTGAGGTGCATTATCACTATGTGAGAGAGCGCCTTCATGCAAGAGATATTGATTTGGTATATGTGCCTACACAAGATAATGTGGTAGACATATTCACCAAAGCTCTTCCACAGGAAAAGTTTGAAGCTTTTCACAAAGCTTTAGGCTTATTACCTTGTGGGGGCTGATCTGTCACTCCCTGTATGTGTTCACATCATTTGCTCCAGGGGGGTTTGTTACACTTATGTGTTCCTCGAGTAGCTTTGATGTGAACCTTTTCCCTATACATGGGCACTTTTTACTCTAGTGCTGGCTAGAGGTTTTTTCCCCATGTTACCACATACTTGATACTCTGTGATGGTACTTTGTACTTAGGGATATCATTCAGCTCTTACTTCAGTTCAATTCTCATTGAGCTCTTACTTCAGTTCAGTTCATCGATTAATAGAGAGAGCTATTCCAGCCATCGCCTTCTCCGTGTGTCTTGCTGCGTTTGTGCTCCTTGTGTGTGCTTCTTCTGTGTCTCTTGCACTTCTACACACACCCAACACACATCATTTAGAAAAATTTATGCAGACGTTGAGACCATTTCAGGGAAGAGATCATGTATTTTCCATCATACAGTGAATGTTTTTGGATCTCAGGCATGCAGTTTCTCTTTCATTTCGTCCAACATAAAGCGGTTGTTCTTTGCTTATGAAAAGGATGGACCTCTTGCTACAGGAATTGCTTTATATTTCTGCTTTTTTTTTCTTTATCCAAGGGCATCGCTCCATATCACCATTTTTCTAGTACGTTCTAACTTCCATCTCCTCGATTCGAGGGGATTGTAATTATATGACAAAAGAAGTGATCTCATAAGTTACGCGACTGCATACATTTGTAGGAAGTACATTAAAATGCGTTGGGTTATTGATTCATGGAATGCGCAAAAGGAATGCTGTGTAGACAAATTAATAGGACACTGTTTGAGTTTTGTGAGAATAAAAGAAAATGTTATCTGATGTGCAATAAAATATAGGTATTTAAAGCTGAATTATGATTTCAAGGAAATATCTTCCCATACATCAATGGTCTGCAGTATGAAAATATATCGTTGTTACCTCTCTGTCGTAGTTAACATGTGATTTGGCATATCTTATAGTTAGGGAAAATATTGGTACATTGAGTTCTCTCAAACCATTTGAAGTTTAATACGAACTATGATTTTAGTACCAGGGCGGAACGTTATACATAATGTGATGCGATCATTAGAATATTTTACAGCAATACTAAATGGTGCCGTGTTATTTTAATAGAATGGTACGATGAATTTGAGTAGGTAATAGAGAATAGGATCGCTAAGAAGAATAGGATTGTTCATGGTACGGATTTCATAAGCTAATGGAACACACGCAACAGATGTTGAATTTGAGGTCTCAGCTTTTACAAAATTCTCCTTGCCTTGTTAACGAGCCTTTGTGCTTCGGGTTATGACTAGTGTTTGGCCTGGTAGTCTGTCAATGATTCGTGAATCAAACTGATGTACAACTTCTTGATCTTCGAAACTGAGAACGTCTACATGCAGATGTGCAGAGAAGAGATAACAAATTTGAGGAGTGCGGAAAACATCCCAGATTGTGTGCTTTGGGTGACTAACTTATTCGAGTGATGTTAAAACCAACTATCCATTGATACAGAACAGAGTGCAGCAGTAATGATTTGAATAATCATGTCACATCTGAATGTGTTAAATATCGCCAAGCTATCTATCACTTACTGTTAGTTGTTCACTTGGATCGGAATTTTGTGAAGCTATGGATTTTTGTAAAACTACATGACAATGTGATTTCTGATGTGAGGTTAGATCTCTCATGTCCTTACTGATACGAGGATTTTAACGCCACTGTGTTGTGTATTCACATGAAGGATGAGCATATATTTGAGTCAAGCGTTGTCTGTCATGTGTGTGCAGCGAAAATACCGAAGGACATTGTTAAAGATTTAACTGTCCAGCATGATCACTAGTTTAAAATATAGACTTGTGATGCAGGGAAATCAAGTATAGATATAAGAAAAAGAAAATCAAGTATGATCATACTCATAGGCTAATTAGTGGGGAAATTAAGTTCGATGTAAATAGAAATAGCACTACTCAGTTGCACGTACAAGTCTTCTTATATGCATCTCTGCATTCTGAACTCGGTGTGGAAGTATAATCTCGAAGGCGGTGGTGTATTTTGGAATTAATTTATTAGTTTCTAAAGCATTACATGTTCTTCACATAAGTTCTTCTGTATCTATGTAATAGCATCAGTATTTTCGTATACACATGTCGATCCTTAACGTAACAAGAAACACAACTGCTTAACCATATATCACTCTACAGCTTTATATTTCAGCGTAAGCCTGAGAAAGACTATCTGAATGCATGCTTTGTAAGTGACAGCGCTTCACAATACCATTTGTATGTAGACCTATAATTCAACTTAATCTTAAGAAGTGCATTCTGAAAGGCAAATGATTCTCCTTCATGCACAGGTTTGGCAATAGTTATAATAAATAATGTGATGGTCATATTCTTTATCTTTGCAGGCTTCAAGTAACCTTGAATTTAGCAACACTATAGTAAAAAATGTTCTTATATATTAATCTAATATGGATATAAACATATATGTTTAATTGCTCGAAATGTATGCTTTTACGTATGCATCATGGGAAGAGAAAGCTTCAGTTCAATAGTCTTTAGAAACCTGATCATCAAGAATGAAAAAGGATTTGCTACATCTTTGATCTGTTAGTTTCCATTTACTCTACAGGCTGTTAGCATTTGTACCTGCCATTGCATTTGGAATATATATAAATATAGAATATGGAAATACGTGATGAAATGTAAGAAAATGCATGATATATACAGTAGAAATATATAAAGATGTACAAATGCATGTGTTAGTATATATGCATATAGGAAGTTATGAATATGTGTATGAGTAATGTTGTGAATACAAGTGCATGAATGTACCTATGTACTGTTTACTAATGTGAACATATGTGTTTGCATGTACATTTGCTTATTAATGTATGTTAATCCATGCATGTGAAAGTGATTATAATGTTAAATGCATAGGTGAATGGTAATTATGAATGAAGTGTGTATGCATAAATGAATATTTGAAAATGAATGAGTGTGTTTTATATTGATAAGGACATACTTATGTTTTTTGTGTTTTTTTCTAATATCTTCTTTTCAGATCATTACAAAGGAGAATACGAGAATACGAGTTTACGAGATTTCAACATTTGAAGCTTGAAGCAAATTATGTTCATTTAGAACTATTAAGTTGTATAGGATATTCTCAAGAAATTGTATCAGCACTTATCATAAGTTTTTTGTATAGGCTTAGGAATTGATCCTAAAGTTTTCTAGCACTTTCACTTTTCGATATAATTAAGATTTTATATGTCTATACATTTAGCAATGATAAGAAAATATGTTATGATAAATGAAAAATTAGTTAGTTCTTTTGAATCTTAGTTTTTAGATTACACTCAAAAAGATTAGAAACCTATAGCTTTTATTACTCATAAACTGAAAATTCAAATCTAAGACCCGAAGCATACTTAGAAGCACCCTACCTGCAGTCACACGGTTAGGTTAGCGTGATTCTTTTAGATGAACGTCTGCCTCCCTTTGTACCCTCTACGACAACATTGGTGAACCCGACGTGAAACGTGACGATAGTGTACCTAGGGCTTACGTTGTATTTTCAGTTTTAATTTAATTTACTAATTTCATCTTCTTCTTGTATACAGGAAATTGAAGACAGAAGCTATGTCAAAACAAGAAGAGTTTGTTGTTTCCTTTTTCCCTTGGTGTTGAGGGCTGGTCGTATGACCGGAGCGCCTCCACAGGAAGAAGGATTTCCAACCGGTGGAGCTTCGTCATTTCATTCCCCCCCCCATCAATATTCAAGAGGAAGAAGGCATTCAGAGTCACTTTAGTTTTGTGTTTAGGATTGTTTCACATTCACTTTAGAACCTCTTCAACAAGCAAACATCAAGTAAGGTGTATTTTAAGTTCTTTATTTAGTTTACACACATCACTTAAAAAGAAAAGTTGTTTGAATCATTTGCACTAGGATTTAAGCACTTTCATATTTGCATTAAAAGAGTATTTAAACCTTTCTTCTTTATTTAGGAAAGATAATTTTTACTTAAAGAATTTAAATATTTGCATCTTAGATTTTAGGAAGAGTTATTATTTTTGCATCATCAAAAAGGAAAGATTTTAAGTTTTTGAAAAGGAAAGATTGTTTGTTTTATTTTCATTGCATAAAAAGAAAGCTTTTAGCATAAAAATAGTTTAAGCTTAGGGTTCTTTTGATTTATAGTTAATGCTTTTATTTCTTCAAAGAAACTAATATTAAAGAACTTAAAAAGAAGAGAGATAAGTAAAAGATTTAGATTTGAGAAATTAAAAAGATTTGCAAAAAGAAGATTAGAATTAGTAAAGCTTAGGATTAGGATAAAGCTATCCCTGGCTTTATCAATTAGTGATAGATTTAGACAGTTTAGAGAGCAATTAGATCCGGCTATTAGGGACCTTCTTCTCCATTCGAGACGTTATCAAGAACGCAAAATGGAGGAGATGTTCAAGAACATGATGATAGAAAAGCAAGGAACTCGTACAGTCCAAGCTATTCTAAAAGAAAAAGGAAAATTTACTGGATTAAACATTACGGAATACTTGGATGCATTTGAGGAGCAAGTGCAAATCGAGGGATTACCTGATGATGTGCTAGCTAAATATTTTGGTCGTGTAGTTTCTAGTTCAATTCTAGAAACTATACAAGAACATGCCAACAAACCTTGGGAGGAATTTAGAAAGGAACTACATAAATTGTTCTACCTTGAGGATTTTAGCCAACATAGTCGGGAAGGTTTTCTACGTTGGTAACACTGTTAAAAGCAATGAGTCTTTAACTCATCTTCACGGTGAGTTTATGAGACGTCTTGCTCAACTTCCTGAAGATGATAGAAATGTTATAAACCCAGATGTAATTATATATTTTCTTAAGATACTTAGTCCTGAGGATAGAGCTAAAATTGAAAGGCGTATAGAAGAGCCTGGAAAAAGGTATGGGCTAACTGATGACTGGGAGAAGGTCAAAAAAGAGATAGAGGCTGTTGCTCAAATGAAGCAAAGGCAAACGATTTTGTATGCTAAACCTAATGCTTCTCAGCCTAGAGAGATTCCTACTACAAGGCAAGTTGATATGCCAATGCCTACTACTACGGCTATGGCTAATAATGCAATTGTAACTAAAGATCCGATAGAATTCCAACTAGATGTTCTATGAAAAATGGAGAATGTCATGAATATGCAAGCATCTCTTTCAAAAGAGGTTGCTAATTTGAATAAATAGGTTTACTCCATGAGTTTTAATGATTCAGGGGCTAGCAGTAGTGGTGCAGGGCAAGCACCGCCTATTCAACCAGTTATGCCTCAGTATGTTCCACCTCAACCAGTCTTCCAGCCCGCTCCTCAGTTTGTTTCACAACCACCCTTTCAAAGAAATAATGAGAAAAGAGGGATTGGCAGGAAGCGCTGTGTATGGTGCGATAGTCAGAAACACGCAGCATTTGCTTGTGAAGAATTAAAAAGTGCTAAGGCGAATCAATTAGTCGTAGAAATAGATAGAAGACTATGTGACTTTAGGTCACGTCTTCCTTTGTCTGTCAATTGGGGTAAAGGAGGAATGAAAAAGCTTTACGAAAATTTAACAATCTCAAATGCGACTGCTAGTACTTCGGCTGCTAGACTAGAGCCGGTTGAGGACAGGCCTCCTTCAATACCTAACCAAAATCCGTATTCAATAGAGGCACTGGTACGAGCTCGAGACAAAATAATGTACAAAACTGCATGGAAATCTCCTGTAGATCAATCTTCGGTTTTTTCTCACATTGCAAATGTTGAGGAAAAACGGAGACGAGAAGATATGCATGATGATATAGAAGAAGGAGATAGGAGGGTAACAAGGAGGCAATCCAGAGAAGAAGAAAAGAAAACTGATTAAAAAGTTCAGTTTGATGAATCTAATTTATCTCAAGAAGAGAAGAGAAAAATGATAAAGGAAGGCAAAAAGCCGACCGATGACAATGTTCAATCACAAGAAGAACAGAAGAAATGGGAAAAAGAAACCTCTAAACCTGAAAATAAAGAGGACCAAAAGCAAAATGAAGAGAAAGGGAAGAAAAAGGGTAGAAGAGCTCCACGTGCTATTATGATTTCTGAGCTTGAAAAGAAAAATGATGCTAGAGAGATTTTAAATGACATTCTTCTAAAAATTCAAGTAATGATGTCACTTGAGCAAGTGTTTTCCATAGCGAAACCGGAGTTCAAGGACAGCTTTATTCGGCTTATTAGAAGAAGGCGTTTTCTTTTGCCACAAGATGAGGATATGCAAGATGTGGGAGAGGAAACTCTAGCTATGAATGAGGCAGTTACATTGAGTGAAAGTGACTATGAGGATGATGAAGAATTTGCAACAGGTAGTGTAAATATAAATTTTCTAGGACCTATACAGCCTGATGAAGAGATGTTAAAGAGTGAAAGTAAATTCAATTCTACCTTCTGGGCACGAGGCACACCATAAGTGAAAATAAGAATCGGAGATGAGAAGGATTCCTATTTAGCTCTAGCTCTCATTGACTTGGGATCAGAGATAAACGTTATTTCAAAGAAGTTTTTTGACAAATTTAGATGGCCAATTGATAAAGAGCACGGTTGGCGGATGAGAACAGCTGACAATGGCTCTGGCATATTATTAGGAGCATGTGCGAATGTGCCTATAATGATAGGTGGTTTCTCATGAAAATTAGAAAATGTTTCTCATGAAAATTTAGAATCAAATATAATAATTCTTAACTCTATTCAAGAGTATAAAATTATTAGTGAATTCATCCTAGAACATGAAGTTAGCATGGAAACCAAATACAAGACTGTAGAAAAGAAAATAAAACCTGTAGCTCAACCGTTACCCAAAGATAGTCATGAAATATTTTGGCGAGTATCAAATGGCCCAATTCTTAGAGATCGATCTAAGATAGGTCACATATTTACTGATGAGAGTAAGAAATATATTAAATTTGGTGATGAATTTCTTTCTCAAATTGAAAAAGAGCAGTTTACCAAGATGTTTGTTCGCCATGGTAAAGCTTTTTCCTTATTCCCACACGAGATAGGATGTGCAGACCCAAAGTTAGTAGCTCCGATGATTATTTTCACTGTACCACACATTCCTTGGAATCTTCGTCCAATTCCAGTCCCAAAGGCTCATTTACCTGAGCTAATGATACTATTAAAGGAGAAGATTTCCATGAGAATCTTGGAACCATCTTCAGCACCATATTCCAATAGGTGGTTCACTGTACCGAAAAAGAGCGGGAAGCTACGCTTTATTCAGGATCTGCAGCCTGTGAATAAAGTCACTATTAGGAATGTAGGAACGGGACCCATTGTAGATGAGTTTGCCGAGGCATTTGCCGGTCATTCCATCTATTCAATGGGAGACCTGTATTCAGGGTACGATCAGTTTCAATTAGCAATTGAGAGTCGAGATGTGACCACAATGAAGACTCCTTTGGGGTTAGTACGCATGTGTACTTTACCACAAGGAGCCACGAATTCTATGGCACGCATGATGAATGCTATGAATCTGGTCCTACATGACTTTATACCAAAAGTGATTATGCCTTTTATTGATGATATTCCAATAAAAGGGTGTGTGGAAACAGAAAAAGATGAAAAATTAGATTCATCTAGTTGTAGAAAGTTTGTTTCTAACCATATTTCAGATTGTGAAAAGATATTTGAAAGATTTGAAAAGTTTGGACTAACTTTCTCCCTAGAGAAATCAACTTTTGGTGTTAATGAAGTGCTAATAGTTGGGCATTTATGTGGCCATTACAGTCGTAGGCCCTATCCAGAAAAAATTGATGCCATTAGTAGAATTTCTGAGAGATGTCGCAATGTTAGTGAAGTAAGGAGATTCTTAGGTGCATGTGTTTTCTATGTCATCTGGATCCCTCACTTTGCTCATGTAGCGAATCCGCTTTATGATTTATTGAGAAAAAGAAAGAAATTCTTTTGGACTGATGAGCATTCTAGAACAATGAGACGTCTAAAGCAATTGCTAATCAATGCTCCTATTTTGAAACGTATTGACTATATAGGAAATAAGCCTGTAATCCTAACCATTGATACTAGTCCTATTGGTATAGGCTGGGTCATTGGACAGGATGATGAGGAGGAGCAAAGGTACGCAGTTCGCTTTGGAGCAAAAATTCTTCATGATACTCAAAAAAATTACCCGCAAATTAAGAGAGAATTATGGGGATTAGTTACAGCTTTAAAAACAGATAAAGAGTACTTTATAGGAGCTAATGTAATAGTAGAAACCGATTGTCTTCCGTTAATAGGTTTAATAGCTAATTGTTCCTCTCCAGACATAGTTATGCTAGGATGGATAGCCTTTATTAAATTCATTAATCCTGCTTTTGTACATATGGCCGATAAACATAACACTGTCGCTGATATGCTTTCAAGAGCAAAATTCGACAATGATAGTGAAACATTAAATAATCATGTTAATTTAATAAATTATGAAACATCTACCTATACATATGAGAGATTTAGAGAAAACGATTATGAAGGAGAGTGGCGAGATATAGGAAACTATCTGTGTTCATTTCAGCCTTCCCCAAGCTGGTCTTCAAATCGATTCCGGAACATCAGAAAGAAGTCTTTTAACTTCTTCTTGAAAGATGGAGATCTTTGGAGACACGCCAGAGGAAAGGTTCAAAATCCTCAAAGAGTTCTAGGTTTGAAGGTTTTTCAAGTGCAAGTTATGCAAGAGATGCACGAAAGCCTTTGGGCTGCTCATAAAGGCTTTGTTGCTACATATGAAAAGATTAGGGAAAGCTATTGGTGGCCGAGGATGTATGTAACAGTCAAAGAATTTGTAAGCACTTGTAGTACGTGCCAGTTACATTCCTCTGTCTAGCATAGAGACCCCCTTCACCCGACCTATCCACCTTGTATTCATTACAAGTGGGTAGTCGACCTTGTGACCATGCCTAAAAGCAATAGTGGCATGAGATACATCGTTCTTGCACGAGAGGATTTGGCAAACCATGTTGAAGGTAGAGCGCTTCATTCCAATACTAGTTATAATGTATGCCTATTCCTTTTAGAAGAAGTTTTATCCAGATTTGGATATATAGAAAAAGTAGTAGCGAATAGAGTTGAGTTAGATGCTAAAGAGGCGAGAGAATTCTTTGCACAACATGGGATTCGATTGTCTCTTATGACTGCTTATAAATTTGAAGCAAATGGCAAAATAGAACAAGGGCATCCTTTCATAGTGAAGGCCATTTCTAAAGCTTGCCATGGAGATATTGTTCAATGGCCAAAATATCTCTCATTTGCTCTTTGGGCTGATAGAATGACGTACACGAGAACAACTGGTTTTATGTCGGCTAAACTCATGTACTGTCAGAAATCATTATTTCCTGTTCATACTCAGATAGTTAATTGGATGAGTCTAGGTTGGAAGGATAATATTTCAAGAGAAGATTTATTAACACTTAGAATTAAGCAATTAAAACAAGGAAATGAAAATCTTAAAGAAGCAATAAAAAAATTAAAAACATCTAGATTGAAAAATAAATTATATTTTGATAAGAAACAGACTAAGGCCGCAACCAATAGAGAGTGGTGACTAGGTGCTTGTGTATGATAGTACATTTGATACCCAATACGATGCACGTCGGAAACTAACTAAACGTTGGTTCGGACCTTATGTTGTTGTTTCAGTTTATGAAACCGGTACATATAAATTATGTGAATTTGACGGTTCTATGTTAAGGAATTTGATTGCAGGGAAAAGAATCAAGCTATTTAGAAGAAGAGAAAGCAGTAAATTTGAATTGGATGAAGACTTTCTAGAGGATGACGATGAAGAAGAATAAAAGTGATCAGGTGAAAGAGTTCTAAAACTTTACTTATTATTTAGTTGTTAACATGATTTTTTAATTGATGCATTTCATGTGTAGATATGAACATCCTTCTGGTAGGAAAGGAAGATTATTAAAATTATGAAACAATGAATTTACAACTGAAGTAGGAATGTGTATGAAGAGAAGATAAGAATAAAAGACCTTATGACGTTCATAAGGATAGGAGAGGGAACACTTGACTTGAGACTCCTAGTAAGAAGTAAGCTTATTTTATATAGGTAGTCTACCTTAACCTCCAAACCATTTAGCTAATGAGATCCTAGTTCCCACTATAGCATTCCTCTAGAACCTCTACTCTGAACAGGGGTTAAGCCTTTCCCCTCTAACAAGAAAGTTGCGAAGAAAGAAAAAAAGAGAGAAGCATAAAGCAGTACATTATTTTTGTCCATCCTTGTTTATGTGTTTAAAAACTAAGAAAATGTGTTTCTAAATTTATGTATCATTACCTATGTATATATATAAGTTAAAATGGTTATGTTTAAAAGCATGATTCCCATGTATGTTTGTAAATATGTGTGTATGATTTAATATATGTTACTATATGATCCTAATTGATTTAATATATGAATTGATATATGTTAAATATATGCTAGTATGAGTGAATATATTTATTTTAATATATACGTTTAGCCAACATGAAAGTAAACTAGTATAGTTAATGATTAATATATTTAATTCATAATTTATGTTTGAACCAATGTGTATGAAGCTAAAATAAATTTAGATTCAAAATAAAATATTTGCATAAATGTATTTACATATGTAGAAAGTATGCGCACGACACTAAAAGAAAGTATAAGCAATAGGGGCATGTGTGTAGTTACTAAGAAGGAAAAAAGAAACCGCATGGAAGTTTGTGTTTATATATGTAAGCAGAGTTTTATTTTTTTTTGCTAATGTCTTTTTCTCAAGTACCGACTCTGCTAAGAGAGAGAAAGAGAGGGAGAGAGAAGTAAAGTAAAACATTTATTTTTTTTTCCGTCTTCTTTTCTCCTCCCTGTCTGCTACACTTTGGTGGCGCTAAACTGGATGTCTGCGAGGGAGAAAGTCCCTTCTTGTTCTGGATTGTAGAAGGAAGAGAGGAAGGGTTTCATGAGAGAGAGAGAGATGTTTCTGTATCTCTTCTCTTTGCTCCACCTCTCTTCGATAGAAGAAGATCGGTTAAGAGCGTAGACGGCAGAGAAAGAGAGAAGACAAATGTTTTGTGTATAGTCTATGCTGTGTTTTTTCTTGGCCTGTGTCAGGAGCTCCTTCCGCAATCTTTATGCGAGTATGTGTCGTTCTGCAATTGTGTAGTACTGGTGTTCTTTTTCTGCATGCTTAATGAGCTGCTGTGCATAGTTTGAAACTGCATGCAATCTGTGAACTTGTGTAGTACTGTGACTTGGGTTTCTTGAGAGAGAGAGAGAGATGTTTCTGTATCTCTTCTCTTTGCTCCATCTCTCTTCGACAAAAGAAGATCGGCTAAGAGCGTAGACGGTAAGGAGAGAGAGATCATAACACGTTTCTAGTAAACCGTTAGGCTCATATGATGGAGCCATTAGATCTTATTTGAGAATACCTTGTTAGAGATTTGAAGTATATGCGCATCATTTAGAGAAATTTACGCAGACGTTGAGACCATTTCAAGGAAGAGATCATGTATTTTCCATCATACAGTGGATGTTTTTGGATCTCGGGCATGCAGTTTCTCTTTCATTTCGTCCAACATAAAGCGGTTGTTCTTCGCTTATGAAAAGGATGGACCTCTTGCTACAGGGATTGCTTTATATTTTTGCTTTTTTTTCTTTATCCAAGGGCATGGCTCCATATCACCATTTTTCTAGTACGTTCTAACTTCCATCTCCTCGATCCGAGGGGATTGTAATTATATGACAAAAGAAGTGATCTCATAAGTTACGCGACTGCATACGTTTGTAGGAACTACATTTAAATGCGTTGGGTTATGATTCATGGAATGGGCAAAAGGAATGCTGCAATGTGTTGTTCCTTGTTGCGTTGTAGACAAATTAATAGGACACTGTTTGAGTTTTGTGAGAGTAAAAGAAAATGTTATCTAATGTGCAATAAAATATAAGTATTTAAAGATGAACTATGATTTCAAGGAAATATCTTCCATACATCAATGGTCTACAGTATGAAAATATATCGTTGTTACCTCTCTGTCGTAGTTAAAATTTGATTTGGCATATCTTATAGTTAGGGAAAATATTGGTACATTGAGTTCTCTCAAACCATCTGAAGTTTAATACAAACTATGATTTTAGTACCAGGGCCGAACGTTATACATAATGTGATGCGATCATTAGAATATTTTACAGCAATACTAAATGGTGCCGTGTTATTTTAATAGAATGGTACGATGAATTTGAGTAGGTAATAGAGAATAGGATAGCTTAGAAGAATAGGATTGTTCATGGTACGGATTTCACAAGATAATAGAACACAAGCAACAGATGTTGAATTTGAGGTCTCAGATTTTACAGAATTCTCCTCGCCTTACTTGTTAACGAGCCTTTGTGCTTCGGGTTATGACTAGTTTTTGGCCTGATAGTCTGTCAACAATTCGTGAATCAAACTGATGTACAACTTCTTGATCTTTGAAACTGAGGACGTCTACATGCAGATGTGCACAGAAGAGATAACAAAATTGAGGAGTGCGGAAAACATCCCAGATTGTGTGCTTTGGGTGATTAACTTATTCGAGTGATGTTAAAACCGACTATCCATTGATAGACAACACATTGCAGCAATAATGATTTGAATAATCATGTCACATCTGAATGTGTTAAATATCGCCAAGCTATCTATCACTTACAGTTAGTTGTTCACTTGGCTCGGAATTTTGTGAAGCTATGGATTTCTGTAAAACTACATGACAATGTGATTTCTGATGTGAGGTTAGAGCTCTCTTGTCCTTACTAATACGAGGATTTTAACACCACTGTGTTGTGTATTCACATGAAGGATGAGCATATATTTGAGTCAAGCGTTGTCTGTCATGTGTGTGCAGCGAAAATACCGAAGGACATTGTTAAAGATTTAACTGTCCAGCATGATCACTAGTTTAAAATATAGAGTTATGATGCATGGAAATCAAGTATAGATATAAGAAAAAAAATCAAGTATGATCACGCTGATAGGCTAATTAGTGGGGAAATTAAGTTCGATGTAAATAGAAATAGCACTGCTCTGTTGCAGGTACAAGTCTTCTTATATGCGTCTCTGCATTCTGAACTCGGTGTGGAAGTATAATCTCGAAGGCGGTGGTGTATTTTGGAATTAATTTGTTACTAATTAGGGAAAAAAATGAACCCTGCATGGGCCTTTTGGATTAAGGAGTGATTAGTGATGGACCAATGAGAGGAGGGTGGTGGACACAGTCTATAGCCTATAAATCACTAGGCTGAAGGGGGATGAGGGGACAGGATTCCCCTATGTTCAGGTTTTGCCTCTAGAGAGAGAAAGGAATCTCGTAACTTACCTGGGCCCAAAAATTCAAAATTTTCAAAAAGTTATAAAACTCATCATAACACCATTTAATGGTCCCCCAACCACTTTTTAGGATCAAAAGTGCTATTTTTGGGTTCTAAATCAAAATCCGTGCATGAACTGAAGTGAAAAAAGTGACTTTTTCAAAAATAACTCAAAATGCAACTTTCTCCCTCCAAAACCTCCCATTTTCATACCCAGGTCCCAAAAAGTCATCTCTTTCCACTACTTTCTCTCCCTAGCACACCATTGCAGCTCCTGCATCTCCATTTCTTTCTCTATGCATCATCTTCTTTGAATTCCTACTGTCATTTCCATAGCCTGATCTCCAATGGAGAAACCTAAATCTCATAGACGTCCAAAAGATGAGGTTATCGCGATAAAATGTCACAATATCAAGGCTCCAGAAGGATTTTGGTTAGGACAGGAGTTCTGCAAAGGTGCATGGGTGTACATGCAACCCTCTGGTGTTGGTCCTCACCGTGTGAGAGATCGTGGAAACTTGGATCTTCATTGGAAAGGGAAGTTACTAGGCTTCAAAAAGCTCAAAAATGGTGAAACTGTTGCCATTGTACAACATGTGTTCACAATGTCAACCATGAAATTGGAAAACTCAAACAAAATGAGATATCCTATCAACTGTAAGTATTACTCATTGACTTTTGTCCAAATTTCAGAATATACCTAGCTAAGTTGTGTATTTTTTTTGTTGTAGACATATTTCCTTCTACCTTGGTGGAAGAACAACCACTTCATAGTCTTACAGGTACTTTCCAAGCATTGCATGCAGATGTTGGGTCGATAGTCTTTCCACAAGCCCGTCCTGCTCAGCTATTATGTGAGAGAGTTTTCTTTTACACACATACATATGTTGTACCCTCTTCATCAAATGATTTTGGCAAGTTAGAGATGATTAAGGTAGATTCTCTCTTAAAGCTTGAGTGGCCGCAACCTGATGTATGGACATTAACATCTTTGAAGCATAAGATGGTGATGGACATACACAACTCTTTGAAATTTACAAGAGTTTCAAGATCTATAGGATTACATTGGTGTGTTCCTGTTCATTGTTTTGTACATTTATTTCAGATATTCACAATTCTAGAGACGTCAACAATGTTCATGTTAAAAGATATCACGTATGAGCAGGTAGAGTGTTTGCTAGGTGAAAAATGGGGACTTGTAGAAGGATGCACCAAAGGGGATAGATACATTTGTAAAATTGGTGCAAGAGGCATAGGATTTCGATACTTGAAACATCGTACTTCATTGTACATTAGATTCTATTATGATCGTTGGATGTGTAAACTTGGTGAATGGATACCATTACAAAGTTCTGAGGGTGTTTTAATTTCATTTGAAATTAAGATAAATCTACCCAACAATGAAATGGAAGTTATTTCAGTAAATCATCATTGGACTCTTGCCAACGTGAGAGAACATCTAGTAATCATGGGATTTGAGGATCTGGATCAATCAAAGTTCAGAATACAAGGGCATAAGGTAAGTAGCATATGGTATTTCTTCTTTTGTTTATACAAATTCTTACACTCAAATATGTTCATTTAAAGTTTTCTATTTGTCTGCAGATTGGTAAGAGGTTGGAGGATAAAATTAAAGTCCTCCTTGAATGGAGTGTGGATGGAACTCAACTTTCATTGTCATAGCTCAAGGACTATTTGAGTGCTACAGTGTACACACACCTATGTTCCATTTATAATCCTACATCTGCAACAATGTATTTAACATGCAAGACATGTAGCATGTAAAATTTTTTGATCTCAATATGATGTACAATTTGCCAAATCTTTGGTTTTTCCAATGGCAATTTATTATAATTTTAAAGTTCTGAGAATTTTTTTTTTCTATTGTGTTGTCGTGTATCTTATTCTGGTTAATGATTCTGTTCAATCTTTTTATGAGCAAAAGTTTTTTTTCTGAGAGTTCTGTGCATGATTGTTTTATTTGAAGGTATCAGTTTTAGTTTTAAAATGGGTCCCACTCACTTTAAAATTTTGAAACTACTATAAAAGCAACACTTATTCTCTCATTTCTCACTTTTGCAACCAAGAAGAGCTACAATCACTAGCAGAGTACGCACACAAGCTAGCATCACGCGCAATGGCTGCTGCATCCTCCAGTACCCTGCAACTCAAACGTCCACGTGAACTCTTCAATGAGTTCTTGGAATCAACTGAGTTCAAAGGTCAGAACCACTTGTATGACCTACTGTCTAGGGTCCCTGATCTAGACAAAACAATTCAACTGAACTCTGATGTGCTCAAGGAAATCATAGAGTTCCTTGAGTACTACATCTTGCGTTTTTCTATAGAAATACCGCCTTATGAGGGTAAATGGGTTCCATGTGACCTTCTACTCTACATACATAGAGGCGATGAAGCCTTCATGAAACGCCTTAAGCGCTTCATGGCAATTGCGGAAACTGCTGGGCACTTACTAGATGACTCTGTGCCATTAGTAAAAAAACTTAACAAAAAGAAGAGGATGGGTACAAAGTACCTATCCTACACTGCAACAACATATTTTATTATTAATGAGGAGCCGGAACCTACACCTGTTGAGCTCCCCAACCTTGCCACTGGGGGTTTTGTTAAGGAGAAGAATGAGCCTCAACCAGAGGCCATAAATTTTTCCAAAGAAAGCATTACAATCCACCAAGAATTCCCTGGTGGTGTTGAGGATAAACTACATGTGCAATCAAGCATGGAGGAGGCCCCCCCTTCAAATCTCAACCCCTCTGAGCCCACATTACCAGAGGTGGAACTTGAATATCTCTCCTGCATCGTTGTGGATGGAGAGGAATTTATTCTACTCCATGACATTGAGAAGGCATTCGGTCTACGTCTAGATGAATGCTTGAGTATTTTCTCCACAATGTCAGATGTTCCACTTGACAACACATCTGACATACTTGAAAAGAAGTCCATCCCACTTGGGGATTCTGTGGCAGACACCATATCAATGGTGTGTGCTGATATTTTAAATGATGACAACAATTCTACTACAGAGGAGGAGTTCAGTGCAGCACAGGAGAGGATACTGAAGCAAAAAATTCCTACATCCCATGTAGCAGAGCAGAGTGGCATGGCCCACTCTAGCATTGATCTTGATGCCCCTGGAAGAGGGGAGGAAGAAGACAAGCTTCATGATGTAAGTGGTAATTGAATTAAATAAATCGATAATTTTAAGTTAACATTGTAAGAGCTTGAATTCTCATTTGTTCTTAATAGGAAGCAATTGAGCTCGACAAGTTCGCAGCAAGGTCTGGTGGGGATCGAGCTTCTCGTGGGAGTGGTGCATCCTTGGCAAACTACATCGGAAAGTTGCCAAAGGATGATTTTGTTATCATACACAAAGACTACAGTCCCGATGGGCACTTCATCACTTGGTGCTTGAAGGCCCTTAGCAAGATTTTGTGTTTATGTACAATTACCCAAGGCACTAATTGTGTCATTTTGGTTAGGAAATCCTTAGTTGTAACTACTTTAGGACTTAATTTTAGAGGGAAAGTATTAGGGCAAATAGGTATCGCCATGAGTCTTGGAATGCAAGACCCCCATGTAATATCAAGATCTGTATTGACTTACCAGCTGCCTCAATCTCTCCAAAGGAGAAGGAAAGTTGTGGAGAAATTGAAGGCAGCTGAGAAATGATGTAATGTCTTGATAATACAAGCTTTTTTTTTCATCATTTGTCTAGTTCTGTTTATGAATGTGCTAAAAAATTGAACTTATCTTCTCTCCACAAATTGTATCTAATTGGGGGTTTTTGTATTTTTCTTTGGTCCTCTGTATGATTATATGCTTAAAAAAGGCCAAAAAAGCCCCAGCCACAGAAACGCGGGAAACAGCCCTGCAAAATTTTTGCAGGGCTGTTTCCCGCGTTTCTGTGGCTGGGGCTTTTTTGGCCTTTTTTAAGCTTTTTAGGTGCTACAATACATAGGAAACAATGTAATTTCAGATTTTCAATTGGTTTTGGTATTATCAGGACCAGAAGTTTTCAGTAGGGTATAAACTCAGCCTTTAGTAGCTAAAGATCTCAATTCCTATAGGGTATAACCTCTTAATACCTAGACCCTTGCATCTCTACCATATGTCTTATGCTTACCAAAGACCAAATATTGCAAAAAAAACCCCAGCCACAGAAACGCGGGATTCAGCCCTGCAAAAATTTTGCAGGGCTGAATCCCGCGTTTCTGTGGCTGGGGGTTTTTTGGTATTAAAAAGACATGATGCACACCAGTATGTAGAAAAGGAACATATCTAGTCATAAAACAATAGGCAAGTGCATGCATGTTTAACTGAATCCATATATAACTGACTGAAAGAGAGAGAGAGAGTGAGAGAGAAAAAAGAGACAAAGAATATAAGTCAAAACAAAATTTTCTATTATCCATTGTATTACATCGCAAAGTAGCCTATCATAGGGTATAATATACACATCATGGGTTATTTCCTCTAATTCTTCTTGCTAGCTGAATGTCCTTCGGTTGTATGGTTACTCTCTTGGCATGGATAGCACAGAGGTTAGAGTCCTCAAGCATGGAGATGAGGTAGGCCTCAGCTGCCTCTTGAAGTGCTTCAAGTGCTATCCCTTGTATTCTTAGACCTGTTTGGTAGCTTTGTAGTTCCTCTTTCACTACCCTTGCAAAAGCTCTTCGTGGTATGAGTAGTTCAACGGACTTTTGGTAGTGTCGTATCTCTGCAAAAGCCCTGCAGTGCTTCCTTCGTCTTTGTGGAGCTCTTGGGTTGGGAGGTATGTTTGGCTGGCGTTGAGGTCGACGTCGAGGTTGATAGTTTTTTTTTCTCCGATGTACACGATGTGAGGGCCCAGCTTCATCTTGCACATTTTGTTGTTGATGTGGTTGTTGACTTTGCTCTCTTTCCTCCTCTGTTGGTATTTGCCCTTGTCCTTGTGGAAGTGTCTTACCTCCATGTGTCACCCTATGGCTCGTTGGTATTTGCATATCATTCCATGGTGGTTGATTGTTGCTTTCCTCATATGGGGATGACTCTTCGTCGCTCTCTGGTACACTCCTTCTGATCAACTTCTGTTTGGGTCTTGATTTGATGGGTGTCCTTGTTGGTGGCTCATCCTCTGATCGTCCTGGAGTATAATAATCTTGTCTATTGGAAACTTCATTTTCTCGCACTGAATTGCTCCCAGGTGGTGTGCCATTGTGTGACACAGGCACAGATGTGCTCTGGGAACCACTTCGAGGCCTTTGGGGGGGTTGCAACCATGGTGGGCGTTGTGTCCCTAGATGAGGGCTAGGAAAGAAGACGCGATCTTTCCTTGCAGTTTGCTTGGTGCGTGCCATTCTCTTGAGTTGCAAAAAGTGTGAAATGAAGTGAGTTCTCTCTATTTATATAGTTTTTTAAAAAACTGTTTGTTCATACTAGAACGGACAAAACCTGTTTAAAACCATACAGAATATTATATATTAAATAATAACACATTGAAATCAAGATTACAATAATCATATGTATTACCACATAATGGGAAATAGCGAATTCACTTTACTTCCAAGCTGAGCCTTCTCGTTGTCTCCTTGCACGCCACTGAGCATGATGAAGAGGACCTAACGATGACTTCCATTTCTCACTGGCAATGTTGTGTTGCATCTTTCTTGCAAGTTTTGCCAATTTTGAATCCCTAAGTCGTTCCACAAAAAACTTTCTCGAGAATGTAGTGCGGTAAAACCAATTAAACATCTCCTCCATGTAGTTTGATTGCATTGGGCCACCACCATGTCGGGTGTTTTTGAAGTAGACACCCCTCGCTTTGTAGTGTGACTTTTCCATTCCTTGGGTACTGAAAATCTCTAATGACCCATATCGATGCATGAAAAAAGCTCCATGTGCAAACAAAATATGCTAAAAATTGTTAAGTACATTGGAAAAAGGTAAGTGTAACGAACACTTGTAGAAGAAGATTACACTTACAATGTAGTGTGTTATATTGCTCTCTCCCCAACATTGAATGAAACACTTGGTGAACTCCACTAATGTTTCTTGAAACATTTGACGTTGAATAGCACTAGACCTAGTCAGACCCATTAAGCCTACAACCTTATCAAAGCTCGACCAAACTTTCTTTCTCTTATTACAAAGATCAACTTGAGAGTCATTGTCTGTTGTGATCATGCATAGGTCTTTCCACAGCTCATAACGTTCATTATTTTGAGTGCTAGTACCTCTTCTAAAAAAATGTCTTGCTTTATTCCCTGTCATTGACACTTGTTGCAAGCTATCTTGAGATTCTCCAACTTTCTTAACAACTAGGGTTACATTTCCACCATGACAACCAATTGAATTAAGAAGTTCCTCCAATTTCTTTATAGCTTGAATAGATTTATCAACTGGCTTCATGGCAAATGCGTATTCTATATGGAGCTTCAGTAGTCTATCAAAAATTCTCATGAAGGCATGCAAGGTGCAAAAGTGGACATTGACTAAAGGGAATGGAATAATGGGATTCCAATCCTTATCTGACATGTCACGATTAGGTGTACCTAACATGGGACACCTCATTAAAGGTGTATCCCATTCAGCAGATGGAGTTGCATCTGTGTCATCAACTAAATCATCTATGTTGTTTTGTTTTCTCTTTGTTCGTTTATAACCTCGTGTACAATATGGACAAGGATAGAGAGTAGATGCACCTTGTTTGCACCCTAACATGCATTTGATAGTCTTTAAGTCTCCACCTAAGTGCCACTCTACTTCAAAATCACCAAGGCTTTCTACATTGATTTTGGAACCATGAATTTGAGAAGTTATCACCTCTGTGATCCATGGGATCCTATTGAAAATCCATGTAAGAACATCATTGGATTCTTTAGGTACGTCAATAGCACCTAACCACCATATATCTTTCTCTGATTGGACACTATATGTAAAGTGATGGGTAGATTCTTCACTATCATCAATAATAGCATGGGCCATAGCTTCGTTCATGAGTGTCACACTAAGTCTCTCCATACGGAGTCCCTTTATGATTTGACATTCGTCTAGCTTCAATACAAACTTGAGTTTGGAACCAAAATCTACATCAAATAACAAACATTATATTATTAAAAATACTATGAATGTCATTATCAAAACAATGGATATACCTTGAAGTGTGGATTTGTAAAAATTTAACCATTTCCTTTTGGAGCCTCTCCAAATTGACAAATATGTTGTTGTACTTTGTGTAGATGAATCCCTGTCTAGATGTGTTTTTCAACTCTTTCTTTGATGTAGATGAATGATAAATGGATGCAGGCATAACATCTTCTATATGCAGGTAATTGCCAAGAGTATTGGCTACATCCTCATTGGTTATCTTCTTCCTCACAGATACCTTGTAAGGGCATGGAAAAATGCTCTGGAAAATACCTTTGTTTTGTAGAGCCTGCTTCAAAAGATTGTACAATGCAGTGTACGCTCTAGTACTAACACCTGCTTCATCACATACCATCTGTACCTCACTAGGACTAATAATATCTTCTAAGTTGCCTGCAAAATCTTTAATCACTTGGGTTTTGATGTGATTTCCTATTGGTGACTCCAAGATCATAAGCACATGTTTGTTGCTAAGACAAGAATTCAGAAAGTTCAATTGATCCTCCATTGTTGAGGAAGCACTCGCATCTTCAACAAATGACCTGCACAATAAGAATCTCAATCTAAAAGTCTTTTAACATAACTAAACAAAGGAAATACATACCTAAGTGCGTAAACACGTCGCTTCCGTGCTCCACCACCAGTTGAAAGAGCTTGAAAGGATGATAATGGTCGTTTCCTAAATCTCATCCCAAGTGGAGTCTCTTTTAGTTGTGTAAGATTGGCTTTCAACTTTGTAATTGTGCTCTCCTTTTCTTCCACATCTTGTTTGAGACTATTATTGTGCTCATCCAAAGATTTGATAGCACTTTCTAAAGTGTGTATAGCACTCTCTAAACTGTGTATCCTGAAATGGTTGTGATGACATTGTTGCATCCAATAATTTGCTATAGATGTAGAATGGTTAGACAATCGCTTGCAATAGCCTAGGAGTCCATCTTCACCGGAACCAAGGAATTGTAGAAATGTGGAGATAGTATGGAATCTAGGGTGAACATTAGCCATTGGATCCAAGGGATACAAAGCACCATGGACCCAAAGATCAATATTCTTCTCTCCAGCTGCACGTCGTGCATTTTGAGAATCTATGTCATTGCTACCTCTAGTTGTTGGTGCAAATTCTGTAGGAACACGAACATGTACACTCTTTGAGTGAGGAGCACGCGCTGGTGCTGGTGTCATGTTCGTAATACATGTGAGCACCATGATGTTCCAAAACTCCAGCACCGAATGGGAAGAAGCACAGAGATGGCTGGAATGGCTAGTACAGTAGCTATGTGCAAGAAAAAAAGTGTGTTTTGGTATGTGGATAGGTCAAAATGACTTTTTTCAGTATGTTAGAGGGAAAATGAGTTTTTTTTCAAAAATTCATGTTTTGGGGCAACCAAAGTTACGAGTTTGATGATGTGGCACTTAACTTTTGGAGGGATTTTGAAAAAAGTATGTTTTTTAAGTATTTTTTATAAAAATAAGTCTAAAAAAATTAAGTTCTGACATATACATAAAAGTATGGGCCATTTTGAATAAAGAATAGCTGAAAAAGAGACTTTTTCAGAAAACTCATTTTTTTATTCATAAAGATGGACGGATTTGATGAGGTGGAAAGTGGTTTTTCTCTCTCTCTATGTGCAGAAGAGAGAGAAGGTCCTAGCTCAGCCTAAAAAAAAGCCTACTTCAGCCTACCAAAAAGTGCTCTATTAAATGCACTTTGTCCCCTTAACAAAGTACAAGATTAAGCTTAATCCCTAAAAATTAGGAATCCTTACAAGGCCCATGCAGGGTTCACTTTTTTTCCTAATAAGTTCTGTATCTTTGATTGTTTGGTTTAACTTTATTATCTCCGTGTCGACAGCTATCAGCAATTCTTCTTTTGCAGCCAGTGCCTTATCTCGCTGGCTTGAGCTTTCTTCCTGTGCTTGGAGTGTAGCTTGTAGTTGCTTGATCTGGTCATGGAGTGCATGGTTTTCCGCTCTTGCTGCTTGTAACTCTTCCTGGAGGGGGGTGATATCTGCCTCCATCACTTCCAATTTTCATTGGAATTCATCTCGTGCATTGTCTGTGGCTTGCTTCAGGTGTTGCGGTAGTTGTTGGGCTAGATTAATCAAGAGGCGACCCATAGATTCTAATTCAGAAAAGACTGGAATGGGGTGGGGTGGCAGAGGAGGGCGAGGTTGCGAAGAGGTTTCGGTGAGGAGTTGTTGGGAATTTGGTGGGGAGTAATTGAGGGAGGATGTTCAGTTTTTGCATTGTTAGCCTCTGTGGATTCCACTGCCTTTAGTAGCTTGTCTAGTGCTTCCCTAGCGGATTCTTTCTCGTCTACCTGTTGCTCTGATTCTTTTTCGGTCGAAATTGTTTCTCTCTCTGTTGGATCTTGTTGTTCTTGTTGCTCAGCCGACGATTCATTCTGCATTGATGTGGCTGTATCATGAAATGTCTCCTCTTCGTTCTTCTCATCTTCTTTATCATCTTCTTTATCTTTTCCGGTTGAGCCTTGTGCTTCACTTTCGGATGAGCTGATCCTGATGCGTTTCTGGCGGAACAATTGGTTGAGCTCTTCTTCATCTTCTTCTTCCTCATCGTCTAGCAACTGTATCGACTCCTCATGTCTCAGGACGGGCCAGTGTGGTGGTGGTTGAGCTGCGAGTATGGTTGGAAAGAGAAAGGAGAGGATGTGGGGTAGTCTAGATCGAGGGGTAGTTCCTTCATTGACTTGTTTCACTATGGCTACACATTCCTTATGGATACGGTGAAAGAAAAAGGATGCGAAGTTGACGGGTTCTTGTGCAGCAAGGTCGATGGCGGAGTAGAACGGGTGGGATATACCGTAGGTGCGTTTCTGGAGGTTTAAGATGGAGACTAAGAACTGGAGTGCAGTTCTTTCGGGTTCAAGGCGGCAGAGGATGGCGTACTCGTTTGATGAATAGCGGGGGAAGAGTGCTATCATTTGGGCTACGGGGATGCCTGGGCCATTCTCGCGGCCTTGTGGGGTGAGGCGGAAGGCTTCGGCAAAGGCTTGGAAGGTTATTACGGTTCTAGATGGTAGGGAGAGGAAGATCCATTTTCGCTCAGTGATGGGGAATTGAGCGATGGCAGATATGATCTGCGCGAAAAAGGGATGGGCTTCTACTGAGTGCCAAGGCAGCTCAGCGAAGTTGGCCAACCCTCAGATGCGCAAGTATTCTTCTACCTCGGTAGGGATACCATCACAGAAAGCTGTGTAGTTCGCCAATGCTTCCATGGCGCACACGAAAACAGAGCACAACACATGGATACACAGAACACAGAGAACACAAGCACAATCACAAGAACACAATAGCGTTTTTTGGCGCAACTGAAGAGATTAAGTAGAGACATTACGGTGGGGGGGTAGGAAGTGATGGTTATCATTGTGCGGTGGTGGAATGATACTGCTTTCAATTTGGCGTGCATGCTCGAGTAATTAGTAAGGAGGGCGGCTTATGACAAAAACGTGGCTATTTAGAAAGAGAAAGAAAGAACAGAAGGAAAAGTAAAGTAAAAAAAATGCGGTCCACCGCCGAATGTTTTAATGCAGGCTAGCAGCGTGTTGATACGGTCGCAGCTTCGAACTGTTGATTGCTTTTGGAAGTGGATTTCCGGTCAACGTAGTCAATCGAAAAGTTGCTGGACCAATTTGCTCTGAGATCTTGTAAGGGCCGAACCACCGTAATTTGAATTTGCCTGCGGATCTATTTGACTTTGCATTATAGAAAAGTACAAGCTGACCCACTGAAAACAGTGGAGTTTTCAGGTTTCGATCGTGCGTCCTTGCCTGTCTTAGTTGGACTTCGTGCATGGTTAAAAAACTGAGCCATCAGTGCTCGTCTAACTCTCTGAGTGTGTCCACCCTAAATGACAGTGAGTCTTCCGGTAGAAGTTTCTGAGCGATTGCTACGCGTAAACTTGGTATGACTATCTCCATTGGTGCTATTGCTTCTAATCCATAAGCTAATTTGAAAGGTATCAATCCTGTTGTTACCTTGTATGTAGTCCGATATGCCCATAATACTGCAGGTAGCAGTTGATCCCATCTTTCCGGTGCTTCCATGATCAATTTCCGAAGTATATTCAGTAGAGATTTGTTTGTACTTTCGGCCAAGCCATTAGCACGAGGATAATAAGGAGAACTAAATTTATGTGTGACCTGGAACGACTATGTAAGTGCCTTCATTAAATTGTTTACAAAATGAGTGCCTTGATCATATCTCTGTACATCGTTAGCCACCAGAGACCACTCTGTAGAATTTTTCGGTGAGTTAAATCTGCAGCAAAATGGCCACCGGAAGGAATTGAGTGAGCCAAAGTAATAACTGAATTAACTTCATGCGGTGGAATACAGCGAAGTAGGATTCCGGTGTGATCTACATAATATAATTCTCTAGCAATTAACCAAAATCGGTGGCTAAAGACTGCAATTTTCCTTCGTACTGCCCTAGAAGTCTGAGATGGAAGGCAACCATCAGTGAGAAAGGTCAAGATCTGATCATAATATGAAAATGGGATAGGTGGGTCTGCAGAATCTTCATTAATTGGTTCTGACACATAAATCGCGGGTGTCGTGTCATCTATGCCCACCGGAGCTTCACCGGAATCTAAGCGGGATAAGAAATCTGCTAAGGCATGTGAACTGCCTGGCCGGTGAATGACTTCGTAGTCGAATTCCTGTAAAAGTAAGACCCATCGTGCTAATCGACCACCTAGATGTTGTTGCCGAACTGGATAGACAAGTGCAGCATGATCTACATGAAATGTGAATTTACGGCCTAGCAAGTAATGTCTGAATTTCTTGACAGTATATACTAGCCCTAGACATTCTCTTTCTGTTACAGAGTAATTCTTCTCAGCAAGAGCTAATCTTCGACTTGCATAATACACTGGTCTGAACCATTTATCAATTTGTTGCATCAACACACTTCCTATTGCTATATCTGAAGCATCGACAAATACATGAAATGGGTGATCCCAATCCGGCGGCTGTAAGATAGGAACTTGTGTTAATAAATGCTTTAAACGATCAAATGCTATCTGGCATTCCTGGGTCCATTCAAATTGTCGAGGTGTCTTGGTGATTAGTTTGTTTAGTGGTATAGCTAGATGAGCAAGCCACCGTAAGTGTCTCCCATGCCACCGTACTTGGCCCATAAAGCGCATGACTTCTTTTGGAGTAGCTGGCACTGGAGCTTCTAATACTGTCGAAATTTTATCTGGATCTACTTGGATACCTTGTGCAGATACAATGTGGCCAAGTAACTTGCCACATGAAACCGCAAACACAGATTTGTTTGGGTTCAAGCAGAGTCTATACTCTCTGCATTTCTAAAAGCAGCACCGTAAATGGCACAGGTGTGCTATCATCTTACCGAAAATTGAAAAGTCGTCGAGATATACTTGCATAAATGAAGTGAGATAAGGAGAAAATATCTCTTGCATACATCTTTGAAATGTGCTTGGTGCGTTTCTCAATCCAAACCACATTACCGTACAAGCAAAGACACCCCAGTTGGTAATAAATGCAGTTTTTGGTATATCTTCTTCAGCCATTCTCACTTGGTTGTAGCCACTGTATCCATCTAGGAATGAATACATCTCGTGGCCTGCTACTCTATCAAGCATGGTATCCAAAAAGGGAATTGGAAAGGGATCCGGTACGGTTGCTGCATTTAATTTCCGGTAATCTACACAGATTCTCAATTGCTTGTTTTTCTTTGGCACAATCACAATCGGAGAGATCCATTCAGCATGCTCTACTGGCACGATGAATCCAACTTTTAGTAACCTATCAAGTTCTGCCTTTACCTGAGATGCATAATGGGGATTCATCCGGTAGCTGGTTTGCTTTATCGGCCTTGCTTCTGGCTTCAGCATGACCCTGTGCTGGTAGATGCGGGGGTCCAATCCTTTCATGTCTTTGTAGTCCCATGCAAAGACGGTGAATTCTCGGAGTAGCTGGATTAAACCTGCTTGAAATGTTTCCGGTAAGTTTTGCTTTATCTTTACAGGACGCGGATGATCTTCATCTCCTAAATTGTAAGTGATCAGCTGATCTTCGGGGACATAGAACTGTTGATGTTTCGCTGTGTCGTCTGTTGGTTTAAGAAGTTGCTGCAATTCATCGTCATGTGTCGAAACAGTGTCTTCCTTCTTAGCCTCTTCTGTGATGGGTATTACTGTACAGACTAAAGCGTTCCAATTATCTACAACGGACTGTAGATCAACAGTCCCTAAGGAAATTAAATCAGCGTTACTCTTCAGAAACTCTTCTTCTTCATCATCTGATAATCCATCTAGCATATGGACTGGTTCAGCAAAATACGGTCTAGCGTGTAGCTCGCAAGGTTGTATCGCATCTAATTTTACCACATATCTACGATTGGCATCTTTAAACGTAAGCTCTTGTGCAGACCAGTCCTGTATTACCTTCGCATGCTTCAGCCAAGGTCGGCCGAAAAGAAGGTTGTAATCCAAAGTGGATTCCGGTAGATCTAGTATAACAAAGGTCATTTTAAAGGTCGTACCTTGCAAAGTGATGGGTACATTCCGCACAAGTCCTACGGGATGGACTCTTGATTGATCTGCCATTCTGACAAAAAATTGAACTGGTTCGATTTTGGTCCATCCTAACCTTTTGCATAATGCAGCAGTCGCAATGTTAATACCAGAGCCTCCATCAATTAGTACCTGCGTAATCTTATGATTCTTATACCACACTGTAATTATGGGGGCTGAATGATCGACCGTAGAATCAGGTTCTCGTTGAACTGCTGCTGTCACCGGAATACAAGAAGGCACCGGACTGAACTGTTGTTGGAACTATTGGCGAATTCCAGGTACTAATGCCAATAGTTCGCCCAGAGGCAGAGTGATAGATGCCTTAGATAGGATTTCCCAAGCCTGTTGAGATTGATTGACAGGCTCTACTGATGTTGAAGTTGATGCCTCTGCTGATGCGGAGGTGTCTACGGTTGGTAATGTATCTGCTGCTGATGATGTTCCTGCTGCTGACTCCCGTTGTTGTGTTCCTTCCTTTGTTAACGATGGCTGGGTTGCCGGAATAGGCTCTAGGAAGACTGGTGGTTCTGTTGTGGTCCATTGACTAGCCTTATTGTACATTCTGTGTTGTTCACGTATCCCTGGTTCAAATATTTCTGCTGCCGGTTGCAGTTGTTTACCGGAACGGGTCTGGACTGCAACAGCCTGTGTTTCCACCGGTGTGATTTGTACCATGTTGGCCATTGGATTTTGACATTCCTTCTTCCTTTGATCATACTCAGCTGCATCCTTGCAAAATCTCCTAATATGTTCGAATTCGCCACAAAAATGCCAGCGTGGTGGTGGTAAATTGGGATTTTCCGATGGTGGTCCGTTCTGCTAGCGGTTTGCATTATAGTTGTTATTCCTCTGTCCTCGGTAATTTTGATATCCTAATTGCTGGTTGTTTCTCATTTGTGGAGGCACATAGTGGTTGGCTGGTTGCCCTTGTTCCTGGATAATTGCATTGACAGTCGCTGTTCCCTGTACTCTAGCGTTGTATGCGCAGTTTTCGGTGGTGTGTCCGACAATGTTGCAGATAGCGCAGAATGTCTTATTAAGTGCGCAATTGGCACTAGTATGTCTTGAATTTTTGCATGTGATGCAGTATACTTGTCTGGTCATATCTTCGGCAATATTTTTGTTTGTTTTTAACCACTCCAAATCTTCTGTAAATCCACCGACTTTGTTTTCTAGTTGCAGAGTCATTGCAATGACTTCATCGAGGGTCATGGCTCCGACACATCTTATGATCATGATCTGCTTAAGTTGAGGAACCAAGCCATTGATGAACCACTAAGTGATAACGTCATCTGGTAAGTTAGCATGGGCCGGTGGTAGCTGCCTTAAGTGTGTTCTGAAGAGAGTAGCATACTCCTGTACGGTTTGATTTGCCTTCTGTCTGTTGTTCTACAGATAGTCAAAAATTTTGGCTGGATTCTTTTTTAGCCTGAATCGCTGCAGAAAAGCATCTCGGACTGCTTCATAGGTGCCGAAGTGATTAATATCATATTCTGTAAGCCATCTGGCTGCTTCATTGACAAGTGTAGATTGGAAGACAATGGCTTTGTAGGCCTGATCCGGTGGATGGTTGAGAACTGCATAGCTTATCTCGAAAGTGCGTATGTGAGCATCCGGATCATCTCTTGGGAATCCACCAAACTTCGTGTACGTTACTCCTCTTGGAGGCTGCCTGGGTGGACATAACTGTTGTTGTTGTTGTTGTTGTCCGTTCATCATGAGTGTATTATACCTTTCTTCTGTATCTCGGGGCTGAATATCTGAACTATCGGAATCTGTATCGTCGGATGGCGCACTTTTCGGTGCGATGATCTTGCTTACTATGCTTCGAATCTCTGTTTCGAACAGCTTTCCTTCCTTCTTGATGTCCAGTGTATGGGAACTCGCTTCCAAGCGCGGTGGTTGGGCTGAAGATTCAGCAGAAAATGCTAAACCGTCACCGAAAAACTGTGATTCTCTTACCAAAATATCACCGGAATAAACCGAAATTATGCCCGAATACGGTGTTTTTTTGCCTTCGCCGATTTCTTTGACTAGATTACTTCTAATCGTAGATAAATCTGAATCTTTTTCCAAGATTGTTAAACTAGTTTCCAATTGCGTCTTGGTAAGTTCTGGAATTACTATATCTTCGACAGACTGTGCCGAAATAGTACCGGAATGTACCAGAGGCGTAACACGTTCCACCGGAATATGACCGGAATCAGTTCTAATGTTCTTGACTTCCTTGTCAACTGAGTCAGACCTAGTTGTACTTTTACCTTCCAAAGTTGTCTTTAGTACATTAAGTACTCCAGACTGATGGTTCTTGGGATACGTTTCACCAGATCGAGTAACCGGCATGTATCATCTTTTGTACTAATCGCGTAGTATTACTAACGGAACAGTTTGCAACAATCTGGTTCTGTTACTACTTCCAATCGAACGATAATCTAGATGTGTGATTCTGACCGACGACTGGCAATCTTGATGCCACCTTCCCACAGAAGGCACCAAATGTTAAATCTCCGAAAATCTTCAAACTTCTCCCTAGGCAGAGCCTTTGAGAAAATCTCTACAACGTTCTCTTGTGTGGGCACATATGCCAAACTAATCTCTCTAGGAAAGAACTTTTCCCTAACATAATGATGCTGCACCTCAATGTGCTTAGTGTGAGCATGGAACATAGGGTTCCTCACCACTACTAGTACACTCTAATTGTTAGTGAAGATGGTGGTGGAAGAAGACTGATCAACACCCAAATTAGCCAAAGACATCTAAGCCACACACACTCAATAATCATTGTGAAAGCTACCCTATACTCATCCTCATAAATAGAAGTGGCCACAATAGGCTACTTCTTGCTCAACCAAGATGTTCCTGAGCTACAAATCATGAAGCAAAAACCACTGGTGGACACACGTGTCATAGCAATCAGCCCAATCAAAATAAAAAAAGCATGTAAATACGGCGGTAGTGATCCCCCCTTGGGATAAAACAATCAAAATAGTTGGATACCACTCAAGTAGTGAAACATGCACTTAGCCTCTTGCCAATGCTTGACACAATGCATAAACCTGCTCATCTATGAGATAACAAATTAAATATGAAGTGAGGCAATGCATAAGTAAATAAGGCATCCAATAGCCTATAGATAGAGAACAACATCAAATGCATCTCCACATCATGAAGACTCAACCATAGACCTGTTTTAATAGGAGTGGCAATAGGTTTGCAGTCTCCAAGGCCAAAATGCTACAATAATATGTCAATATAATTTGTTTGAAACAAAGCTATTCTACCACCAACTTGCATAAATTGAATGCCCAAACAATGATGCAAATGCTCCACATCTGGCATCTGAAAAGAGGCATGCAAATCAGCCTTAAAATTGGCAATATGCTTCTCATTAGGAACACTAAGCAGCATGTCATCAACATAGACAACGATGATCAGAAGCACATCATTTGCATGCTTAACATATAAGGTGCTCTTAGTTGGACAGTTTTTAAAACCATGTGCAATCAAGTAGGCATGTATCTTTTCATACCAAGCATGTGATGCTTGCTTCAAACCATATAATGCCTTTTTCAACCTACACACTTTTTTCTTGTGCCCTTTCTACACAAAACCATGGGGCTAAAATACATACACTTCTTCATGTAAATCACCATTCAAAAGGTATTTTTAATGTTCAACTACTGTACATTCCAACCATGATGAGCTGCAAGCAAATTCTACGAACCATAGTTATTTGGCATGTGGGTGCAAAGGTCTCAACAAAATCAATGCCTCTTTCATGAGCATAACCTTTTGCAACAAGCCTAGCCTTGTACTTGTTAATTGCTCCATCATGCTTATGTTTCAGCTTGTATACCCATTTAGTGACAATGGCCTTTTTGCCCGGAGGGAAATCACATAAAGACCAAGTACCATTCTTCATAACAACATCATATTTTGATTGCATGGCAGCCATCCAATTTGCTGAATTTTGTGCTTCATCAAAAGAAAAAGGCTCATTCTCATCACAAATACTAGAGAAAACCCTAGAATAACAATCTAATGAAAAATAAATGCTATGAGATTCTAAATGAGTATGATATGATAGATGTAAATCTACATAAGAAATGGAATGATCTGTATCATCATGTGGAACCTGTAAAGGCTAACGAATTGTCTCATTTGGACCAGCACTTGATTGACCACCTATAAAACGAGGTAATAAAGTGTCATACATGCCTTTGGAGCTAACCAATGTCTCCTTAGTACATGAAAGTAATGGTTCAATTGCACCTTCCACAAAAACAACATCACGGCTAACCAAAATGTGTTTAGCCTATTGATGATATAGATGATAGTGTTTGCTTTTAGCACTATACCCAACAAAAATGCAATTTACTACTTTATCATCCAATTTTCTACATTGTGGTTTAGACACTTATGCATATGCCAGACAACCAAAGACACATAGATGAGCAATAGATGTCTTGCAACCATGCCAAGCCTCATATGGAGTGATAAATTGCAATGCTTTGGTGGGACACCTGTTAAATGCATATGATGCACAGATAAGAGCCTCAAGCGAGAAGCTATGTGGTAAAGCCTGACCTTTGACCATACACCTCTCCATCTCCATGAGTGACATGTTATTCCTTTCAGCAACTCAATTCAGTTGAGGTGTAAATGTCACTATACACTGATGGTTTATCCCATGTTAGCCAAAAATGCATTAAAATCAGAAGACATGTATTCCCCCCCTCGATTAGAATGGACGGTGCCCATTTTACATAATAACAAATTTTCAGCCAAAACTAGAAACTATTTGAAGCACATAAACACTTTGGACTTGGCTTTTAGTGGATACACCCATGCATGCCTAGAAAAATCATCAATAATATTCACGAAGTAAAGGTAGTTCCCAAAAGAGGGTGTCTGCATAGGACCACAAGCATCACTATGAATAAGCTGCAATTTCAAAGTATCTTGAATTCAACCATTCTTTGGGAAGGAGGAAGCTTGCATTGTGCCCAAAATTAAGCCTTCACAAACATGTTTACAAGATGCCTCGAGTTTGGGCAGAGAGGATACCATTTCAGATTTATATCGGCATAGAAAATTAGCATAATTTAGATGACCAAAGTGTGCATGCCAAAGCTTACATCTAGCATAGCTTGAGAATCTTGAACTACACATGTCAAATCATTCAAAGATTTTGCATAATCTATGAACTTATACAACCCATGACATAGAATGCCAAAAGCAATAATAACATTGCCATTTGATAGGTCATGAATTGTTCATCTATCATAAACAAATTTCACAACCAAGCTGATACTGGCTAATGTTGAAACGAATAATAGATTTTTCCTAATCCTTGGCTCAAACAAAGCATCTGACAATGTGAAAGAACTACCATCAGCAGTAATCAAAATGATCTTACCAACTCTAATTTTAGGGTAAGAGGAGTTGTTAGAGCATGTGACAATATTCCCTATAGGGGCATGCTCAAGTGAATTGAAGAAATTGCACTACGAGGTAATATGTTTGGTTGCCCCACATAAGTTCTTCTGTATCTATGTAATAGCATCAATATTTTTGTATACACATGTCGATCCTTAACGTAACCAGAAACACAACTACTTAACCATATATCACTCTACAGCTTTATATTTCAGCATAATCCTGAGAAAGACTATCTGAATGCATGCTTTGTAAGTGACAGAGCTTCACAATACCATTTGTATGTAGACCTATAATTCAACTTAATCTTAAGAAGTGCATTCTGAAAGGCAAATGATTCTCCTTCATGCACGGGTTTGGCAATAGTTATAATAAATAATGTGATGGGCATATGCTTTATCTTTGCAGGCTTTCACTAACCTTGAATTTAGCAACACTATAGTAAAAAATGTTCTTATATATTAATCTAATATGGATATAAACATATATGTTTAATGGGTCTAAATGTATGCTTTTACGTATGCATCATGGGAAGAGAAAGCTTCACTTCAATAGTCTTTAGAAACCTGATCATCAAGAACGAAAAAGGATTTGCTACATCTTTGTTCTGTTAGTTTCCATTTACTCTACAGGCTGTTAGCATTTGTACCTACCATTGCATTTGGAATATATATAAATATAGAATATGGAAATACGTGATGAAATGTAAGAAAATGCTTGATATATACAGTAGAAATATATAAAGATACACAAATGCATGTGTTAGTGTATATGCATATAGGAAGTTATGAATATGTGTATGAGTAATGTTGTGAATACAAGTGCATGAATGTACCTATGTACTGTTTACTAATGTGAACATATGTGTTTGCATGTACATTTACTTATTAATGTATGTTAATCCATGCATGTGAAAGTGATTATAATGTTAAATGCATAGGTGAATGGTAATTATGAATGAAGTGTGTATGCATAAATGAATATTTGAAAATGAATGAGTGTGTTTTATATTGATAAAGACATACTTATGTTTTTTGTGTTTTTTTCTAATGTCTTTTTTTTTCAGATCATTACAAAGGAGAATACGAGAATACGAGTTTACGAGATTTTGACATTTGAAGCTTGAAGCAAATTATGTTCATTTAGAACTATTAAGTTGTATAGGATATTCTCAAGAAATTGTATTAGCACTTATCATAAGTTTTTGTATAGGCTTAAGAATTGATCCTAAAGTTTTCTAGCACTTTCACTTTTCGATATAATTAAGATTTTATATGTCTATACATTTAGCAATGATAAGAAAATATGTTCAAAAGAAAATATGTTCTTTTGAATCTTAGTTTTTAGATTACACTCGAAAATATTAGAAACCTATAGCTTTTATTACTCATAAACTAAAAATTCAAATCTAAGACCCGAAGCATACTTGGAAGCACCCTGCGTGCAGTCACACGGTTAGGTTAGCGTGATTCTTTTAGATGAACGTCTGCCTCCCTTCGCACCCCTCTACGACAACGCCGAAAGAGGTGATGCGCTTCTTGGGTCAAATTCGGTGGCATGGTCGCCATTTACGGTGGCTCGCCCATTTAGAAACACCACTAAATCGGCTAATGACTAGTACTCTGTTGGTGCATATCAAGCCTACACACATTGGCTTGGAACTTTGGAACCATGGAAGGCTAGCTTGGACAAAGCTTTATCAAGACTCCACTTGAAGCAAGGTTCATATGAACATGTGCTTAGATGTTCTTACCTTTTTACTCCTTTGTAAAAGTCTATATGACTTAGCATTTATTTGTAATCACTTGAAGATACTCACCTACCTCATTAGTCGTGGAAAAGAGAATAGTTTAGTGGAGAGAATATCTCCCTACTTTTAGAGGAGAGATTTTAGGGAGCCTAAGTTTGAATTTGAAATTCAAATTAGTTTTCAACTCCTATAAAAACCACAATAAAAAAGTCACCGCGAGGCCTGCCATTTTCAGCTCACTCCCCGAGGCATATTGTCATTGTAACTGAGTGTGTGTTAGTGCTACTCCATAGCCTACACCACCACACCTCAATTAGCTATGCTTGTCATGCTATTGAGCTTGTACAATCTTATCAATCAATAGATATATACACATTCATCATTTCTGGTTCTCTGTGTTATCTTCTTCAAGTCTGTCACCTTCAAAGGAGCATATCTCAGGATCTACTGAACCAAATCAAGAGATCTATAGCTCATTGGAACCAGCTCAAAGTCGTCTACAAGCATACAAAATCTCCGAAGATTTCATTCAGCCATTTTGGAGAAATCTGCTTCGAAGTGCATGCTGGTCTGTGTCTGCAGAGTTCCTAAAAAGTCGGGGGTAATTAGAATTTTGCTAAACTTATTTCTCAGTGCATAGTTTATCAATTGGAGTGATTCCACTTGTGATTGGTAGCTTACTAAGGTACTTTAATACTCCCAAAAGGAAGTGTTTCAATTTTAAGTGTGCTGGTCACACTGAGTGAAAGACTGAGCAGGTATCATTACAGAAATAGTAAGTTTTTTGGATTTGTGAAGGAACCAAGTTATCTGTTTTGGTTTGATCATTACCCAAACCATTTGCAAAGTACATATGTGGTTTCTTGGTACCATTTGAAAGCTTAAGGAGTCTACTAAGTATATCTGGAACCAAAGGAGGGCAGGTGTGAAGCAGGTTTTGCAGCATCAACTCATTTCTTGAAGTGCATCCAACCATCACTCCCAACAGTGGTATCAGAGCAAAGAAGGTAAACATGGGTGATGGTTTCCCTTCCTTCATTGACAAATTGGACAGAAACAATTATCAGGCTTGATCATTGAGAATGAAGACCTATCTACAAGGGAGAAGCTTATTTGGATACATATCAGGAGATGAGGAATTGCCCTCATTCAAGACTAGAGGACTACCCACAAAGGATGAACATGAAAGGCTCAACCAATGGTGTGCAAAGGATGCTTTGGCAAGGTCTTATCTCTTAAACTCTATATCTGACTTTCGTTTACCTCATGTAAGGAATTGTAAGACTTCCCAAGAGACTTGGGAAACCTTGTCAAACTATTTTTCTTCCAACACAAGGGCTAGGAAGAATCAATTATGGATTGAGTTCACAACCCTTAGGAAGCAGCCCAAGCAATCAGTCTCAGAGTATGTGACAAAGATCAAAGATGTGGCAGACCAACTAGCAAGCATTGGAGAGGAAATTGAAGAGGAGAAAATAGTCAGACAAGTAACAAATGGACTCAAGGCAGATGATAAGTGGGAAAGTTTCACCACTGCAATGGACCTCTATATGGACATGCATACACCTGATCTCACAACACTCATGGGTCAACTTTTTACACATGAAGCAAAGTTTACAAAGGCTGGAGATCAATCAAAAGGTAATAACCCCTCTGCTCTCTATACTGATAAGAAAGTTAAAGATAAAGGAAAAGGGAAGAAACAGGATGAAGAAGGCTCTACCTCTCAAGCTAATTATGCAGGGAGAGGTAGGTCATCTAGAGGAAGAGGCAGAGGAGGTAAGTCAGGTAGGGGGAGACCCTACAACTCATCACCATGCAACATTTGTGGATTGTCCAATCATACCACAGATGAATGCTACAAGAACTACAAGAATCAGAGAGGAAGAGGCTACTCAAGAGGTGGATACTCTCAAGGAAGAGGCAGATTCAACCAACATCAAAGCTACAATGGATACAACAACCAATACAACAACAACTACAACAACAACTACAACAACAACCATAATGGTAACTACCAAGGTGGATTCAGAAATAGAAGAGACTACAACAATTACACAGAGGAGCAAGATGACTCCCTATTGATCATGAATATGACCTCCAAGATAGGTACAAATGATGATCATTTATTTTATATTGACTCAGGATGTTCTAACCATGTAGCTGGCAATGTGGCACTACTTTCTGATTTGGAAGAGCCCAAGGGCAAACATCAGGTACAAACAGGTGATGACACTAAACACTCTGTTGTCAAAATTGGAAATGTGAAGACATGTGATGGTAATCAGAATCTATTGAGCAGGGTACTCTATGTACCAACAATAACTAAGAATGTAATGAGTGTTGGTCAGATTGTGGAGAAAGCTTTGCAGGTCAGATTCACACAACATGGAGCATATGTGGAGGACCCAAAACATGGATTCAGAAGGATAGCCAAAGGGGAGAAATCAGGTAGATTATTTACATTTGAGCTAGAAGACACCAAGAACATTGCTTTGTATAATTATAAGGATCAGACACTTTCAGAGTTAGAAATATGGCATAAGAGATTAGGGCACATAGGTGAAAGGACTCTAAAGCAAATGTGCAGGGATCAATGTGTGCTTGGGATACCTAATGTGTCCAAGCAACACATGATTTACAAGTGTGGATCATGTCAATTTGGTAAGTCTCACAGATTACCATATTCAAGGAAAGGTTTCATGCATGAAGACTACCTAGACTTGGTACACACAGATGTTTAGGGACCTAGCAAGGACCCTTCCATTTCTAGTTCAAGGTATTATGTGTCCTTCATTGCTGATTATAGCAGGTGGACCATTTTATACTTTATGAAACATAAAGATGAAGTGTTTAATTGTTTCAAGAGGTATCTTGCACTTGTTGAAAATCAAACAGGAAGAAGCTTGAAGAGGCTAAGGTCAAATGGTGGAGGAGAGTACTTCTCCAATGAGTTTGAAGATTTCTTGCAGGATAGAGGCATCAAAAGGGAGATTACTACAAGGTATTCACCTGAACAAAATGGGGTAGCTGAAAGAAGGAATAGACTCATTGTGGAAACAGCTAGGTCTATGCTTAATGAGAAAAAGTTAATTATCTTTGGGCAGAGAGTGTATCCACTGCCACTTATCTCATCAACAGGTTGCCATCCAAATCACTTGATGGCATGACACCATATGAAGCTTGGCATGGTAAGAGACCTTCTCTGGATCATTGCAAAATCTTTGGTTGTGTAGCATATGTGCATATTCCCTCACATGTAAGGGGAAAACTAGACCCTAAGGCTGAAAAATGTATCTTCATTGGTTATGATTTGAACCAAAAGGGATACAGATTCTACAATCCAACAAACAAAGGGTTCAAGGTAAGCAGAGATGTCATCTTTGATGAGAATGACTCATGGTATGAGAATGAATGCAGGAAAGTAAGTCTACCCTATGACATGGAAGAAGAATTTCCAAAGCTTACTAAGGAAGAACTAAGTCACCAAGAAGATTCAAGCTCAGAAGATGATGATACATTTAACCTTGAAGAGTTCAAGGCTTGGAAGTCCAAAGGAAAGATGAAGATGAAGCAATTAGAAGATAAACCAGAAACTTCAATTCAAGCAATGAGGAGATCTCATAGAGAAAAGAAGAAGCCTATCAGATTTGGGTATGACACATCACTTGTAACTAAACATTCTATATATCTTGCAAAGGACTTGTTGAATGAAGAACCAGGTACCTATGAAGAAGCAATTACCAAACCAGAATGGAGAGAGGCCATGGATGAAGAAATGGAAGCTCTCAAGGAGAGTGATACTTGGGACTTGGTACCCAAGAAGGAATCTATGAAGGTGATAGGATCCAGATGGATCTACAAACTAAAGAAGAATTCAGATGGAACAATAAACAGGTACAAAGCTAGGTTGCTAGTCAAGGGTTTTGCACAAACCCAAGGCATTGATTATGAGGAGACATTTTCTCCTGTGGCTAAGATGCCAACTATCAGAATTTTGGTGAGTGTAGCTGCATCCAAGAACTGGAATATGTGCCAATTAGATGTCAAGAATGCTTTCTTGAATGGATGGATATCTCAAGAAGTCTACATGTCACAACCACCTGGCTATGAAGATTCAAAAAAGGTACATTATGTTTGTAAATTGAAGAAGGCTCTGTATGGTTTAAAGCAGGCACCTAGAGCATGGAATTATAGGTTGACAACCTACCTCCTAGACCAAGGATTTGTGATGAGCAAAGCAGACACTTCTCTATTCATAAAGAGAAGTAGTACAGAGGTAATCTACTTATGTGTCTATGTTGATGACATCATTATTACAGGAAATGATGTTCAGGGAATTAGACATATCAAAGGACAGATGATGAAAGAATTTAAGATTAGTGATCTTGGTTTATTAAAGTATTTCTTAGGTCTTGAATTGGTTTACACAAATTCAGGTATCTACATCACTCAAAAGAAGTATGTACAGGATATGGTCAAGAAGTTTGGTTTGCAGGATGCTAAGGTATCTACCACTCCAATGGAGGTCAACCTAAAGCTAAGTGCTCATGAAGGAGAAGAAATCAAAGATATTACAGGATACCAAAGTATGGTAGGTAGTTTGAACTATGCTACCTTGACAAGAATTCACATAGCATATGGAGTTAGTGTGCTTAGTCAATTCATGCACAAACCAAGGATTCCTCACCTAGAGGCAGCAAAGAAGATCTTGAAGTATCTGAAGGGAACTCAAAGTCATGGTTTGTACTTTCCTTATACCTCAGATATTGACATTAAAGTCTACTCAGATGCAGATTGGGCAGGATGCAAGGATGATAGAAGAAGCACCTCAGGATATATTTGTTTTGCAGGAGATAAGCCTATTTCTTGGTCAGCCAAGAAGCAACCTACAGTGGCATTGTCATCCACTGAGGCAGAGTATAGAGGGCTTGCCAATGCAACTCAAGAAGCTATCTGGTTGAAGCTTCTATATACAGAGTTACGTCTATATACAAGACCACCAATCATATTTGGAGACAACACTAGCTCTCTTCACCTTGCAGCTAATCCAATTTATCATGCCAGAACCAAACACATAGAGGTTCATTACCACTATGTGAGAGAGAAGTTGCTAAGTAAAGATATACAATTGACTTATGTGTCTACTAATATGCAATGTGAAGATTTACTTACAAAGGCATTGGATGGAAACAAGTTATGCAGATTCAAATCCATGATTGGATTGCAGGATGTGATTGAAGACTAAAGATGAAGAAGATGAAGACTTGAGCCAAAGTGTTTGGCTTGAGGGGGAGCTGTTGGTGCATATCAAGCCTACACACATTGGCTTGGAACTTTGGAACCATGGAAGGCTAGCTTGGACAAAGCTTTATCAAGACTCCACTTGAAGCAAGGTTCATATGAACATGTGCTTAGATGTTCTTACCTTTTTACTCCTTTGTAAAAGTCTATATGATTTAGCATTTATTTGTAATCACTTGAAGATACTCACCTACCTCATTAGTCGTGGAAAAGAGAATAGTTTAGTGGAGAGAATATCTCCCTACTTTTAGAGGAGAGATTTTAGGGAGCCTAAGTTTGAATTTGAAATTCAAATTAGTTTTCAACTCCTATAAAAACCACAATCAAAAAGTCACCGCGAGTCCTGCCATTTTCAGCTCACTCCCCGAGGCATATTGTCATTGTAACTGAGTGTGTGTTAGCGCTACTCCATAGCCTACACCACCACACCTCAATTAGCTATGCTTGTCATGCTATTGAGCTTGTACAATCTTATCAATCAATAGATATATACACATTCATCATTTCTGGTTCTCTGTGTTATCTTCTTCAAGTCTGTCAACTTCAAAGGAGCATATCTCAGGATCTACTGAACCAAATCAAGAGATCTATAGCGCATTGGAACCAGCTCAAAGTCTTATACAAGCATACAAAATCTCAGAAGATTTCATTCAGCCATTTTGGAGAAATCTGCTTCGAAGTGCATGCTGGTCTGTGTCTGCAGAGTTCCTAAAAAGTCGGGGGTAATTAGAATTTTGCTAAACTTATTTCTCAGTGCATAGTTTATCAATTGGAGTGATTCCACTTGTGATTGGTAGCTTACTAAGGTACTTTAATACTCCCAAAAGGAATTGTTTCAATTTTAAGTGTGCTGGTCACACTGAGTGAAAGACTGAGCAGGTATCATTACAGAAATAGTAAGTTTTTTGGATTTGTGAAGGAACCAAGTTATCTGTTTTGGTTTGATCATTACCCAAACCATTTGCAAAGTACATATGTGGTTTCTTGGTACCATTTGAAAGCTTAAGGAGTCTACTAAGTATATCTGGAGCCAAGGGAGGGTAGGTGTGAAGCAGGTTTTGCAGCATCAACTCATTTCTTGAAGTGCATCCAACCATCACTCCGAACAGTGGTATCAGAGCAAAGAAGGTAAACATGGGTGATGGTTTCCCTTCCTTCATTGACAAATTGGACAGAAACAATTATCAGGCTTGATCATTGAGAATGAAGACCTATCTACAAGGGAGAAGCTTATTTGGATACATATCAGGAGATGAGGAATTGCCCTCATTCAAGACTAGAGGACTACCCACAAAGGATGAACATGAAAGGCTCAACCAATGGTGTGCAAAGGATGCTTTGGCAAGGTCTTATCTCTTAAACTCTATATCTGACTTTCGTTTACCTCATGTAAGGAATTGTAAGACTTCCCAAGAGACTTGGGAAACCTTGTCAAACTATTTTTCTTCCAACACAAGGGCTAGGAAGAATCAATTATGGATTGAGTTCACAACCCTTAGGAAGCAGCCCAAGCAATCAGTCTCAGAGTATGTGACAAAGATCAAAGATGTGGCAGACCAACTAGCAAGCATTGGAGAGGAAATTGAAGAGGAGCAAATAGTCAGACAAGTAACAAATGGACTCAAGGCAGATGATAAGTGGGAAAGTTTCACCACTGCAAAGGACCTCTATATGGACATGCATACCCCTGATCTCACAACACTCATGGGTCAACTTTTTACACATGAAGCAAAGTTTACAAAGGCTAGAGATCAATCAAAAGGTAATAACCCCTCTGCTCTCTATACTGATAAGAAAGTTAAAGATAAAGGAAAAGGGAAGAAACAGGATGAAGAAGGCTCTACCTCTCAAGCTAATTATGCAGGGAGAGGTAGGTTATCTAGAGGAAGAGGCAGAGGAGGTAAGTCAGGTAGGGGGAGACCCTACAACTCATCACCATGCAACATTTGTGGATTGTCCAATCATACCACAGATGAATGCTACAAGAACTACAAGAATCAGAGAGGAAGAGGCTACTCAAGAGGTGGATACTCTCAAGGAAGAGGCAGATTCAACCAACATCAAAGCTACAATGGATACAACAACCAATACAACAACAACTACAACAACAACCATAATGGTAACTACCAAGGTGGATTCAGAAATAGAAGAGACTACAACAATTACACAGAGGAGCAAGATGACTCCCTATTGATCATGAATATGACCTCCAAGATAGGTACAAATGATGATCATTTATTTTATATTGACTCAGGATGTTCTAACCATGTAGCTGGCAATGTGGCACTACTTTCTGATTTGGAAGAGCCCAAGGGCAAACATCAGGTACAAACAGGTGATGACACTAAACACTCTGTTGTCAAAATTGGAAATGTGAAGACATGTGATGGTAATCAGAATCTATTGAGCAGGGTACTCTATGTACCAACAATAACTAAGAATCTAATGAGTGTTGGTCAGCTTGTGGAGAAAGGTTTGCAGGTCAGATTCACACAACATGGAGCATATGTGGAGGACCCAAAACATGGATTCAGAAGGATAGCCAAAGGGGAGAAATCAGGTAGATTATTTACATTTGAGCTAGAAGACACCAAGAACATTGCTTTGTATAATTATAAGGATCAGACACTTTCAGAGTTAGAAATATGGCATAAGAGATTAGGGCACATAGGTGAAAGGACTCTAAAGCAAATGTGCAGGGATCAATGTGTGCTTGGGATACCTAATGTGTCCAAGCAACACATGATTTACAAGTGTGGATCATGTCAATTTGGTAAGTCTCACAGATTACCATATTCAAGGAAAGGTTTCATGCATGAAGACTACCTAGACTTGGTACACACAGATGTTTGGGGACCTAGCAAGGACCCTTCCATTTCTGGTTCAAGGTATTATGTGTCCTTCATTGATGATTATAGCAGGTGGACCATTTTATACTTTATGAAACATAAAGATGAAGTGTTTAATTGTTTCAAGAGGTATCTTGCACTTGTTGAAAATCAAACAGGAAGAAGCTTGAAGAGGCTAAGGTCAAATGGTGGAGGAGAGTACTTCTCCAATGAGTTTGAAGATTTCTTGCAGGATAGAGGCATCAAAAGGGAGATTACTACAAGGTATTCACCTGAACAAAATGGGGTAGCTGAAAGAAGGAATAGACTTATTGTGGAAACAACTAGGTCTATGCTTAATGAGAAAAAGTTGCCAAATTATCTTTGGGCAGAGAGTGTATCCACTGCCACTTATCTCATCAATAGGTTGCCATCCAAATCACTTGATGGCATGACACCATATGAAGCTTGGCATGGTAAGAGACCTTCTCTGGATCATTGCAAAATCTTTGGTTGTGTAGCATATGTGCATATTCCCTCACAGGTAAGGGGAAAACTAGACCCTAAGGCTGAAAAATGTATCTTCATTGGTTATGATTTGAACCAAAAGGGATACAGATTCTACAATCCAACAAACAAAGGGTTCAAGGTAAGCAGAGATGTCATCTTTGATGAGAATGACTCATGGTATGAGAATGAATGCAGGAAAGTAAGTCTACCCTATGACATGGAAGAAGATTTTCCAAAGCTTACTAAGGAAGAACTAAGTCACCAAGAAGATTCAAGCTCAGAAGATGATGATACATTTAACCTTGAAGAGTTCAAGGCTTGGAAGTCCAAAGGAAAGATGAAGATGAAGCAATTAGAAGATAAACCAGAAACTTCAATTCAAGCAATGAGGAGATCTCAGAGAGAAAAGAAGAAGCCTATCAGATTTGGGTATGACACATCACTTGTAACTAAACATTCTATATATCTTGCAAAGGACTTGTTGAATGAAGAACCAGGTACCTATGAAGAAGCAATTACCAAACCAGAATGGAGAGAGGCCATGGATGAAGAAATGGAAGCTCTCAAGGAGAGTGATACTTGGGACTTGGTACCCAAGAAGGAATCTATGAAGGTGATAGGATCCAGATGGATCTACAAACTAAAGAAGAATTCAGATGGAACAATAAACAGGTACAAAGCTAGGTTGCTAGCCAAGGGTTTTGCACAAACCCAAGGCATTGATTATGAGGAGACATTTTCTCCTGTGGCTAAGATGCCAACTATCAGAATTTTGGTGAGTGTAGCTGCATCCAAGAATTGGAATATGTGCCAATTAGATGTCAAGAATGCTTTCTTGAATGGATGGATATCTCAAGAAGTCTACATGTCACAACCACCTGGCTATGAAGATCCAAAAAAGGTACATTATGTTTGTAAATTGAAGAAGGCTCTGTATGGTTTAAAGCAGGCACCTAGAGCATGGAGTTACAGGTTGACAACCTACCTCCTAGACCAAGGATTTGTGATGAGCAAAGCAGACACTTCTCTATTCATAAAGAGAAGTAGTACAGAGGTAATCTACTTATGTGTCTATGTTGATGACATCATTATTACAGGAAATGATGTTCAGGGAATTAGACATATCAAAGGACAGATGATGAAAGAATTTAAGATTAGTGATCTTGGTTTATTAAAGTATTTCTTAGGTCTTGAATTGGTTTACACAAATTCAGGTATCTACATCACTCAAAAGAAGTATGTACAGGATATGGTCAAGAAGTTTGGTTTGCAGGATGCTAAGGTATCTACCACTCCAATGGAGGTCAACCTAAAGCTAAGTGCTCATGAAGGAGAAGAAATCAAAGATATTACAGGATACCAAAGTATGGTAGGTAGTTTGAACTATGCTACCTTGACAAGAATTCACATAGCATATGGAGTTAGTGTGCTTAGTCAATTCATGCACAAACCAAGGATTCCTCACCTAGAGGCAGCAAAGAAGATCTTGAAGTATCTGAAGGGAACTCAAAGTCATGGTTTGTACTTTCCTTATACCTCAGATATTGACATTAAAGTCTACTCAGATGCAGATTGGGCAGGATGCAAGGATGATAGAAGAAGCACCTCAGGATATATTTGTTTTGCAGGAGATAAGCCTATTTCTTGGTCAGCCAAGAAGCAACCTACAATGGCATTGTCATCCACTGAGGCAGAGTATAGAGGGCTTGCCAATGCAACTCAAGAAGCTATCTGGTTGAAGCTTCTATATACAGAGTTAGGTCTATATACAAGACCACCAATCATATTTGGAGACAACACTAGCTCTCTTCACCTTGCAGCTAATCCAATTTATCATGCCAGAACCAAACACATAGAGGTTCATTACCACTATGTGAGAGAGAAGTTGCTAAGTAAAGATATACAATTGACTTATGTGTCTACTAATATGCAATGTGCAGATTTACTTACAAAGGCATTGGATGGAAACAAGTTATGCAGATTCAAATCCATGATTGGATTGCAGGATGTGATTGAAGACTAAAGATGAAGAAGATGAAGACTTGAGCCAAAGTGTTTGGCTTGAGGGGGAGCTGTTGGTGCATATCAAGCCTACACACATTGGCTTGGAACTTTGGAACCATGGAAGGCTAGCTTGGACAAAGCTTTATCAAGACTCCACTTGAAGCAAGGTTCATATGAACATGTGCTTAGATGTTCTTACCTTTTTACTCCTTTGTAAAAGTCTATATGACTTAGCATTTATTTGTAATCACTTGAAGATACTCACCTACCTCATTAGTCGTGGAAAAGAGAATAGTTTAGTGGAGAGAATATCTCCCTACTTTTAGAGGAGAGATTTTAGGGAGCCTAAGTTTGAATTTGAAATTCAAATTAGTTTTCAACTCCTATAAAAACCACAATCAAAAAGTCACCGCGAGTCCTGCCATTTTCAGCTCACTCCCCGAGGCATATTGTCATTGTAACTGAGTGTGTGTTAGTGCTACTCCATAGCCTACACCACCACACCTCAATTAGCTATGCTTGTCATGCTATTGAGCTTGTACAATCTTATCAATCAATAGATATATACACATTCATCATTTCTGGTTCTCTGTGTTATCTTCTTCAAGTCTGTCAACTTCAAAGGAGCATATCTCAGGATCTACTGAACCAAATCAAGAGATCTATAGCTCATTGGAACCAGCTCAAAGTCGTCTACAAGCATACAAAATCTCGGAAGATTTCATTCAGCCATTTTGGAGAAATCTGCTTCGAAGTGCATGCTGGTCTGTGTCTGCAGAGTTCCTAAAAAGTCGGGGGTAATTAGAATTTTGCTAAACTTATTTCTCAGTGCATAGTTTATCAATTGGAGTGATTCCACTTGTGATTGGTAGCTTACTAAGGTACTTTAATACTCCCAAAAGGAATTGTTTCAATTTTAAGTGTGCTGGTCACACTGAGTGAAAGACTGAGCAGGTATCATTACAGAAATAGTAAGTTTTTTGGATTTGTGAAGGAACCAAGTTATCTGTTTTGGTTTGATCATTACCCAAACCATTTGCAAAGTACATATGTGGTTTCTTGGTACCATTTGAAAGATTAAGGAGTCTACTAAGTATATCTGGAACCAAAGGAGGGCAGGTGTGAAGCAGGTTTTGCAGCATCAACTCATTTCTTGAAGTGCATCCAACCATCACTCCCAACATACTCCACAACAGTTCGAATGGACTCCGGAATGCCAAACTACATGGGATCGTCTAAAAGGATTATTGATGCAGGCTCCCATTTTGCAACCATCGGATTGGGAACGCCCGTTCCACGTCTTCGTCAATGCCTCCGACATAGCCATTGGCAGTGTTTTAATGCAGCAAACGGACAAATGGTTTCGGCTTGTTTACTATGCAAGTCGCCGACTCGCTCCTGCGGAAAAGAATTATTCTTTGACTTAACGAGAATGCCTCGGGTTGGTGTATTCTGTGAAGAAATTCCGGCATTATTTGTTAGGCCAAAAATTCACCTTTCATGTGGATCATGCTGCGCTGGTGTATTTGGTCCGGCAGCAGTATTTAGGTGGTCGCTTGGCTCGTTGGGTCTTATTGCTACAAGAGTTCGACTACGAAGTGATTCATCGACCAGGTACAACCCATGCCTTAGCAAACTTCCTCTCTCGGTGGGATTCCCGCGAAGCTCCGGTGGGCGTTGACGATACCACACCAGCAATTTATGCTGCTCAACGAGCTCGTGACGAATCTCCCGAACATCCTGAGCACCCTACCTATTATGATACATTGTTAACATTCCTGACTGATGGATGTCTTCTTCTTCATACACCCCCTGCTATGCGATGGAAGATTGCAGTTTATAGTCCTTGATTTCGGTTGATGGTAGGACAGTTGTACTATATGGACCACACTGGTGTATTACTTCGCTGCATTCCGCCACATGAAGCAAACTCACTCATCACTATGGCACATTCAATACCCTCCGGCGGACATTTTGCTGCAGATCTCACTCATCAGAAGATTTTGCAAAGTGGGCTTTGGTGGCCAACCATGTATAAAGACGTACTTCAGTTTGTGCAGCACTGCGACACTTGTCAACGGGCTGGACAACCATTACAGAGACACTTTTTCCCTCTACAACCTGTATTTCTTTTTGAACCTTTTCAGAAGCGGGGTCTTGATTTTATTGGACCAATCACACCTCCAACAATCCTTAGCAATAATCGCTACATCTTGACCTGCACAGATTACGCTACCAGGTGGGCAGAAGCTTGGGCCTTATGGTCCGCTTCAGCTGTTTCGGTGGCAAAATGCCTGATGAAGGATGTTTTTCTGCATTATGGATTACCTCTGGAACTTGTGATAGATCAAGGAACACACTTTATTTACAATTTAATGCGAGTACTAACGCACACTTTTCAAATTCTGCATAAATTCAGTTCACCGTACTATCCTCGTGCTAATGGTTTAGCTCAATGTACCAACAAGACGCTGTTGAGTATGCTTCGCAAATCGATCGTGGAATCACCAGAAAGATGGGATCAGTTACTACCTGCAGTCTTATGGGCATACCGGACTACATACAAAGTTGCAACCAGACTGACTTCTTTCAAGCTTGCTTATGGGTTGGAAGCAATTGCACCTATGGAGATTGTCGTGCCAAGCTTACGTGTGGCCATAACTCAGAAGCTGTTACCTGAAAACTCTTTGCCATTTCGGTTGGAAGCACTCAGAGACTTGGATGAACATTGTTGGGAAGGCTTTCTAACTCTTCAAGAAGTTCAGTTGCGGCAAGCCCGGACTCATGATCGTTTCCTTAAGACTCCTGTGTTTACGATGGGCCAACTTGTGTTGTTTTATAATGCGAAATCAAATCGTTCTGTTGGGAAATTTAAATTACGGTGGTTCGGTCCTTACCGGATTAGTGAACAAGTGGGACCAGCTACTTTTCGGTTGACTACCTTGACCAGAGTTCCTCTTCCTAAAGTTATCAATGGTTCAAAATTGCGGCCGTATCACCAAGCGCATGATCCTCGCTGACGTATTCTTCGTTTTTTTCGCGTGTCACTTATTTTCTTTTTATTTTTGCGTGTTAGTTGAATAAGACCGTAAGCTCTTCGTTTTGATACATAATCATAATTAATTGCCGCCTTGTGTTATTGATTCTGCTCATGCATGCATGCCGCAATTATAAAGGTTATCATCTCAACATCGCGCGATGATTAAGGGTTTCCGATCACTTTCCATTGTGGAGTGTCTACTTAATCCTCTTCTTTTCCCTGTTAATCATTATTGTGTCTGTGTGTTATGTGCATTGTGTTTCCTGTATTTGCCATGTATTCGTGTCATTGTGATTTTGCGTGCGCATCATGGAAGCTTTAGCCAATTTTGCTACCTTCCGTGATGGACTCCCTCATGACGTGAGTGAGTTCTTGCGTCTCCGCGGCTTGTTGAACTTCGCTGAATTGCCTTGGCATTCAGTGGAGTGTCACCCTTATTATGCACAGATTATTGCAGCCATTGCCGCCACTCCTGCTACCGAGCAAAGTTGGCCAATTACATGTTTACCGTCTCGCATCGTAATCACATTAGCATCATTCGTTGCAGCATTTCGTTTGCCCAGGGAAGGCGTGGAGAATGGTCCTCTCCTTCCTATTGCCACCATGGTTGAATTATTCCCACAGTCCTCCTCTAATGAATACGCCATTTTGTGTCGCCCTGACCCTGAACGTACCGCCTTACAATTTCTCGTTGTTATCCTTAATTTACAGAAACAAACTTACGGCATTTCTCGCCCATTTTATTCGATGATTGGCATGGCTTCTCGTGAGCCTGTTAATTTCGCCTGGTTCTATTTCCGGCGCATTCACCGTGAATGCGTTACGGTTATTAAGCATGTTAACAAGGGAGAGCTTCCACGTTCGCGTTTACCACATATACTTACCTTTCTATTTCCATCCATTCAAGCCGCGCAACCCCCGCCAAGAGCTCCAATTTTGTATCATGAAGAATCTGCCCAAGTGCTCGAAGATACAGAAGAAGATGATGAAGATCTCTTCCAACTCCTTCGCCGGAAATGCAGACGGATAAGCCCTTCTGAGAGTCAAGTTCAAGGCTCCACCGCCGGACATGAAGAAGAGGTTTTCCACGACACTGCCACTTCAATCCATGTGGAATCTTCTGGTCCATCTTCTCCGAGTAAGTAGCAGGAACCAAGTGCGTCCGCCACTGTATCTGACGCAATTTCTTCTAAGGCGGAATCTCAACAACAGTCCTAAGAAGATGTGCAAATTATGGTTGCAGGCATTCTCGATGAAGTGATCGCTTTGGTGGAGTCTATCATCCCCAGCACTGAAGCGACTAAGCAGCAACCTACCGGAATAGTGTTGGTGCCCAACACCCTTATGCCCACTCCTCCACGAATGCCTCTGGTTAAGCCCATTATCCCTGTTCAACGGATAGTTCCTGAAGAAACTGCTACTTCATCCTCTACCTAACTATTCTCCACCATCTTCCCATCACCTCTTGTCAGCTTCGTCATCCTAGCCACTACCTCCTCTCTCTCTTCCGGTCCCCATGTTTACTAAGTTAGCATCCATGGGTCATATGTTGATCCAATTGTCGCAGCAACTACCAATGCAGATAAAGGAGGTTACTGACAATCTCAGAAAAGAACTACAACACAAAGTTGATGTATTAGAAGCGGATATTACTCCATTGCAAGAGGAAGTAGATGCAGTGAAGGCTGAAAACCATGCTTTACATGTACAGATTCAACAGCTCCAGGCTAGACTTGCCGAACAGGATTCGTTGATCAATCAAAGAGATGCTGTGTTGGCTGAGTTAAGAGCCAAAGATGACTTATTGAGTGCTTGTGATGCAGAGATTATCAAGTTGAAATAGTTAGTTCAGGATAAAGAGGATGCTCGTGTGGGACTTGGAAATTTATTGGAAGAAACGCAAGTACAACTTGATGAAGTTGTGCAGAAAGGACAGGAGATGGCAGATTTAGCCAAGCGGACTAATGAAGAAATCCAGAGAGCAAATGCCAATTTGTTTGAGGAAAATTCTGCTCTTAAAACTGAGATGACTTTAACCGCTCAACTCCAGAAGGAGGCAGCCGGAATTCAAAATTACCGGACCATTCAATATCAGTCTGAGGAGTTAGAGAGAAGAGAGAAACAGTTAGGTGTTCAAGCAGAATAGATAAACAAGTTGAACACATGAAATTGAGTCGTGATTCAGCTCTTGCAAATGATTTCTACCTGCAAGAGGCCTTTTTGCAGATGCAGATAGAAATTTTGATGAGTCAAGTCATTGCGGAAAGCTTTGTTCGTACTGACGCACAGTTAGTCGAACTAGACACTTTAAAATTGATGTTGGATTCTTTGACGCAGAAGATTTCTCAAACTTTTAAATTAGCTCGCGCCATGTATCTACAGGGTATAGTAGATGAACCCTAAATTTTGTTTCCATTGCGGGTTCAAGTCCACCGTGCGTGCCACTGTAAGCCGTCGAATTGGCATTTTGTATTTTTATTGTTCCTGTATTTTCCTATCCCGCACGAACTGAAAGGTTTCCTATTCCGCACGAACCGAAAGGTCGTTGTGAAGAGATGTATTTACTTATCAACTAATAAAAAGGCATTACGGTGACGCTCCGGTAACAACAAGCGGATCGCCAGACTGTCTGTCTTGGCGATTGCAGTCTGTGGAGAAGCCGTAGTTCAATATTCAAGAAGTCTGAGTACTATCGTCCTTACCTTTGCTTAATTTCATTAATTTGTGATTAACACATAAGGTTCTGTTGTCGATATACGTCTGTGTGACGATAATCAGTAATTGCTACGTGACACACTTTGAAAAGTATCAATCTGAGTCTGAACAGTAAATCTGTGAGAGGACTAACCAGAGTCTTGACAGTAATTCAGATTAACAGAGTGTTGAATGTTAACGTATTGCGGTTTGGATAAGTTAATTGGGAAAATCAAGTTACAGGGCCTCTGATTTATCAGACCCCTACCACTCCGAAGAACCCGAAAGAACTTAAAATGTCTGTAAGGTAAAAGTGCATTTTAACAGCTCCTACTTGCCGAATGACTACTATCTGTAGATGTCCGTAGCATCTGTGCACTTGCAGCTTCTCATGGTTGGAATGTACATGAGTTGGACATTACAATTGCATTTCTAAATGGTGACTTGCATGAAGAAGTATATGCTTTTTTGCCCCATGGATTTGTGTAGAAAGGGCATGAAAACCAGGTGTGCAGGTTGGAGAAGCATTATATGGTTTAAAGCAAGCACCACATGCTTTTTATGAAAAGATACATGCTTATCTGATTGCACATGGTTTTGAGAACAATCCAACTAAAAGCAACTTATATGTTAAGCGTGCAAATGATGCGCTTCTGATCATTGTTGTCTATGCCAATTGCTGCTCACTGGTCCTCATGAGAAGCATATTGTTGATTTTAAGGCTGATTTGCATACCTCATTTAAGATGTCAAATTAGGGGCTTTTGCATCATTATTTGGGCATTGAGTTTATAACAAGTTGATGGCAGAATAGCTTTGTGTCAAACCAAATATGTTGACACATTATTGTAGTGTTTTGGCCTTGAGGACAGCAAACCTATTGCCACTCCTATGGAGATAGGTTTATGATTGAATCTTCATGATGCTTGAGATGCATTTGATGTTGTTCTCTATCAACAAGCCATTGGATTCTTGATTTAGTTATACATTACTCAACTAGATATTTAGTTTTTTGTCTCACAGATGAGAAGATTTATGCATTACCCAGGTGTCAAGCATTGGCAGGTGGTTAAGCGCATCTTTTGCTACTTGATTGGTACCCAAGTACTTGGTTTGTTTTATCCAAGGGGGGATCACTATCACCAGATTTACATGCTTTTTTTGACTCTGATTGGGCTGGTTGCTATGACACTCGTGTGTCCACTAGTGGCTTTTTCTTCATGCTTGGTAGCTCATGTATATCTTGGTTGAGCAAGAATTAGCCTATTGTGTCCACTTCCAACTGTGAGATTGAGTATAGGGCAGCTTTCACAGCGATTGTTGAGTGTGTGTGGCTCAGATGTCTTATGGTTGATTTAGGTGTTGTTCAATCTTCTACCACCACCATCTTCACTATCAGTTAGAGTGCATTGGTAGTTGCAAGGAACCCTATGTTCAATGCTCCCACTAAGCATATTGAGGTGCACTATCATTATGTCAAGGACAGGTTCTCTATTAGACAGATCAGTTTAGCATATGTGCCCACAAAGGAGAACATTATAGACCTTTTCAGAAAGGCTGTGCCTAGGTAGAAGTTTGAAGCTTTCCGTAAAGATTTGGTCTTACTTCCTTTCGTGGATTGATTCCACATAGGTTGGCAGTTCCTTATACATGACTGCCAGCTCATTGTTCACTGCATCACTCCTAGGGGGGATCTGTTGATATATTTAGGTAGTGATATGTGTGAACACACTAGGACTATCGGGGCACCTTTTTCCCGTCTTTAGGAGGTTTTTTTTCCGTTATGTATATATGCCTATAACCCTAATGGGTTACTTATCTTTTTACATTCTAGTGGTAATACATTCATTATTGTGTGTTGTGCTCCAAGCTTCTTCTTCTTCCTTTTGATGTTCATGTGCCTCCGCAGACCTAGAACTCCAATAGCCTCCAAATATTTGCAAATGATACTAGTATGATGACTAGTCTTCATGATGATTCTCCTAAACACTTTTTTAATTGATTGAATGTATTATATCTTGCCAGTGGCTCTAGAGCAAATGATAGAGAAACTTTATCTTAATCTTCCAATAATTGTAATCCTAGTTGCACTACTAAGAATGAGTGTGAGATCATTAAATAAGGAGACATCAAACTGCTTGAGATTTGTATGGAATTCGACATTACTTACAACCAGAGGTGGACTAGATAATAAATAAATTTAGGGACAAGATTTTTAACTGGTATGGCTATCGAATCTCCTTACCTCATAAACTCTTTGTTCTTAACCATTACATCTTGCCTATTGTTATATACTTCCTTTCTTGTTGGATGCCTAATAGAAAGGATTTGTGTAGATAATTATTTTGTCAAGAAGGTTCCTTTGGGTTGGAAAGTATTTCTAAGATTCCTAAAGTGGTTTGGGATATGTGTTACCTTCCTAAGAATGAAGGTGGTCTCGGTGTTATTTGTCCTATCAGAATGGTTAGGAACCTTGCTTCCAAATGAATCCTTAGAGCCAATAGCTTGAATGATTTTTGGGCCCTCCTCATCAAGAGGAACATTCACAAGTTCCACTTAATAACTACAAGTCCTAGGTTAACCACAAGATATGGGACATTGTCACTTGTCCTCTCACTTTTGTTCCTATATGTAGTACTTTGATGTGTAAAATGTGGCATCCTTGGATAGAAATAAAGAAAACTTGTGATCCTAAGTTTGAATTTCTTTCTAATACTAACATCTCTCTACAAGAATCTTTGTGGATAGGTTGGGATGATTTTATTCATAAAGTCAAACTATCAATAAAGGAACATAAGTGCTTCAGAGTTGGGCTCAAATCTTGGAACAATTAGTTTTAGAAAGGTGAGTTGGTGAATGGCAATGACATTCTCCCTCTACCCATCTTTCCATCTTTTGTAAAACTATGGGTCAAAATGGTCCAAAACATGGGTTTTGAGGGTCTAAAACCACGTGGAAAACCATTGAACTTTTCTTGGGAAAGTGTCTCCAAGAGCATGGTTTGAACCCTTGAACTATTTGGATTTATTTACTCCCAATTGAAGGGTTTTCACCCTTAGGATTGATATTTCCTAACGGTATGGTATTTAACCCTTAGGGAGGCCTCTCAAGCCTTGAGAATTATATGTACAACCTTGGGAGAGTCATTTTAGAATCCATGTGAGAGCCATGTGATTCTATGTGATTTAAAAGGTTAGAAGGCCTTGGATTAGCATCCATGTGGAGGGGACACTTGGCAAGATCTCCTCACATTTCCCCCCTTGGCCTTGAGGTATATATATATGGGTGGATTTGGTTTGGTGGATCATCTCTGAAGTTGAAAGCACCTTCTAAAGATTTTTTCATAAAGCTTTTCAGTAATACTTGTATATCTATGAGACTTCCAAGAAAGGAATTTATAGTTCTCTATAATAAATGTTATACAAATTTATGAAGAGAGAACCTCAAAAGGTCCTTTTAAGCAAGGAAATTTCAACTAAGTTAATCTATGACTAAGCACTTAGTTGAGAGTATAATTAAGTGTACTAACTTCAATCAAATTTATGCATTTTTTTTCAAGAAGTAGTGAAAAGGATTTGACTTAGTGATCAACATAGACTAGACTAAGTTAGTCCAAAGAACCTTCTTCATAATACAAAGAGGTAATCAATCTCCTAAATTAAGAGATCTATACTAGACTTGGTATTCTGGTATACAAGAGTCTCAAGAGATTGAAAGGGATTAACTTAGTAATTAAGATATTTGAAGCATTGTGGTTTGAGAGTAAAGTTGAACATCATCAAAACTCAGTGGTTCGGGACATAGATGTTTTTTACCACTAGAGTTTGGTAGCTGGATGATGCTTTAACCTTACCCAAAGGATCTTTTTGAGAATTTAGATTTATCTCATAAATATGGAAACAATGCTTCAAACCCTTAGCTAGAGAAACTCCTTAAAATTTTGAGTCTTGTATTATTGCTTTAAAATTCAATGGATGAAGAATCTAAATTTCTCTAAAATTTTTGAAAAGAGTTAGAAATTGTTAAATATAGTTCTAACAGTTCCAAAGAACTCAAGTCTTTGAAGAAGTAGCCTTCAATAAATCAATTCAAAGTGGGTTTTTTAAAAAAAGTAACACTTCTTAGACTCTACCTTGGACTCTAAAGCCCAATCGTACATGGTAGTCATGTATTTGGGAAAAGAGACCAGTAGTTTTTGGCTAAAAAGCATAACATGGTTAGAAACATCTAAGTTAGATGTTTTCGTCAAGCTCAACTTAAAGTGACTTCTCAAAGTCTTGAACTGGCGAGTGATCCACCTATTTTGCTAACATTGTACAAATAGTTCATAGAAATGGACCCTCACGGAAAATTAGCTGGAGTGTTTTAGAATCCACCTACTTTATATGATTTTGCTATGGATGGTTAGTTTGCACATAACAAAACATTGAATTAGGTAGGGATGTTTTAATCCACCCTTATCATTCTTTCCATATTTTGAACTTGATTTAGTGTTTCATATGCAAAGCTGAGTAATATTAGGATGATTTGGATAGGGACTTGCCCACAAGTGGATTCCCCTCTTTGCAGATCCAATATGGGATAGAATCCCCTTGTGACAAAGAGGTGAATCATTGAGATGAAGACCATGATCTATGGGAATGTTCATGGGGCACGAGAGAATACTCCACTTATTATACATACACACATTTTCAAGGATGAAAATGTTAAAGGGGGGAAGAATGTTGTATACCTATGGCTCAAAGTGGCCAAAAACATGGGTTTTTAAGGTCTAAAACCATGTGGAGAACCCTTGAAGTTTATTGGGAAACCCTTGGGAAAGTTTCATGGATTGAACCCTTGAACTATTTGGATTTATTTACTCCCAATTGAGGGGTTTTGACCCTTAGGATTCATATTTCCTAAGGGTATGGTATTCAACCCTTATGGAGACCTTTCAAGCCTTGAGAATTGTATGCACAGGCTTGGGAGAAATCCTTTTACAATCCATGTGAGAGCCATGTGATTCTGTGTGATATCCAAGGATTGAAGGCCTTGGATTATCATCCATGTGGAGGGGACACTTGGCAAGATCTCCTCACCTTTCCCCCCCTGGCCTTGAGGTACATATATGAGTGGAGTTGGTTGGGTGGATACATGCATCTCTCCACCCGTTATGGCTTTGGTTATCTTTGTGGGAGTATTTCCTTAGATTAGTTAGTTCTTTTGTTGTGGAGGTAACTTTCACACAACACCCTCTCTTGCGAGCAGTATTGAATAGAAGACACATCGTTTAGGAAGAACTGGAAAGGTGTTTTCAAACTAAACAATTATCGCTTCAAGAAGTTGTTGTTGATATGTTCGTGCACTACAAGGAGCAAAAAGGGACTATGCAAAACATTAGAATCAATCTCAACTGGAGATAAAAAGTGAACTGGAATAATAATAATAATAATTGGAAGTATAGATTTGTTGGCATATACTCTTTTACATATAGTACCAAACACTCTGTTCTCTAATGGCTTATCATTCATAATGGCCTCTGGACTATAACGATGCTAGGAATTACTAGAAGGTGTTTGACAAATATCGTCAACTCTCAGACATCAATACTTTGGCTTATAAAGAGATTCTTTAAGGAACCTTCAACGGAAATGAAGAGGGAAGAAGCACTATTCTTATACTTTCGAAAAAGAGATCCAAAAGATTGGTGATACTAGTCTACAGTCGATGAATGATGCCCTTTCTGCAAATGCTCCTCTTTCAAAATTTATTGGAGACATTCAACCTCGAAAATGGAGAGATTCCCTCCTTGCTCTATATTCAGGCAAGAGACTCTATATGGTCTTAGTACTCGATTAGGTCCTCCTCTTTTGTTGTCAAATTGTCAAGTATCCAGTTGTATTCTTCTGTTTTATCCTTGGCTTCTGCTCGCCATGTGATAGGATCTTGTCAGCCTAGTTTCGTTCCACATATTGTAGTTTTAGTTGGGATCTTGACCCCTCTACAATGATGTAATATGCCTGCATTAGTTTATCTTTTTTACTTGTCCTCTCGAAGAAAATAAAAGATAGGATGGTGCACAGTTCACTGAATGTATCAAGGATCAGGAAACACATTAAAAAACCTCTCTTGAATTTCAATGACAAGAGCTTATTTCGCGTCGAGAGAGGTCGCCTTTGCCATGTGTTCATGTCTGATTGGTGGGATTTTGGGGAGATGTTGCGCACATAAATATACACGTTTTTCCATCTAGCGCTAGAAATGTCATATATAAAAAATATAAAAATGACAATGCGTCGGTCAAAAGGCTTTCCCCTGGACTAAATGCTAGTGATCTCTTCTGAACGGCTGATCCCGGTGCCGCCTATTGGAAATTGGGACCTTGGCGTCCGACCGATCGGACTTGGACACACGGCATCGCCGAGAGTCTTCCGCTGAGGCTAAAAGACATTGTGCACGTCATCATGACTTTTATAAAGAAATTTTAAATCTTCAAATCTATTGGATGAAACGACGCAGGTGTGCAATTGCACACATTTTCAAGCTTTTCAAGGTTGCCACCTCTCATTCTTATTTATTTTATATTCTATTTTTTTTTAACCCTCGAATACGTTGTGTAAGGGGGATAACGAGGCCTTAGAGATTGGTACAAAGTTCCAACTTCTCTAGTGTTGTTCTTCCAATCTCTCGTGAGGGCATCTTCTCTTTGCGCATCTTCTCTTTCGATTATGATCTGCTTTTCATGGTGCATTAGTGAGTGCAATTTCGCCTCCTATCCTAATACCATCTTCCAATTTGAATACAAGATACATCCGCTTCCTCCCTCTCTCTATTCAGGTTTTCGAAAATGAGGGTGCTGGTGACCCTTTGTTCCTCCATGTGGGGACTCTTGGGGCTTGTCGGGCCATCCTTGGGGGTACATTGGGGACCTCCCGATCATCTCTGGGGCACTTTGAGCCGTTCTTGGGGGTGCATTGGGGGTCCTCCGAGGCACCTTGGAGGCACCTTGAGGGCTCTTTGCAAGGGTGTTTGGATCCTCCACACCTCTCTTTGCATGGCAGCTTGTATTTCTATCTAGGAGCTGGAGGGCTTTGAGGAGTTTATCTTGAGGTTTTTTCAAGCATTTTTAGAATTTTTCTAGCATTTTTCTTCCTTTTCAAATGTCATTTTCTTGAATAACGGAAGCTCTCTATGGTTTTGAGTGAGGAAATTGGCCTAGACCTATAGGGAATTTTGTGAGAATTTTTGAGATTTTTTTTGAATTTGTTTTGCATTTTTTTGGATTTTTTAGTGATTTTTCTCCAATTTCGAATATTAAAAAAAAAACAAAAAAGGGGCCTCCACAGATTTTTTTGCCCAAAAAAAAAAAAACAAAAAAATCCGTTGGCCCCGCCTCCCCCGCCCAAAAAAAGTGGGTCCCACGCCCTCGCCCAAAAAAAATAATGCGCCCCGCCCTCGCCATCGCCCCCTTCCCCCCCCGCCCCACGGCCCCAACCCCCCGCCCCCTCCCCCCGCCCCCCTCTTCCCCCCCCCCCCCCCCCCCTGCCCCCCCCTCGCCTCCTTGCCCCCCACCCACTGTTTCCCACCCACCCCCACCCACCGTTTTCCCACCCACCGTTTCCCCACCCACCGTTTTCCCACCCACCCTTCCCCCAACCCCCACCCACCGTTTTCCCTCCCACCACCCACCGTTTTCCCACCCCCACCCACCGTTTTCCCACCCACCGTTTTCCCACCCCCACCCACTGTTTTCCCACCCCCCACCCACCGTTTTCCCACCCAACACCCATCGTCTTCCCACCCAACACCCACCGTTTTCCCACCCCCACCCACCGTTTTCCCACCCCCCACCCACCGTTTTCCCACCTGCCAACCACCATTTTCCCACCCTTTTCCCACCCCCCACCCACCGTTTTCCCACCCCCACCCACTGTTGCCCCCCTTAAAATATATAGTATTTTAATTTTCTATGGTCCATGCTTTTGGCTCTCGATTGTGCCTCAGATGGCCATTTTTTTCAAACTTGGGGTCATTTTCATGTATTTTGGCACCTTTGGACTCATTTTTTGCCTTCATATTTCCAAAATCCCTCCTTTTCTCTGACTTTTGGTCAAAAACCACAATGTTTAAGCGCATTTATCACATGTTTTTATTTCTCCTCCTAGTCGACATAGTCTATCTCAATTTGTTTTCCCTTATGTTTCAAAATTTCCCACCTGCACCCTCTATAGCTCTACTGCTTGATCATTTAGGCCCTCTCTAGACCCCATAATCCTACTCCCTCACCCTCCCTTTTCCCTTTCGCCTAGCCCATCCTTACCCATCCCTGCCCTATCCATCTCAGCCCCCTCAGACTCCCTTCCCCCTCCTTTCTACCCTCGCATTGCCATCCTTTGCTTTTACATCTGGTGGACTTGGCAGTTGCTCAGGTGTACTTTTGAAGATTTTGAAGCACAAGAATCATGGTGTCATATCTGCTCAGAGTTTTGGTTGTAGCTCTCCGGGACGGAGAGCACATTAGGTGGTGGGCAACTATTGAGCCCATAAAAGTCATATTGGTCAAAGTCAATGGTAGTCAAAGTCAACTACAGTCAAAGTCAAAAGATCAAAGTCAAAGTGGTCAAAATCAACAAGGTCAAGGTCAAAGTCAACATGGGCAAAGTCAAAGTGTGCAAAGTTCAGGTGTCAAAGTGCACAGGTAGTGCACCATTAATTGTTCACAAAGGGTAAAATTGGAGAAAGTTGGTTGCAGGTTGAAGAGGTATTTCTCTAATTTCTCTAAGGTTCAAAGTGTTTTTAAAGTGTTTTGGAAGGTTCAGCTGAATCCTCTCTTAGGTGCACAAGTGAAAAATTAAAAGGTAAAATGTGAAGGTATGTGAAGCGGCAGCGTACATAGAAGTGAAAGTATGGCCCCCCAATTAAATTTTTTGTTTTAGTCTAAAGTCACTACAGGACAAAACAGGGATTCATTGGCTGCCCACTTGTGAAGAAAATCTTGGGACATCAAAGTGAGCACCAAGATACTCTTGCAGTTAGGAGCATATGTGAATCCACACTCAAATCAAGGCAGGGACTATTCTTGGAGCATTCTAAGTGTAAGGAAGGTGAGCATATTCTAAGCTAGGCAAGAGAGAGAAGTGCGAGAGACATACAGTGTGCGACGCAGAGAAGTGAAGTGCAAGGTGTGCATGAAGAGTGACCAAGGAAGTGTGCAGAGAAGTGCTAAGCTAGTTCCCCAAGGATCCCAAGGTCTTATTGAAGTGTGCGTGTGCCGACAGAAGGTACCCATCCCTCCCCCTTAGAGGACGCTTGGTGCAAGGTGTGCACAAGTGCAGGCTTGGAGAAGGTGGAGGTTTGGTGCAGAGGAGGCCGGCAGCAACAAGTCCCTTGGGTATTTGGTATTTTGTAATTGAGCACTCTGTGGGATTTTGCACAGAAGCATTGGAGTGTATTGTGCTTCAACATTGTATTGGTCTTATTATAATCAATTGACAGAGGCTTCCAGTGTGTATCTTTCTTCTTGTCTTTCCCTTTTCTCCTACAAACACTCAAATCCCTTCTTGTCCAAGAATCCCCCAACATAGCCCTTGTTTTTGGATCTAGAATGCCTTCTTTCTTGTAATGGTATGAATTGATCAGAGAGCTTTTGCACACATATAAGTGAAGTGTATGGCTAGCTAAAGCAAGTCACTTGGTGAATTTATCAAAACCATACAGAGAGAAGTGGATCTAAAAGTATGGGGGGTCACCTTGACTTTTCAAGAGCAAGATGAATTGTAGACAAAGTCAACTTCTATCACTTATATCTTGAGATCTATTGATCCATTCATAACAAAATTGGATGTGTATGTTCTTGACACTTGTATCTAACAGATACAAGTAAAAGTATAGCAATTGGAATTGGAACTGAGACATAGAGAAATAGACAAAACAAGTTCACTATATACCTCAAGTTATTGTAGCAACACACAGGAAGTAAGTAATCAAGATGTATGGATCATAATGTGTATAGATATTGCACATATGATACAAGAGAACTATGGAGGACTACTCTTACATGTATTGATAAAAATGTAAGCTCAAGGAATCAGTTCAAACTCTTAGGAATAGTTGTACATCCCGAGACTAAGAAGCAGGTGTATTTATACATGAATTTGAATTGAACTTAGTGAGTCATGCAGTTAAAAGTGATCCTAGACTTTAGGGATTATTTAAGCTTGATTCCAACAAAAAAATTTAGCCTCCTATCATGAAGAGATCCATCTTGTTTTGACCTTTTATATTTAACTGGGATAAGTCCAAGGATTAACCTTTGAACTTTTACAAGCATAGGTTCTTATAGGTTATGTGATAAAAGGTAAGAGTAATCCAAGAAGTATAGAAAATCTCTTAGGCTTGCTAATTGCACCAACAACTCACCCTCAAGTCTAAGAAGCTTGATTTTTCAATCCTTCAATATCTCTTGCAATCCAATCATTGAATTTAACCTATTTAGCTTTACTCCATCCAATGCTTTTTTCATCATATTTGCACATTGTTGATGTGTTTGCACATATGATAATTGAATCTCCTTGCTTTTGATATTTTCCCTGATATAATGGTAATGCATGTCTATATGTTTAGGCTTGGCATGATAGATTGGGTTAGCAGCAAGAAGCAATGAATTCATATTGTCCCCAAAGATATGAGGAGTTGATGTTTTAAGACCTGAAACATAGTATAGAGTCTTAATCCACATTATTGCTTGAGTAGCATTAGCAAGTCCTTTGTATTCAGCATCTACTGATGAGAGAGCAATAGTTGGTTTCTTTTTTGGAGACCAAGATATCAACTTTGTACCTACAAAGAGGTAACCAGATGTGCTTCTCCTATCATCCTTAGAGCCAGCCTGTTGAAGCTCAAGGTCAAGGACAAAGCATGGAAGCACATCAAAGAAGTGGACATAGAAGAAGAGGGAGCAAGTAGGGAGCTCCAAGAAGTGTATGTCAAATCTTCAGAAGAATCCCCTACAAAAATAGTGATTTTCATCACTAGAAACCATTGTAAATACCATTATCTATTTTTAGTAACTCCATTTTGTTCAAGCCGAGGAGTCCTCGAGCTTGAGGAGTATTAGAAGTACCATCGTACCAATTTTCATAATTTTTAGACTTCGTTTGAGCCCTCAAATAAGCCCTGGAACCTAATTTTTAACTAGGCCGGACACTAGGTCTGGACAGGGCCAAAACTAGTCAAAAAACTATAAAAGGAGCTAGAGAGCTCATTTTTGAGGTTAGCTTGTTAGAGAATAGAACTTTTGTAAGAGAACTCTTTTGCAATCTAAGCTTTCCATTGTTCCTCTCTTTGATCTTACTTTGTGCGCGTGTGTGTGTATGTGTGTGCATGTTTGTATGCTTTCACTCCCGCACTTGTGCCTTCACTAGCTCGTGGTCTTCATACCGGTCCTCACGTCTCCGCGGATTGACAAGTAAAGGAGGTGGTGCTTACGCTTGAGCTACACCAAATTTTGGCACCGTTGCCGGGGAGAGAGCTTCGAGGACGAGCGTTGTGATGGTAAGATCGTAGATTTGCGACGTTGGAAGGTAAAAAAACTATCATTTCAGTTCATTTTCTGTTTTTTCCTCTTCATCTTCATCATCATCATCATCTCCACCTTCTTCCATCTTCTTCTTCATAGAAATTTCTTGTTTTTTAGTGCATTTTCACCATTTTCATACCATTTTTCATGCATTATTGTGTGGGAAGGAGTTAGGAGGTGCAAGGGAGAGCAAGCGCTGCATTTTTTTCATCATTTTCTGCTCATACGGAGCTCGCCATAGCCGGCGCTCAGAAATTTGAATTTCCCGCCAAAAAACGCGATTCTGTGATGAAAATCGCGATTCTGTGAAAATTCAAAATTTTTTGAAAAATCACGATTTTCAGTTTTCCCGCCTAAAAGTTGGTTGAAAAAAATCGCGATTCTGTGTTTTTCTCAAAAAAACACGATTCTCTGCTCAAAATCGCGATTCTAAAAAAAAACACGATTCTCTGCTCAAAATCGCGATTCTCACCAATCACGATTTTCAGCAGAAAACACGATTTTGTGAAAACACGATTTTTTGCTCAAAATCGCGATTTTCATAAACACGATTTTGTGATCAACATCGCGATTCTCTGAAACACGATTTTGTGACCAACATCGCGATTCTCTGAAACACGATTTTGTGATCAACATCGCGATTCTCTGAAACACGATTTTGTGATCAACATCGCGATTCTCTGAAACACGATTTTGTGATCAACATCGCGATTCTCTGAAACACGATTTTGTGATCAACATCGCGATTTTCAGAAACACGATTTTGTGATCAACATCGCGATTTTCAAATCACGATTTTCTGCTCAACATCGCGATTTTTTTGACTTCACAGCATCGCGATTTTCAGAAAGCTCACAAAATCGCGATTTTCTCCAAAGGTCCTGTTTGCTTGTTTTGACCCCCAGGAGCCTGATTTGACATAACTTTCTCATCCAAAGTCCATTTTTTGAGCTCTATAGCTTGTTGGAAAGCTCGTTTCAAATCCTACACGATCTCAACTGTTTTTTTTCAAGAATAATGCGTTGATTTTGAGATAGGATAATTTGAAGTTGACCCTCAGGTGGGACTAAGGAACCAAGGGGGCTCTAAAGAATTTTGAACCATACCAAAGGGAAAATTTGGACTCTTGACTAAAGCTTATGAACCTGAGATCTGGTAGACACTTAGGCAAGGATAAACATAGCATTAGATCTTCTGAGGCTAGTGTCAACCATACATCCAAGTCTTGGGCACAACAACTAAGTGGTCATCTTTTACTAAGATCAGACACACGTGATTCAGAAATGTCTTTTAGTATGGGAAAACCTGCAGGTGGCTCAGGGACTACCCATCTACAAACACCAGAAGGTCCCTATAAGACACAGTTGGAATATATTCGGACCAACCAATTAGGTGCTCGCATCTATGAGGATGGTCTGAGGCGATCAGTGGTCCAACTCAAAAATCCAGATCAATCCTTTGGACTTGAACACCCGGTGGTCAAGTTCGAAGAGGGTTCATACATTGATAAGGAAGGAACCATGTATGTGGTTACCAACCAACCAGATAGGACCGATGAGTTTGGAAATATCATTCATGAGAATGAGATAGGAGACCTAGAACAAGGAAACGTAGGACAAGGACCCCAGACTCCTAGAGGTAAGTCAGTTTTGACCCGAGTGATCACTCCGGACTGGATCCCTCAAGACAACAAAAGCATAGAACTATTTTTGAATAGAGAAACAGAGGAAGCCTTTTGGAGGTTCAAGCCAGATCAACCTAGCCAATTGGGCATAGTTATCATCTATGAATTCAAAGATCCTGAGATACCAGGCAAAGTTGTCTACCTGGATAACACATCAGAGAAAATTTTCTTGGTAACGGAACATGATAGACATGCATATACATGGAAGAATGACATGATTTTCCCCCCACCAAGATCCAATGTTTCCCATGGCCTCCAAGGGGTAGGATCATCCCAGGCTCATGAAGCCCAGAGAGAAAGAACTAGAGAGAGACCTGAGGTAAGTTTTGCACACACCGTGGGCAGGAATAGGTCAGGATTTGAAAATGAAAGACCTGAAAGAGAGAGACATCAAGCACATAGGCAACAAAGAGATGAACAGGATTTTCCATTGCCTAGACCCCGGGAGTACCCAAGAACCCTTAAACCCAGTCACGTGATCAAGGCAATGAAGAACTATTTCGATGGGACAGGGGATCCTTATGATCATGTGGCCGAGTACAAACAAGTGCTGAGAGCCGAACAAATTGAGGACTGGTTCACCCAGTACGAGGCATTTGGTTTGACCCTTAAAGGCACTGCCTTAGCTTGGTTTCAACCATTGAGTAGAAGCAGATATCGCGATATAGGTCAACTGCTAGACGAATTCATTGTAGAATTTTCCAAGAGTGGTATCAGGCATAACACATCGTCCCTGATCCATAGTTTCAAGCAGACACCCCAAGAAACAGTGCGACTAGCAGGTAGAAGGTTCAGACAGTACCTAGAAAGATGCCCTGCTCCAGAACTACCCACACCAGCCAAACAAGTGGCTTTGTTTTTAGATGGCTTATTGAGCACAAAGTTAAGATCCTATGTATACTTGAAAGATCCTAGATCCATAGAAGAGTGTGTGCGGACGTGCATAGACATAGAAGATAACTTGGGTGAGGAGTTAGGATTGGCCAAACTCTACAAAGATTTGGATAGTTCTACTAGTCATACTTCAAAGATCTCCACAGAAATAGAAGAGATAGCTGAGCAAGTTGCCAAGAAGCTGGGAGTCCAAAATAAACAAACACAGGGAGTCACTTCATTGAATCGGTGCTATACTTGCGGAGGTGACCACATGGCTAACGTATGCCCAATGCAAAACCAAAACATTAGAGAAAGGAATGCTCCATATTGCACTATTGAGAGAAAATACACAAACCACACGGCTCAAGATTGTCCCTACAATAGGCAGGCTGTTAGACAAAATTATCAGCAACCTTACCCACAAGGTAGGTATCAGAATCAATACCAACAGCCATATTACAGACCACAACAGCAATATCAGGTACCATATAGGCCACAACCTGTCTTGGTAAACCAACCACCAGCTCCAGCCAACGTGATTCCAGTCAAGTATGCTGTGGGAGAGGAAAATCCAAATAGAGCTTTGGTGCCACTAACGCCATTGATACCAGATAATGACTCTCATGCTCATAGTTCAGACTACTTCCATGAAGGTAGTCCACATGCTTATTACACAGAGTCACCTGAACATAGTGAGATTTACTCGTATCAATATGAGGCACCGCCTATGGAGCAAAGTTGGGAGCCAGAATACTCCAATGTCATGTACACAAATCCTAACCCTAGGCCCCAGTTGAGACAAATGAGACCACAAGCCCCTAGAGGATCTTGTTTCAGATGTCATGGTGACCATTTCATTCGTGACTGTCCCCACCCACCATCTCCGAGTCAAGGACAGGCTATCACAATACACGCTTTTTGTCCTGATTGTGGCAAAGACCATCTCCCCAGAGATTGTCCAAGAAACCCCTCTCGTGCACCCAAGATTACACCCATTAATGTGGTAGGCTTAGTGGCAGATCCAAGTTCAAGTAGTAGCAATGTGGCTCCTATACAAGCTGTCACTAGAGCACAAGCCTTAAAACAGGATAAACCAGTAGAACAATCAGAGTCGAGTGAATCGGGAGAGCCTAGTAAGAGGAAAACAAGAACATGGAAGGATACCAGAGAGAAGGCCAATCACAAGTGGAATAAAAAGTTATCAGAACTAGAAGAAAGCTTAAAAGAAGCGAAAACAAAAATAGAAGACATTGCATCTCAAAGCCCCTCGCATGCCGAAACTCCTTCCACTCCACCTCATCCCACCCCACCACCCATTGTAAATAGACCGCAACCAGGGTCTGTTCTCGCAGATCCAACCCCAGAAGGCTTGGACATGATGTTCAAGGCCTACCAGGCTCGACTTCAAGAAGGGCCTACAGCGGCAAACCTAGACAAGAGTTACCCTAGAGCAGATTTAGAGATTGAACGGATGAAAATGTGCATGAAAATGGTGGAACAAGCTCAAGCCATACTTGAGACTAGTCAAAAGTTCAATCAGACAAACTCTATCAAATCGGATTTGCATTTCCAGGGCTTACTAGAACGATTAGAGCAGTTGGTAAACAAACCACAAGTTTCTTTACCTCCACAGGCTCAACCAGTTATTGAAAGAGGAAGCTCACCACCCAGGGGAGCTTATGTTCCTAATTCCACGGATGCTGGAATACCTCCTTCTATTCAACAGTACTCTCAAGAATTCTTGCGGGAAATACAAGAAGAGAAATGGGCCAAGGAGAAGGGTAATTCCCCTCCTATTCCTGAGATTGATGATCTTCATGATCAATTTCCCCAAGACATCCCATCTATTTACGAAGATGAAGCAGAACAACAAGAAGACGAAAGGTTAGATTTTGAATCTAATACCTTAGAAGAACTGCCTCAATTTCCAGGCCCATGGGAATCTGAATCTCTCCAGATTAGAGCTCCCACAATACTGGTAAGAAATGAAGACTCAGTGGTTCCAAGGAACACTGATGTCGTGAAGAACACTAAGGTTCAGTGTCATCTCACTGTAGAAGAGCTGCTCAAAGCGAAACCTGAGTTATGGAATCATGTGAAGGATCAGGTTCCAGAACTTGATTCCAACATGCCAAAAGCAGGCTCCAAGCAAAGGGTACCAGAGATACCTCTAGACAAAATAGGGGACATGTGTGAGGGTGAAGAAGGTAATACTTATCTTCCCATCACCTACCAAGGTTACACAACCAAAGCAATCATAGATTCAGGTGCTGGTGTTGCTATTGCGACCACCTCCTTGTGGAAGCAATGGGGCAAGCCCACATTAAGACCAACTAGAATGAAGCTTCAAATGGCTGATGGTCATTTTGAAAGACCTCTAGGATTGCTAGAAGGGATCACTCTAACCACTTGTGGTGTAGAATTTGAGCACACATTTGCTATATGTGACTTTGAGAAAAATAATGTCTTTGAGATGATCCTAGGAAGACCCTTCCTACGACAATTGCAAATAGTACAGGATTGGGGAACTAACTCCTTGTACTTACAGCACTTAGGGGTCACCACTAAGGTCAATTTGAAGGATTACACCTTCAGAGATGTACCACCCCTACAGTGGAATTCTATCCACAAAGCGAAAGAAGATTCCATCTCTGTGCATTCTGAAAGTTCACTTGATCCATCATGGCTGCATGAAGATACTCATTTGTGGATGTGCAAGGTCGCAAAGGAAGAGGAAAAACGTTTAAAGGCAAGAGAAGAAGGAACTTTGCTAGGAGATAGACCAGTTAGGGACCCAGCCTACACACCGATGATCTTTCCAGATGAGGAGTTTGAGCCTCATGGCTGGCCAGAAATCTTAGCCACCATGGACATTGCTGTCAATGAGGAACAATGGACACCTCATTGTGATGAGGAGGGTTATGATATCTCAGTGTTCATGTTGTGAAGAGAGATGGTGGATGCAATCCAAAGATGAGTAGGTGCCGCTACAACCAGCTTCACACCAGCCAACTGAGACTTCAGAGTTGATTAGTAGACCCTTTGAGCTTCCTAAATCCACCAAAATATCAGCCAAGTACTTTGGAACATGTATCCCAAAAGTTTAAGTCAAGACCGACAAGTTGCGAAATGACTAGCTCCCAAAACTTGCTATTTTTGGACATACACCTGCTGGAAAAAATGAACAGTGCTCTCAACCTGGAAGGAATTAGAAAAATTCCTTTTGGGCATAGCAAATAGACTTAGCAAGCTTCCTATTCCAAGTTAAAACACTTCAAATGATGGACTGAGCACTGAGAACAAGTTTCATCAAGTTCTGGAACATTCCCACAATTCTCGGGGCTCTGCAGAGATAGACCAGTAAGCAGTAAAATGCAGATATCTCCAAAAGTATAAATCCAATGACCTTGAAAATTTATAGGTAGAAACTAGACAGTGAGAGCTATCCAACGCACTTTAAAACACTGACAAAGGTTCAGTAAAACTCGAGATATGACCTTCTGAAGTTACTGCTCTGAGTGAGTATAGCAGAGAACAAAACAGAGAGGTAGATGATAATAAATGTATAGATTCACATATGATTACAACCACATTGGCAATGAATCTTTGCACAATGGGAGTAGAATGATAGAGCTATGGAGTAAGCTCTTCAATCTCTACAAAATGACATGAAGTGGTCATGTACAAGGCTTGCTTATCGCCTCTTCCTTCTTGCTCCTTTTATAGCTATTCTTGGAGGGAGTTTTGAATTCGAATTCGAATGGCTCCACCTAAAAGTGATCCCCAAAGTTAGGAGAGATTCCCTCAGCTCAAAAATTCGTGATTTTGGTAGTTGGAGCCACGAATTTGCTTTTACATCATGGATGAGGTAAGCCATCCTTTTACTTTTTTCTTTTTCCATTTACAAGAGATAAAATGTACTCTTTTACAAGAGGTGTTCACATGACTACTCATGTGACTTACAAATGAGGATAATATCAAGCATATCAAGCATGTAGGCTTGGGCAAAATGCACCAACAGCTCCCCCTCAAGCCTAACATGCTTGGCCTCCAAATAAGTCTTCAATTGTCCTTGATTTCCTGCAAACCAATCATCAACTTGAATCTACTTAATTTCGTACCATCAAGAGCTTTCGTCAACATGTCTGCACATTGCATATCTGTAGAGACGTAGGATAGTTGAATATCCTTGCTCATTAGCTTCTCCCTTACATAATGGTAGTGGACTTCAATATGCTTGGTTCTAGCATGGTATATCGGATTAGCTGCTAGATGTAGTGAGCTTGTGTTGTCACCAAAAATGTGAGGTGTTGAAGAATGAAGTCCAAGATCTGTGTACAAAGATTTTAACCACATGATTTCTTGAGTTGCATTAGCCAAACCTCTATATTCAGCTTCAGTAGAAGATAATGCCACGGTTGGTTGCTTCTTCGATGACCAAGAAATGATTTTTGAACCTGCAAATGATATATACCCTGATGTGCTTCTTCTATCATCTTTAGATCCGGCCCAATCTGCATCTGAGTAGACCTTTAGCTCAATATCTGAAGTATATGAATAGAACAAACCTTCATTCATGGTCCCCTTTAGGTACTTGAGGACTCGCTTGGCCGCTTCCATATGTGGTCTTCTCGGCTTATGCATAAACTGACTCAATATGCTAACACTATAGCATATATCCACCCTTGTGAGTGTTGCATAGTTCAAACTTCCAACCAAGCTTTGATAGCTTGTGATGTCTTCAATTGGCTCTCCTTCATAAGCACTAAGCTTATGATTTTGCTCCATAGGTGTACCTGCACACTTGGTATTTTCCATCTTGAACTTGACGAGCATGTCATGGACATACTTCCTTTGTGTGATGTATATACCTGAATCTGTGTAGATCAACTCCAATCCAAGAAAATAAGTGAGTGGTCCGAGGTCACTTATTTTGAACTCCTCCTTCATTTGACTCTTTACCTGTTTGATTCCTTCAAGATCATTGCCTGTGATAATAATATCATCAACATACACACATAAATAGATCACTTCAGATCCATTCCTCTTTATGAACAAAGAGGTATCCGCCTTGCTAGCTTTGAATCCTTGGTCCTGCAAATAAGTAACCAATCTGAAATTCCAAGCTCTTGGAGCTTGCTTCAATCCATACAAAGCTTTCTTTAGTTTGCATACATAGTTAGGATGATGTGCATCCTCATATCCAGGAGGTTGTGCCATATACACTTCCTCAGAAATCCATCCATTCAAGAAGGCATTCTTTACATCAAGTTGATAAAGATTCCAATTTCTAGATGCAGCAAGACTTATGAGAACCCTAATTGTAGGCATTTTTGCAACAGGAGAGAAAGTCTCCTGATAATCAATACCATGGGTTTGAGCAAACCCTTTAGCAACTAACCTTGCTTTGTGTCTATTTATACTTCCATCTGGATTCCTCTTGATTTTGTATATCCATCGAGATCCGATAATCTTCATAGATGGCTTGTTAGGTACAAGCTCCCAAGTGTCATTCTCCTTCAAGGCTTCCATTTCTTCATCCATTGCATCTCTCCAAGCTTTCTTGCTTTGTGCTTCTTCGAATGTGGTAGGTTCTTCATTGGTTGAATCCTTTGCAATGTAGATTGAGTGCTTGGTGACCAAAGAAGTATCATAACCAAACCTCTCTGGTTTCTTCTTCTCCCTCGAAGACCTTCTAAGTGGTTGATGTGAGCTCTCGGGTCCATATGTAGCATCCTGCATCTTTTCTTTACCTTTGTTCTTCCATAGCTTTAGTCTTTCCAAGTCTTCTAGGTCAATCTCCGAATCACTTTCTTCAATCTGCTTTGGCTCCTTTGGTTGAAGTGATGGAAAATCTTCATCCAAGTCATATGGCAGCTTCACTTTCCTGTCATCATCAAACCATGATTTGTTTTCATCAAAAATTACATCTCTACTCACAGAAAATCCTTTATTGGTTGGATTGTACAATCTATATCCTTTTTGGTTTTGATCATAACCAATGAATACACACTTCTCTGCCTTGGGATCCAATTTCCCTCTTACTTGAGAAGGAATGTGAGCATAGGCTAAGCATCCAAAGATTTTACAATGCTCTAGACTAGGTCTTCTTCCATTCCACACTTCATATGGAGTGGTTCCATCTAGTGACTTAGATGGAAGTCTATTTATGAGATATGTGGCTGTAGACACAGCCTCTGCCCATAGGTAGTTCGGCAATCCTTTTTCGTTGAGCATGGACCTTGCAGCTTCGACGATAGCTCTATTCCTCCTCTCTGCTACACCATTGAGTTCGGGTGTATACCTTGTAGTGACTTCCCTTTTAATGCCTCTTTCATGCAAGAAGGCATCAAATTCAAAAGAGAAGTATTCTCCTCCACCATCTGATCTGAGTCTTTTCAAAGTCCTACCTGTTTGATTTTCAACAAGAGCAATATACTTCTTAAAGCAATTAAACACTTCATCCTTGTGCTTCATGAAAAACAGAATGGTCCACCTGCTACAATCATCTATGAAAGACACATAATATCTTGAGCCTAATATAGATGGCTCCTTACTTGGACCCCACACATCCGTGTGCACTAGATCCAAAGGATTTTGATACATATATCCTTTCTTATTGAAAGGTTGTCTATGCGCCTTGCCGAATTGACAAGCTTCACACTTATAAATCATGTGTTGCCTTGTGATATTAGGCAAACCAAGTACACTTTGGTCCCTGCAAATCTGTTTGAGTGTCCTCTCACCAATGTGAGCAAGCCTTTTGTGCCATATCTCCAACTCTGTTAGAGTTTGAGATCCATAGCTAAACAAAGCTATGTTCTTTGTATCTTCCACTTCAAAAGTGAAAAGCCTTCCTGTCTTTTCTCCTTTGGCAATCCTTCGAAAGCCTTGCCTTGGGTCTTCAACATATGCTCCAAATCGATTGAATCTAACCTGCAATCCTTTTTCAACAATCTGTCCAACACTTATTAAATTTTTGGTAATTGTAGGGACATACAAGACTTTGCTTAAGAGGTTCATATTCCCATCTGATGTCTTCACATTACCTATCTTCTCCACTGAGTGCTTTGTGTCATCTCCTGTCTGCACTTCATGCTTGTTATGAGGATCTTCCAAATCAGAAAGTAAAGCCACATTTCCTGCTACATGGTTCGAGCATCCCGAATCAATGTAAAATATGTGATCATCATCCTTACCCTTCTTCGCTGATAGATTCATCATCAATAATGAATCTTCTTGACTTTGGTCCTCTGCATAGTTATTGTAGTCTCTTCTTCCTCTATGGCCACTTTGATAGTTGTTGTTGTTGTTGTAATTGTTGTTGTAGTAGTTGTTGTTGTAGCCTCCATTGTACCTGCCTCTATTTGATCCATAGCCACCTCTATTGAATCCTCTTCCTCTTGAGTTCCTCGGGTTCCTGAAACATTCTTCAGTAGTATGGTTAGATAAGCCACATATGTTGCAAGGTTGAGATGATTGGAATCTCCCCCTGCCTTGCTTTCCACCTCTGCCTCTTCCTCTAGCTCTTCCTCTACCTGCAAAGTTTGCTTGGAAAGAGCTTCCTTCATCTTCATTCTTCCTATGCTTTGACTTGTCCTTGACCTTAGCTTTATCAGAATATAAGGCAGAAGTTTGATTACCTCTTGAGGACTCACCACCTTTGCTAATCTTTGCTTCATGAGTGAAGAGTTGGCCCATGAGTGTGTTGAGGTCGGGTACATGCATATCCATGTATAAATCCATGGCTGTTGTGAATGACTCCCACTTGTCGTCTGCTTTGATTCCATTCATGATTTGTCTTATGATTTGCTCCTCTTCAATTACCTCTCCAATGCTTCCAAGTTGGTCGGAAATCTCCTTCATCTTTGTGACATAATCAGTCACATTTTGCTTCGGGCTTTTCTTCATTGTTGTGAACTCCATCCACAATTGGTTCTTCCTTGCTCGAGTGTTGGAAGAGAAGAAAGAAGCAAGTGCATTCCAGGTTTCTCTTGATGTCTTGCATCCCTTGACATGAGGTAAAAGAAAATCAGAGATTGAGTTTAGAATATAGGACCTTGCAAGTGCATCCTTCGAACACCAATTCGAAAGTCCTTCCACTTCTTCATGTGATGGTTGCCCTTTGTTCCTCATGGTTGGCATTGCTTCATCTCCGGATATGAATCCATATAGATTCCTCCCTTGAAGGTAAGCCTCCATCCTTAGAGACCATGCCGGATAGTTGTTTCGATCCAATTTGTCAATTGTTGATGGAAATCCATCTCCCATGTTGCTTGACTATGCTCTGATACCACTGTGAAGAGAGATGGTGGATGCAATCCAAAGATGAGTAGGTGCCGCTACAACCAGCTTCACACCAGCCAACTGAGACTTAAGAGTTGATTAGTAGACCCTTTGAGCTTCCTAAATCCACCAAAATATCAGCCAAGTACTTTGGAACATGTATCCCAAAAGTTTAAGTCAAGACCGACAAGTTGCGAAATGACTAGCTCCCAAAACTTGCTATTTTTGGACATACACCTGCTGGAAAAAATGAACAGTGCTCTCAACCTGGAAGGAATTAGAAAAATTCCTTTTGGGCATAGCAAATAGACTTAGCAAGCTTCCTATTCCAAGTTAAAACACTTCAAATGATGGACTGAGCACTGAGAACAAGTTTCATCAAGTTCTGGAACATTCCCACAATTCTCGGGGCTCTGCAGAGGTAGACCAGTAAGCAGTAAAATGCAGATATCTCCAAAAGTATAAATCCAATGACCTTGAAAATTTATAGGTAGAAACTAGACAATGAGAGCTATCTAACGCACTTTAAAACACTGAAAAAGGTTCAGTAAAACTCGAGATATGACCTTCTGAAGTTACTGCTCTGAGTGAGTATAGCAGAGAACAAAACAGAGAGGTAGATGATAATAAATGTATAGATTCACATATGATTACAACCACATTGGCAATGAATCTTTGCACAATGGGAGTAGAATGATAGAGCTATGGAGTAAGCTCTTCAATCTCTACAAAATGACATGAAGTGGTCACGTACAAGGCTTGCTTATCGCCTCTTCCTTCTTGCTCCTTTTATAGCTATTCTTGGAGGGAGTTTTGAATTCGAATTCGAATGGCTCCACCTAAAAGTGATCCCCAAAGTTAGGAGAGATTCCCTCAGCTCAAAAATTCGTGATTTTGGTAGTTGGAGCCACGAATTTGCTTTTACATCATGGATGAGGTAAGCCATCCTTTTACTTTTTTCTTTTTCCATTTACAAGAGATAAAATGTACTCTTTTACAAGAGGTGTTCACATGACTACTCATGTGACTTACAAATGAGGATAATATCAAGCATATCAAGCATGTAGGCTTGGGCAAAATGCACCAACACATGTGTCAACCCTTGCTAGAAGAATGTGACCCTAGTGATGTCATAGAAGAAGAAGAGAATGACGATGATTTGGAGTCTATTGTGATGGATAGTTGCTTTAACTCAGAGCAGCACTATCTAGAAGATATAGGAGTGTTCACCCAGAAAGAAGAAGAACCTCTCACAAGTATTAAAACAGTAAACTCAAAGGATGGAAGTGAGAGTAGTCAAAAGAAAAAGAAAAGAAAAGCAGTGAAACAAGAAAAGGAGGAATCATTGTTTGAAGTACCAGAAAACTTCAAGAAATATGAAGTTGACGACCGCAAAATTTTGGTACGAATGCCTAAGAGAGAGGCCATCATAGGAGAATCATATGATAATAAAGAAAAGACCAAGAAGATTGTAGTGACCATTGAAGAGAACGAAGAGAGATGCACATATATAGGAGATGACCTAAGTGCAAGAGAAGAAATGGAGCTCATAGCTCTATTAAGGGAATATAGGGATGTGTTTGCATGGCACTATAGAGACTTGAAAGGGGTAGATCCAAGAATTTGCTCTCATACTATCCCCATGACTGCTGATGCTAAGCCCACCAAACAGAAGCCCTACACATATAATGATACCTATGCAGCCAAAATCAAAGAAGAAATTGATAGATTGATTGAGGCTGGATTCATCTATGAGATTGAGCATACCGAATGGGTATCCCCCATTGTTGTGGTACCCAAGAAGAACGGGAAGTTGTGAGTGTGTATTAACCTTAAAAAAGTTAATGCCGCTACGATTAGAGATAGTTATCCACTTCCAATCACAGAACACCTATTGGAGCGTGTTGCAGGCAAGGAAGTTTATAGCTTCCTTGATGGATTTTCATGTTACAATCAAGTAGCCATTGCCCCAGAAGATCAACACAAAACAGCTTTTGCTACAGAGTGGGGAATCTTTGCATTTCGGGTGATGCCATTTGGGCTCACCAATGCACCTGCAACATTCCAAAGGCTCATGTGTCATGTCTTCAAAGAGTTCTTGCAAAAGAGCTTAGAAGTGTATGTGGATGATTTATGTGCTCATTCCCAAGAAAGAAGGGTTCACATCCCTGAACTCAGACAAATCTTCAACAAGTGTAGAGAATATCGAGTGTGTCTGAACCCAGAAAAGTGTGTGTTCATGGTGCGTCAAGGTAAAATCCTCGGTCATATTGTTTCTAAGAATGGAATCTCAACGGATGAAGATAAGGTACGAGCCATAGCGGAGCTGCCAGGGCCAAGGAATGTTAAAGAGGTACAAGCCTTTATGGGCCATTGTGGATATTACCGTAGGTTTATCCACATGTACGCGATCATAGCTAGACCCCTTTATGCCTTGTTGTCTAATTTTGAGTGGAACGACGAATGCGAGAATTCTTTCAATGAACTGAAGAAACGTTTGTGCACAGCACCAATACTGACCACTCCTGATTGGAATAAACCATTCCATGTCCATGTGGATGCATCCAATCATGCCATAGGGTGTGTGCTGGCACAACCCACAGGTGAAGGGAATTTAGATTTGCCCATAGCATATGCTAGTAGACAACTAAACCCAGCCGAAAGAAATTATACCACAACCGAGCGAGAAGGGTTAGGCATGGTATATGCTGTAAAGAATTTTAGACACTATTTATTGGCCAACAAGTTCAAGTTCTTCACTGATCATCAAGCTTTGTTATATTTGGTCAATAAACCTTGCAATACTGGACGCTTAGTAAGATGGTTCCTCTTACTAATGGAGTATGACTTTGAAGTTGTTGTCAGGAAAGGTAGAACCCACCTTCGGGCAGATCACCTTTCTCGCATTACTTCAGGAGAGTCACCACAAGGAGTGTCTGATGAACTACCTGATGCTTATCTGTTCAATTTGGAAGTTGTTCCTAAATGGGCAAATAAGTTGGTACCAGTCCTAACCTTCGGCCCTGCAAATAAGAATGTGAAAACATCACAAGAAGAAATTGTAAAATCACAAAAATATCACATATTGGCAGGAAGCATGTACAAACAAGATACTGAGGGTGTATTAGCTTGTTGTGTCGAGGATGATGAACATAGTAGTTGGTTGCAGCAAGCTCATGAGGGATTGCTAGGAAATCACTATTCTAAACAACGAACATTGCAGAATTTGAAACGTTTAGGAGTGTATTGGCCTAGCATGGACAAAGAAATACATGAGTGGATCAAGAATTGTCCAATGTGTAGAGAGAAACCACCAGTGGAGCATGCGACCCTTTATCAAGTATCATTAATTCCAGATTGGAGTACTCCATTGGTAGAGTTTATGAGATCGGGAAGATTACCCAAAGAGGCCAGTCTAGCAAGAAGACGAAATATGGAGCAAGAGGCTCAAGGCTATGCCTTAGTAGGAGAAAACCTATACCGAAGAGGTAAAGATGGTTACTTAAGACTATGCGTTCATGAATCAGACTATTTAAGGGTCTTAGAGACTGCACACAGTGGTGTTGCAGGTGGACATTTTGGCCCTGACCGAGTGATTAAAACCATTCTATTCTCAGGACTTTGGTGGCCCACTCTTCATATGGATGCACATACCTATGTGAAGAAATGTGACACATGCCAACGTGCTCAATATCCAGTGAGAAAAGACGAGATGCCCTTGAGGCCAATGATGGGAGGACGTGCATTTTTGAAGTGGGGCATAGACTTCATAGGTCCTAATAACCCCCCAGCTAGAAACTCCCATGCAGAGTACATCATTGTAGCCACAGATTACCTTACAAAGTGGGTAGAAGTCAAGGCCACAACAAAGAATGATGCTCAGACTACGGCTAAGTTCTTATTCGAGAATGTGTTCACGAGATATGGACTACCAATAGAGTTGGTGAGCGATAGAGGCACACACTTCTTGAATGAAGTCATTGAAAATCTTCTCCAAGAATTCTTGGTGATACATAAGAAATCCGCCCCCTATCATCCACAAGCCAACGGACAAGCCGAGAGTACCAATAAGATCCTCTGTAACGTATTGACAAAACTGGTGAATAATAAACGCTCTGATTGGGACAAACAACTTCATCATGCTGTTTGGGCTTATCGAGTTGCCTACAAAACTGTACTCAACGCCACCCCATTTCAAATGGTCTTCGGACAGAACGCTGTGCTACCATTAGATTTCTTAATCCCTGCCTTAAAAGTAGCACAAGAGTATGAGTGGAATGGGCATGAATTGTCCTCTAGGATCTTTGATCTCGAACGCTTGGGTGAAACGAGGCTACGTGCGGCAGCAGGCATCTACGCTGCAAAGAAGAGGCAAAAGGCATACTTTGATGCACACATCAAGGATAAGGGATTGAAAGAGGGAGATCTAGTGTTGGTATACACACTAAAACAACATGCCCGTAAGTTGGAAAAAAGAGGATATGGACCCATGATCATTAATAGAATTTCCACTAGTGGTGCAGTTCAGTTGGCCACTCTAGAAGGAGATATCTTGCCAAACTATATTAGTGGCTGTAGAGTCAAGCTATATCAAGAACCTCTTACTGAGGATATGCTAATGAGACTCAACACTGCGAAGAAGCGAAAAGAAGAAGAGTTAAGAGTGAGAGAAGAAGCACAGGAAGAGGCCAGAGAGCGTATTAGGCAAAATAAGTTAAGGCGATTAGGCCTAGATGTCAACTCAAAAGCCCCAAAATATCACATGGATATGTGTCAAAAGTCAGGCATTGCGACTTCTCAGGTCATTGACCGAAGACCCTTTGTGACCATAGAGATAGGACAAGGGAAGTGTGCAAGGACGGTGAAAGCATTGATTGACTCAGGTGCAGCAAGTAGTGCAGTTAAACTTTCCTACTGCCAAGACTTGGGGTTGAACATCAATCCCATAGAAGCTTATCTCATAGGATTGGGAGGTGTGGAAACCCCTTGTTTGGGCGAGGTGGAACTTCCCATCTACCTTCAAGATGTTCCAATGAAAGTCAAAGCGCTAGTATGTCAAGATGAGAACCTTACAGAACCACTTGTCTTGGGTCAAGATTGGATCTATGACCATGCAGTTAACTTAAACCTAAGAAGTCAAATTCTTCAAGTTTGGGTACATGAACAATGCATTACATTAGAATTAGAGAACTGCATGCTCCTAGATCATGGCACCACACACTCTCTTAGTTCTTCCAAGACTAATCATATGAAAGAAGATGTTGTATGTGTCAAAAGCTCTATGATGCAGAAGGAGTCAATCGTGGAAGACCAGGTTCGAAGGCGGGTGGATCTTTCTTCTTCTCCAAAGAATCAAGTAGCCACAGTAGTGAGTCCACCACACAAGCAAACACAACCGTTCACGACAACTGCTACATCAAATAGAAAGACACCATTCGATAAAAAAGCAGTTCCGAGCATGAAGCAGATATGGATACGCAAAGGAGAGAAACCACCAGCCTTGCCCCCACAAATCCCATCCTTGCACACCAACCAGACCAGAAGACGAAGGAAGCAGCTCAGACAAGCTCAATCACAAGGTATTCAACAAGTTTGGGTGCCTAAGAAGTTAGTTGCAGCTCAACAAGGGCAATTACAGATGTGGGTACCTAAGAAGCTCTTACATCCACAACAACCTATGTTCTCCCACATGCGAAAGGTCTCACCCAAGAAGCCAAAAAGGGAAGAGGGTAAGAACCACGTACAGAGACCGAAAGAAGATCAAATCAGCTCTTCAAGAAAAGTAGGAAGACGTGCAAAAAGGATATGGGTTTGGAAGCCAAAAGTACAAGCAGCCTCCATCGAACCAAAGCGCCAACCACACTGGATACCACCGTTCAGAACGCATCCAAAGAGGAAGACGGTTGAAGTGATCTCTACAGTGCCAAATGATGTTCTAAAATGGACTCCAATAAGGAGGATTACATCAGTTCGAGACTCAATGGATACCTCCACCAAGGTCGGCATCAACCTCCACAAATAACATCGAAAGCCTCGAACGAGCAACAACCATGTGCTCCTTGCACAACCCTGTCTTTTGCACCATTTAGGTCATGCATTTCCAAAGTATGCATTAATCTAGGGCCACATTACACGGCCGTGCATAGACACACTTGAGAATCCCATGCACAAGAGCACAGTGACATATGTCGAACATTTCTATTGATACTAACTTTTGTGTTCTTGTTTTGTGATATCCTTTTTCTCAAAAAAAAAAAAAAAAAAAAAAAAAAAAAGAGAAGAAGTGGGAGAGAGCTTGTTCCCAGTGTGTCTCGGCCAGCAATGAGATTATTGCTGCCTTATCTGGTAGAGGAATAGCATTTGGCATGAACATGGCATCTACAACTATGATTTTCTCTTACCATGGTAGGAATGAAGAGCTTGAAGGTCCGCAACTTGAGTGATGCTTAACTACTTCATGTACCAGAGCATCCAAGGAGATATCTGCAAAAGGTAGTTCTGGAGGAGAAGACTCCTGCATATGGTGAGCTAAAGAGCATATGTGAAACACAGCTTGGTGTAGTTACCCGATGTTGCTTGCCAAGGAATATAAAGCAATTCAATTCTCAGTATTTCCTGAACCAGTATGGAACAGTAGCACTGGTGAATGGTCTATGTCAATCAGCATGGTAATCTCTTAGAAACCGGCACGTGTCCAATATTCCTCTGAGTGTCAATATAGGGAAGTGAACGTGCATGAGCCCAAGCTCAGAAATGCACATTGTTAGTGACAAATGTTGCTTTGAAAAGAGGAGAGGGGATCCACCACTCAAAAGATCTCATCAGTGGACAATCAACATGGACATTCATCAACAAGGTTCCATCCCAAAGGCCGAGTGTACAACACGAAGAGGCAAACATCCATCAACCTTCGCCATGGTAAGTATCCTTACTCTGGAAACACCATAACCATGATAGTTTAGGAAACCTCTTCGTCAGCATACCCTTGAGCACTTAGCTCAAGACCCGCAATTTTTGCACCATACTTCTTCCAATGCATTTTCCAAGTAAGCATGCGTAGGGCTACATTACAAGGCCGTGCACAAGGCACATACTTTTTTCAACCCATGCACGAACACACTTACCCATCACTCAATATGGGTTATGAGTACTTGGCTTGACTACTATGAAGATCAACTTTGGAAGATCTAGAGAACATCAACGGAGACTCACAACGACACAGTCATGCTGGAATACAAGGCAGAAGCACATACCAAGAGACTACAACCTGCAAAGACTCACAGTGATAGATGAAGAACGTCGGACGACTTGTGTTCATACAGAAGGGACACTCCCTCTCAAGGCACTACTTGGAACAACCACTACAACAAGGGTCTGTCAGGGACGACAGACTCGAGAGGGGGGGGAGTGTTGAAGCTCAAGGTCAAGGACAAAGCATGGAAGCACATCAAAGAAGTGGACATAGAAGAAGAGGGAGCAAGTAGGGAGCTCCAAGAAGTGTATGTCAAATCTTCATAAGAATCCCCTACAAAAATAGTGATTTTCATCACTAGAAACCATTGTAAATACCATTATCTATTTTTAGTAACTCCATTTTGTTCAAGCCGAGGAGTCCTCGAGCTTGAGGAGTATTAGAAGTACCATCGTACCAATTTTCATAATTTTTAGACTTCGTTTGAGCCCTCAAATAAGCCCTGGAACCTAATTTTTAACTAGGCCGGACACTAGGTCTGGACAGGGCCAAAACTAGTCAAAAAACTATAAAAAGAGCTAGAGAGCTCATTTTTGAGGTTAGCTTGTTAGAGAATAGAACTTTTGTAAGAGAACTCTTTTGCAATCTAAGCTTTCCATTGTTCCTCTCTTTGATCTTACTTTGTGCGCGTGTGTGTGTATGTGTGTGCATGTTTGTATGCTTTCACTCCCGCACTTGTGCCTTCACTAGCTCGTGGTCTTCATACCGGTCCTCACGTCTCCGCGGATTGACAAGTAAAGGAGGTGGTGCTTACGCTTGAGCTACACAGCCCAATCTACATCTCAAAATAACTTGATGTCTATATCAAAGGTATAAGCATAATACAAATCTTCATTGATTGTTCCCTTTAGGTATTTGAGGATCCTTTAGGTATTTGAGGATCCTTTAGGTATTTAACGATTCTTTTGGTTGCTTCTGTTGATATATTTAGGTAGTGATGTGTGTGAACACTCTAGGACCGTCGGGGCACTTTTTTCCCTCTTTAGGAGGTTTTTTTCCCCCGGCTTGTATATACGCCTATTGCCCTAATGGGCTACTTATCTTTGTACATTCTCTAGTAATACATTCAGTCTTGTGTGTTGTGCTCCAAGCTTCTTCCTCTTCCTTGTGCTATTCGCGTGCTTCCGCAGACGTCTAACTCCAACAATTGGTATCAGAGCAAGTCGTTGATTCTTCTAGGGCGCCGTCGACACTCCTCCGTTTGCAGTCTTAGATTCACACAAAATTTGGTGAGCATACTCAGGGTGTTTTCGAGATCAAAACGACTTCGCTCTATGGTGCCGAAATCGCGATCTGAGCTCGTTTCGGCCTCCGAATGCACTATCGCAGTGCTTGTGCAGGCTATTTCGTCCTTTTGTGCCAAAGGTATATACCAGTTTCTGTTCGCCAGTTTAAGCATCTCGAAGTCTGCTACAGGTCTAGCAGAACTCGTCTAGGTAGTTCTGTTCAACTTTTTGAGATACAGTCAATTTTCTGCATCAAAGTATTTTAGTCATCGGCCATGGCTGAAAGCAGTGATGTATTCCGTATGTTGGCTGTTGAGGATAAGTTGGATGGTACCAACTACCCATTATGGGCTTATATGATGCGACATGTACTGGTTGCAAAAGGATTGTGGAACATTGTGCAGGGTGTTGAAAGATGTCCTGTTACACCTGTAACGACAGGTACTGCAAATACAGGTGTTGGAGCTGATGAAGATGGTGTCGAAGATGATATTCCGCAGATTCCTGTTCGTGCTGCTGTTTCTGTTGCACCTACTGCAGAGCAGATTCGTTGGGATGGTAGAGATGCAGGCACATGCATTGATAGCTTTGTCTGTCAAACGTGCCATTATTCCTCACATTCGCTCTTGCAGAACAGCAAAGGATGCTTGGGATACACTTACCACTTTGTACCAGGCTAGGAATGAGGCTCGTGTTGCTTACCTCCGAAAACAGTTAGAGAGTGAGCACATGAATGAAGGTGATTCGATGGACAGTTTTCTTACAAAGATCAAAGACCTGAAGGAACAATTGATTTCTGCTGATGAGGTTATACTAGATAGCTCACTTGTGCAGACCATTCTGAATGGCCTTCCTGATTCATATCAGAGTTTTGCCTCTACTCTTCGATTGATGATGAAAGGCAATCCGAATGCCTTGTCATTTGAGGAATTAGTCTCTGTTCTGTTGCAGGAAGATCAGTCCAGGCAGAACAGGTCCATTTGCATGTTGCAGATCAAGCTTTCCTAGCTAGTCAGAAGGGCAAAGGAAAATGGAGCTCTTCTACTAGTAAGCAGAAATCTGCAAATGCTGCACAATCGAAGAACCAGGATAAAGATGAGAAGAAATCAGAAAAGCAGAAATTGTTCTGCAAGTACTGTAAAGGAAATGATCATATTATAAAGAACTGTCCAAAACTGGCTGCTAAAGAGGCAAAGAAGAAAGAGGCTGGAATGGTTGTTGCAAAGGCCTCTACACCAAAAACAGAGTCTGCAAATCTTGTGCAGGAAGAAGAATGGGCCTTTACTACTGTTTGCAATTTTGACCCATCTTCTCATGATCAGTGCATGTCTGCAGTAGACTCAGATGTTTGGTACTTTGACAGTGGGGCAACCAAACATATTACCTCGCAGCGCAGTTTCTTCTCTTCACTCGAGCCTGCCCCTACAGGGAATACTGTCACATGCGCCAATAACTCCTCTTATCCTGTTATGGGAGTTGGTAAGATCATTCTGACTACTGCTGATGGTAGTTCTTTCACTTTGTCAGATGCTTTATTTGTGCCAGGGATCAAAAAGAACCTGTTATCAGTTTCTGCATTAGCCAAGATTGGCTTGGTTGTGAAATTCGTTGATGATAGGTGTACAGTCCATGATCTCTCAAATGGCGATGTGATTATTGCTTCTGGCATTTTATGTCGTGGGCTGTATAAGCTCATAGACTATGAAAAATCTGTGAATGATTCGGCATGTGCAGTTCATGATTCTCAGGCTATGTCAGATGCAAAGCTTTGGCATGCACGCTTTGGTCATCTGAATTTTGCTAGTTTGTTACGCCTGCAGAAATCTGAAATGGTGTCCTCTTTGCCCAAACTTGAGGCACCTGGAAAACATGTTTGTGAAGGCTGTATTTTGGGCAAAATGCAGCGTTCTTCCTTTCCAAAAGATGGTTCAGTTCGGGCTATGCAGAAATTGCAGCTTGTACATAGTGATGTCTGTGGTCCTATGCAGACATCCTCTTTTGGAAATTACCTTTACTTCGTGACTTTCATTGATGATTTTTCCAGGCATGCATAGGTATATCCACTCAAAGCAAAGTCCGAAGTGTTCATGTGCTTCAAACAGTTTTTGGTTTTGGCTGAAAATCTGTCAGCATGTAAAATGGGCACCCTCCATTCTGATCGAGGGGGGGAATATATGTCTTCAGATTTTAATGCATTTCTGGCTGAACGTGGGATAAAACACTAGTGTACAGTGCCGTATACACCTCAACAGAATGGAATTGCTGAACGAAAGAACAGGTCACTCATGGAGATGGCGAGGTGCATGGTCAAAAGTCAGGCTTTACCACATAGTTTTTGGCTTGAGGCTGTCATGTGTGCAGCATATGTACTGAACAGGTGTCCCACGAAAGCGTTGCAGTCTATCACTCCATATGAGGCTTGGCATGACCGCAAGCCATCTGTTGCTCATCTGCGTGTTTTTGGTTGTTTGGCATATGCATTAGTGCCTGAACAACATCGCAGAAAATTGGATGATAAGGCAGTAAAATGTATTTTTGTTGGGTACAGTTCTGAAAGTAAAGGCTATCGTCTGTATCATCCACAAACTAAACGCATTCTGGTTAGCCGTGATGTTGTCTTTGTGGAAGATGCTATTCAGCCATTGCTTTCATGTACTAAGGAGACATCTGTTAGCTCCAAAGACATGTATGATACTTTGATGCCTCTTTTTACAGGTGGACAGGCTAGCGCTGGTCCTAATGAGGCAACTTCTCAGCCTTTGCAGGTTTCATATGATGATGCAGATCATGCCATTTTTGATGCAGATTTACATGATGCACTTGTTGATGAGAGAGCTGATATTCAACAGGCAAAAACTATGCCAAAATGGCTGGTGCAGACTTTGCGTGACAGCAAATTAGATGCACCTTTGTCATATCGTACTCGTTCAGGCTCTCATAGTACCTCCTTTGCATCAGATTGCTATGCTATGGCTGCATCTAGTCTCTGTGATGAGAATGAGCCTGCTTCTTTTGATGAAGCACAAAATTCAGAAAATTGGATGGCTGCTATGCAATCTGAATATGATGCTATAATGAAGAATGGTACATGGTCTTTATGTGACTTGCCTCCTGGCAAGAAGGCCATTGGCACTAAGTGGGTATACAAGCTGAAGCGTAAACCTGATGGTACAGTTGACAGGTATAAGGCTAGGCTTGTTGCAAAGGGTTATGCGCAGGAAAGAGGCATTGATTTTGATAAGACCTTTGCACCTACATGCCGTATGACTACTGTTTGGAGCATTTGTGCACTTGCAGCCCATCATGGTTGGAATGTACATCAGTTGGACATTAAAACAACATTTCTGAATGGTGACTTGCATGAAGAAGTGTATGTTTTTCAGCCCCGTGGCTTTGTGCAGAAAGGGCATGAAAACCAGGTGTGCAGGTTAAAGAAGGCGTTATATGGTTTAAAGCAAGCACCACGTGCTTGGTATGAGAAAATACATGCCTATCTGATTGCACATGGTTTTGAGAACAGTCCAACTCAAAGCACCTTATATGTTAAGCGTGCTAATGATGTGCTTTTGATCATTGTTGTCTATGTAGACGACATGCTGCTCACTGGTCCTCTTGAGAAGCATATTGCTGATTTCAAGGCTGATTTGCATGCCTCATTTGAGATGTCTGATTTGGGGCATTTGCATCACTATTTGGGCATTCAGTTTATGCAAGTTGATGGTGAAATGGCTTTGTGTCAAACGAAATATATTGACACATTATTGCAGCATTTTGGCCTTGAAGACCGTAAGCCTATTGCCACTCCTATGGAGACAGGTTTACGATTGAGTCTTCATGATGCTGGAGATGCATTTGATGCTGTTCTCTATCAGCAGGCTGTTGGATGCTTGATTTACTTATGCATTACTCGGCCAGATATTCAGTTTGCTGTCTCACAGATGAGCAGGTTTATGCATTGCCCAGGAGTCACGCATTGGAAAGCGGTTAAGCGCATCTTTCGCTACTTGAGTGGTACTCGGCTACTTGGGTTGTTTTATCCCAAGGGGGGATCACTACCGCCAGATTTGCATGCTTTTTCTGACTCAGATTGGGCTGGTTGCTATGACACTCCTATGTCCACCAGTGGTTTTTGCTTCATGCTTGGTAGCTCATGTATATCTTGGTTGAGCAAGAAGCAGCCTACTGTGGCCACTTCCAGTTGTGAGGCTGAGTATAGGGCAGCTTTCACAGCGACTGTTGAGTGTGTGTGGCTCAGACGCCTTATGGCTGATTTGGGTGTTGGCCAGTCTTCTGCCACCACCATCTTCACTGACAGTCAGAGCGCATTGGCAGTTGCGAGGAACCCTGTGTTCCATGCTCGCACTAAGCACATTGAGGTGCATTATCACTATGTCAGGGAGAGGTTCTCTGCTGGGGAGATCAGCTTGGCATATGTGCCCACGCAGGAGAACATTGCAGACCTTTTCACGAAGGCTCTGCCTAGGGAGAAGTTTGAAGCTTTCTGCAAAGCTTTGGGCTTACTTCCTTTTGTGGAGTGATTTCCACATAGCTCGGCACTTCCTTATACATGAGTGCCAGCTCCTTGTTCACCGCATCACTCCCAGGGGGGATTTGTTGATATATTTAGGTAGTGATGTGTGTGAACACTCTAGGACCGCCGGGGCACTTTTTTCCCTCTTTAGGAGGTTTTTTTCCCCCGGCTTGTATATACGCCTATTGCCCTAATGGGCTACTTATCTTTGTACATTCTCTAGTAATACATTCAGTCTTGTGTGTTGTGCTCCAAGCTTCTTCCTCTTCCTTGTGCTGTTTGTGTGCTTCCGCAGACGTCTAACTCCAACAGCTTCCATGTTAGGTTTCCTTGGAGTGTGCATGAATTGACTCAAGACACTTATTCCATAGCAAATGTCCACTCTAGTTAGTGTAGCATAATTTAAACTTCGAACTATACTATGATAGCTAGTTATATCCTCAATTTGATCACCTTCATGAGCACTCAATTTCAAGTTCATCTCCATAGGAGTACTTGAAGCCTTTGATTTTTCCATTTTGTACTCAAAAAGCATGTATTTGGTGTACTTACTCTGAGTAAGGTACACACCTCTTTCTATATATACTACTTCTTAACCTAGGAAGTATGTGAGTAGACCTAGATCATTGATTTTGAATTCCCTTTCATCTGAAGCTTAATATTCCTAATTCCTTCAACATGATTTTGTCTGTAACTATAATTTCATCAACATATACACATAGGTATATGACATCTCATTGGTTCCTCTTCATGAAGAGGGAAGGATTAACCTTGCTCATATTGAATCCCTTATCTTGCAAGTAGCTAGCAAGTCTGTGATTCCAAGCCCTAAGGGCTTGCTTTAAACCAAAAAAGTTTTTCTTAACTTGCATACATATTTAGGACATGGTTAATCTTCAAAACTAGGAGGTTGATCCTCGTATACCTCCTGAGATATCGATCCATTCAAAAAAGCATGTTTTACATCCATTTGATAAATGTTCCAATTGTTAGAAGATGTTATACTCATAAGTACCCGTATAGTAGGCATTTATGCAACAGGTGAAAAAGTTTCTTCATAGTTAATATCTTGTGTTTGTGCATATCCTTTGGCCACTAGCGTTGCTTTGTACCTATTGATAGATCCACCATAATTTCCCTTCACCTTATATATCCACCATTGAACCTATGAATTTCATAGACACATTCTTGGGTACCGATTCCCAAGTTTGATTTTCATGTAAAGCATATATATCTTCCTCCATGGCATTCATCCATTCATGCTTCTTCTTTGTTTCCTTCTATTATGAGGGTTCCATAGAATTTGAGTCGTGTGCTAGATATATTGAATTTTTAGTAACCAATGAAGTATCATATCCATACATTTCTATCTTTGTTTTGTCTATGGCTGATCTTCTAATTGTTTGTTCCCTTAGAGTTCTAAGAATTGATTTCTCTTTTCGGAGTTTTTTGAAAATCATCAGAATCACTTGATGCTTCAAGTGTGTGCTCATTTTTCTTTGATAAGGATGGAAAGTCCTCTAGGTCATAAGGAATTCTGATTTTCTTGCAATCATCTTCAAACCATGATTTGTTTTCATTAAACACAACATGTCTAATGACAATGAAGCCTTTTTTGTTTCGATTTTACAACCTATAACCTTTCTAATTGAGATCATAGACAATGAAGATGCATTTCTCTACCTTAGGGTCCAACTTGTTTCTAATGTGTGAAGGAATGTGTGCATATGCTATGCACCCAAAGATCTTCCAATGATCAAGACTAGGTCTTCTTCCATTCCATGCTTCATATGGTGTCATGCAATCCAAATCCTTTGTTGGATGTCTATTAATTAAATATATATTTGTTGATACTACCCCTTCCCACAAGTATTTGTGGAGTTTCTTTTCATTTAGCATTGATCTTGCAGCCTCCATGATTGTTCCATTTGCTCTCTCTACCACTCCATTTTGCTCAGGAGTATACCTAGTAGTATTTCCCTTTTGACTTCTCTCTCTTGGAAATAAGAATCAACGTCATGGGAGCCGTATTCTCCCCATCCATCTGACCTTATTCTCTTTAGGGTTTTACCTATTTGATTCTCCACAAGAGCTGAATACGTTTTGAAACATGAAAGTACTTCATCTTTATGCTTGTACAATATGGTCTTTTGCTACAATCCTCAATGACTGACACATAATATGTGGATCTAGAGATTGAAGGATGCTTGCTTGGTTCCCATACATCTATGTGGACCAACTCCAATAGGTCTCCATGTATGTATCCTTTCTTCGTGAAGGGTTGCCTATGTGACTCACCAATTGATAAGCACTACATTTATAAATCATATGTTGTTTGGATATATTTGGTAGATCAAGTACAGTCTGATCCCTATTGATTTGTTAGAGAGCTCTTTCACCTATGTGAGCTAATCTCTTGTGCCAAATCTCCAACCCTTATAGAGTTTGAGTGCCATAAATGAACAATGCAATGTTCTTGGTGTCTTGGAGTTCAAAGGTGAACAATCTTCCTGATTTTTTTGCCTCTTGGTATCTCTTGAATCCCTGACGTGGGTCTTCAACAAATGCTCCATGCTTGGAGAATCTAACCTGCAACCTCTTCTCAACAATTTGACCTACACTGATGCGATTCTTGGTAATAGTTGGCAGATGTAGTACTGTGCTTAGTAAATTCATATTACTATATGAAGTCTTCACATTACTTATCTTCTCAACTGGATGCCTTGTGTCATCTCTTATCTTGCAACCTTGTCTATGTGTATCTTCATTGGGATTATGCACTCTACACAAGGATCACTTGGTCTTGTTTGGACATCATTATTGTATTTTTCCTATTCCTAATCAATATACAGAAGCTTCTAGTGTCTGTGTTCCACTTCTTCTTCTTATTTCTCCTACAAATATTCAAGTCCCTTTCTACAAAAGAATCCCCCAATAAAATTTTGCACGCCTAGTGGAACCACAAGGAGGCTTGAGCATAGGAGAACCAATATTTGCGAAGTGTAGAAGAAGTGCAAGGATACTGATAGTGTTGGTCTAAGAGGCAGTCCTTCTTCTATTTGGAAATCTCTTAGCCTAAAAGGATTATGAGCAACTCACAACTACAACCCGATCTCAAACATTGAGGGTCCCTTGCAAAGCAACAAGAAGAAAAATTGTTCAAAGGTCAATCAACCAACCCTTTGTCATCAACATCATTTGTAAGACAAGGAGTCTGATGGGAAGAGAAGATGCATTTTTTGTTCTTTTAATAGCAACATTAGAAGGGTTAGCAGATGAATGGTTTAGTCAGTTTGTCGATAATCACTTCACTACATGGGACTTAATGAAGGAAGCATTTAAGTCACAGTTCCAACAAGGGAACACAACCAAAAATATTATTGAAGAGTTAGAAAATCTAAGACTAGGTCCTTGGGAGACCTTTCGAGAATTTGTAACCAACGTGAAGGCATTGATGGCTAAATTACCAAACCCTCTCCATGACTTCTTCATCAAGAAGTCGTTGGCTAAACCACTTGCAATCTCAACACAGTGTAAAATTAAAGAGTTAGTGTTACCTATAGCAACAATTGAGGAGTTCATTAATATAGCCATAAGATTGGAGAAGATTAGACATCAGAATGGGACAAGGTCTTTGAATTTATCATATCCTATAAAATCTGAGGACCCAGTAATTAAGCTAAGGAAGGAACTTGAGAGCTTGAAAAGGAATAAACCCCACAAAGAGGAAAAAAGTGTAGTAACTCAGCTGAGGCAACAAATTGAGGCCTTAAAGCTATAAAAAAAAAAGAGAAAACCCAAGCAGAATAGTTGGCACAAGTTCAACACGAGTTACAAGAACTCTAGGGAGGTGGCATAAAAAATGGATTGTGGTGCACCATGTGCAGCAAACAAGTTCATGTGGTAAGTAAGTGTCCACTTTTAAGTGTAACTTGCCACTTATGCAGGAAAGCTGGTCATGTGGCTCAGGAATGTCACTCAAGAGGGATATCTGTACAAGCATATTGGGGACAAGGAGGTGCTCAACTATCAACCAATGTGATGGCAGTAGCCCCTAGTCAAGGTAGCAATTCTAACCAACAACCTGGGGGTAATTTTGGAAATGGGCCTAGAAGACCAATTATTTGTTTCAGGTGTGGAGAATATGGGCACTATCATAGTAAATGTACTTTGCCAAAAAATGCCTCCCCTTTACAAGAATTGCCCAGACGATAGCGATCATTACACAAATTGTTGCCCACAAAACAAAGCATCTATATTGGGGTCCCACATCCAAATGATCTTTGTAGATAAAAAAAGATTAGTAGAAGAAGTCAATGTTGTACAATCACCATCCACTAGAGTAGTACAATTAGAAGAAATTGACTCCATGGTTATGCAGACAAGGAATAAAGGGAAGATTCAAGAAGAAACATGCCAAGGGTCAAGTACTACTGGAAGGTACAAGGACAAGACGATACACGAGAGCAAAGTGGATACATATGAAGATACAAGACAAGATAAATAAAGATTGATTACATGTGAAGATGTAAAACAAAAAGAAGATTTTACAGATACTAATGATGTCATTTGGAATTCATACAGCTAGGCCCACAAGGAATTTGAGAAATCAAACATAAAAAATTATCTTAGGGAATCTGGAGCTTCAAGATTATTCAAATTGATCAGAATAGAGGTTAGTATTCTTGAGTTGATAAATATGGATGCAAAATTCAGGTCTGAAGTCTTGTAGATTGTTGATGAGGCCTTCTCCTCCACCTTAATGGAAAATACTACTGCTATAAGTCAGGATAAGAGTGTAGAGGAAGCCCCTCTCATAGATTATAAGAGTTCTGTTAGTATATTATCAATGTCTACCCCTCATGATTGTATGCACATTTTGTAAGGCCCCCATTATGAGGAGAAGCCAAGCGTGCATTACCCAATTGATGGGAATCCCAACTTGTATGTTGGATGAAGTTCATATTGGACCATGTAAGGTATTGTAAGGAAAGGGAGTTACCAAGGTCCCCAATTGTGGGGTCCGGGGCAGCGGTGAGCAGCCTCGGTTGGGGGTCCAAGGGGGCTAGCGGGCCCCCTGGCTGAGGGGTCCCAGGGGGCCAGTGGGCCCACTGGTGGGGGTCCGGGGGTAGTGCCCCCGACGTGATGGTAAAGGGAATATTCCTTGTCGGAGTCAGGAATCATTTATATTTGTTAGGACAGCTCAACCAGTCTAAGCCGTGTATGGCAATTACGCGAGCGGTGGCCGCCCACGCTCTACCGCCCATGTATAGCCGTCCATGGAAGGCCACCCATGATCCTATATATACATGACTTCTGCACTACCTGAGACATCGCATTGAGCCAGCATACCTCTACCTTGTATTTCCCTATCTAGAGTTGTCTAGATCACCATTTAAGCTCTACCTTGAGAGCGCACGGGTGGACAATGCCATCTTCTTTGTACTTGCTGCTAGTAGAAAATTGTTGAGATTCTCCTATATCTGTTATCTTCTCTGCTACTGCTCCTATGTTATATTGCGTAGCTATTGTCTTACAAGTTCACGGTTGATAGTGACTATTAAAGGATATAAATTACAAGGAGTTATAGTGGATGGTGGTTCTAGCATAAATTTGATGCCCGAACATACTATGGTGAAGTTTGGCCTTCAAACATCCAGACCTGCCAACTTCATGGTAACACTGGCAGATCAAAGAAAAGTATAACCAATGGGAGTGATTCCATGGGTTCCATTGGAAGTACAAGGTAACTTCTTTAATTGATGGAATGGGGGAACCAATAACAAGCCATAGAAGAGGTAGAAAAACACCCCTCAAATGCAATTTGAATGAGGAAAGTACAACCACAAAGAAGAAACTATTGAAGTTAAAGAAAAGGTAAAGCATATTGGTGATGAAATTTCTTTTCCTATTCAAAAAATCCGTGCAGGATGGATGCAGGACAAAGAGGAATATATTGAAATTTAGAATACACCTGCTTATGAAACAATGCAAGAGAAAGTACTGGAAGAACACAGAGTTGGAGATGAATAGGTATTGGTGGATAGAAACCTAGTCCAAGAAGTTCAATTAGGCACCCAAGAAAATAATCGTCGAGTTTTAGTGGCCATTTGGTTGTGGAGATACCCTAAGCTGCTTGAAAAGGTAAAATCTTTCTTGAAACCTTATGCAGATGTGTTTGCCTGGCATAACAAAGATTTAGGAGTGCTTACCAGTTTTGAGAGCACATAATTCCTCTCGTTGAAGGAGCTAAACCAGTAAGAGGTAAAAGTTATAGACTAAATCCAAACTATGTTGAGGCTCTTTATTTTGAGATGTAGAAAATGGAGGATGCAAGAATTATCATCTCTATGGAACACTCAGAATGGCTCTCACCCATGGTTATCGTACCAAAGAAGAATACCAACAAAATCAGGATTTTTGTGGATTCTAGAGCACTCAACAAGGTAACCATTGCAGATGGATTCCACATGCCTTTTGCATAGCAGGTCATTGAAGATGTGGTTGGACATGCATTATATAGCTTCATGGATGCATTTAGTTGATATAATCAAATATCCATTCATCCAGAGGATCGCAAAAAGATTGCTTTTATTACACCATGGGGCACATATGTATATGTAAAAATGCCATTTGGACTTAGAAATACTCCAGCCACATGCAACAAGACTATCAACCTTGTTTTTGGACCCTTATTACTAGAAGCACTTAGAATTTTCATGGATGACTTTTCATCCTTTTTAGGCAATTACACGGAGACTCCTTTGGATTTCTTGGATAATTACTTGAGCCAATTGAAAAAGTTTTTTAAAAGACGCAGAGAGATGAAACTAAAGTTGAACCCTAATAAATGTCATTTCCTCGTGATAGAAGGAACTCTCCAGGGATGTGGTATCTGCTAAAGTATGGCTCTTGACCCAAATAAAATTATATATATACTAAAGTTACCCAAACCCAAATCTTCAAAGGAAATTGAAGCTTTTTGTGGCATATCGGGTACCAAAAGAGATTTATTAAAATCTATGCAGAGATAGCTAGACCACTGGCTAGGCTTATAGGTAAAGAAGTACCCTTCAAGTGGGATGAAGAAGAGGAAACAACTTATCAGACATTAAGGTCCAAACTAGTGGCTGCACTATTTCTAATCACACCAGATTGGTGAAATATTTTCCATGTACACATGGATACAAGTGCATATGTAGTGGGCGCAGTCTCAACATAGTGAAGAGTACAAGCTTGATAGAACTATTCAATATGCGAGTGAAATTTTGACTAAAGTAGAAAAGAATTATAACACCACAGAAAGGGAAGCCCTAGCAATGGTTTTTTTGTCCAAAAGTTTCACCATTACTTGCTAGGTGTGAAATTTGTATGGAGGCAGCTCCTTTTGTGCCTATAATTTTATTTCTTTGTAGTCCATTGATCTTGAAGAGAAAATTTTATGGTTGATCACCTGTCTAGGATTAACACAAATGATAAAGCAATTGGAGTGAATGATGACTTTCCAGATGCTGAATTGTTCTCTGTAAGAGCATAAGGATGGTATGATGACATCAAGAATTTTCTTACAACTGGTTTGGATAAAAGGAAATTTCTGTGCAAAAGGAGAGGCTGCTAATCAAGAGCAGAACTTTTACATTCATTGAAGGAAAATTATATAGATATGGTAAGGACAATCGGCTTAGAAAGTGCATGGAGGAAGAGGAGGTAAGGCAAATCCTTTTAACGTCACATGAAGGAACACATGGTGGGCACCTTCTAGGCCATATTATGAACCAAAGAATCCTTGATGCTAGCTTATGGTGACCCACATTATTTAGAGATGCAGATGAATGGGGGAGAGCATGTGATGTATGTCAAAGGTGTGACGCCAAACCCGCAAAGCAATGACACAACCCCTTGGTTGTTTCCACTTCATGGCAACCATTTGAGAAGTGCGGGTTTGATATTGTAGGGCCCATCTACCTTGCATCAGTCCTGAAAAGTGAAAAGTATCTCTTGATCACCATTGAGTATGCAACACAGTGGGTTGAAGCTATTGCCTCTCCTGATTGCATAGCACAAACAATAACAGATTTCCTTTATAATAACATTATTTGTAGATTTGGGTTTACACATGAAATCTACACAGACCAAGGAACTCATTTTGTGAATGAGGTTCTATATGAAAGTTTTAATAGGTACAAGGTTTTACATAGGACCTCTTGTGCCTATTATCCAAGAGTTAATGGATAGGCAGAATCCACCAATAAGGTGTTGATTGCCATGTTAAGGAAGGAATGTATGTTACAACCCACTTCTTGGGAAACAACTTATCAAGCTACCCTCTGGGCTTACATGTTGTCTTACAAAGAAGAAATAGAATAGTCTCCATTCTAGTTGGCTTATGGGATATTTGTTGGAGGAGATGGTGGATGGTCACAAGAGATGAAGTGATGTTGCTAGATCCTGCTTCACACCTGTTAAGAATGATTGATGGAGAGTGTATTGGACCTCTTTAGCTAGCTAATGATCATAAATAATCATATATGTTTTTTGGAAAATGATCCACTAATCAATGGATCAGAATAGATAGATTGGAGTTGATCCAAAATCAAGAAACTTGCTATTTTTGTTCCTAACCTTTTCAATGTTTTGAGCAGTTCTCTAAGAACAATAGGAATGGGCTTAATTCCTTTTGGGAAACTCTAGTTAGTATAGTAAGCTGTGAATCATGAGTGATTTCATAAAAAATGATGGACTACACATAAAGAAAAATGTTTAGTAAATCATAAGACCATCTTGACAGTTTTGGGGTTCAACAGTCAACAGACCAATGAGCAAAGATGTGTGAATATCTCGCGATCCTGAGAAGCAATGCTAAAGAAATTTTGTAAACATGTACTAGACAGTATGTTCAATACACCATGATTTAAATAATGACAAATGATCAATCATGCATTGAGAACAAGCTCTGAGGAGATCACTATTCTGATGGAGTTATAACAGAGAAGTGAAATAAGAATGTAATGATTATATATGTATTAAATCATATACAAATACAATGTCATTGGCAATCATACATTACTCAATGTGTGAGAAATGAATGAGGTATAAGATAAGCTCTCACCTCACAATGAATCTCCCTCAATTGATCTCATGGGCTCGAGATACACGCGGGTCTTTTTGATCCTCTTCTTATAGTTGTACTTGGAGCCAAAGTTTGAATTCAAATTCAAAGATCTACCTAAAAGGTGAATCCTAAAGTTTAGGAGATTCCCTCATCACTTAACAACTATTTGAGGCATGATTTTAGGGCTTCCTAACTCCACATGGATGTGTACCAATTTTACAAAGATAAATGTGAAGATCTTTTTACAAGAGGTTGATCATATGAAGCCTTTTCAATAAATTAAGTATGAGCTAATCAACCAAGTATGTGGGCTTGGTTTTAATACAACTCCCTCTCAAGCCTAACATGCTTGGTCTTCATTCCTCGTTGATTTCCTGCAAACCATCATGAATTTGAACCTGTTCATCTTTGTTCCATCCAATGAGTTTGTGAGTATATATGCACATTGTAAATGAGTTGATGCATAAGATAGTTGAATATCCTTGATAAGCAATTTCTCCCTTACATAATCATAGTGCACTTCAATGTGCTTAGTCCGTGCATGATATACAGGACTAAAAGCCAAATGAAGTGAACTAGTGTTGTCTCCAAAGATTATTGGAGTGTAAGAGTGTATCTCCAAATCTTTATATAATTGTTTAAGCCACATAGCTTCTTGCGTTGCATTTTCCAAACCCCTATATTTTTCTTCTATGGAAGATAAAGCAACAATTGGTTGCTTCTTAGATGACCATGATATAAGCTTTGAACCTGCAAAGGATAGGTACCTAAAGTGCTCCTTCTATCATCCTTGGAGCAAGCCCAATCTGCATCAGAATACATCTTTATATCTATGTCAAAAGTGAAAGGATAGAACAACCCTTCATTCATTGTACCCTTTAGATACTTAAGCACCCTTTTTGCAGCTTCCATATGAGGCTTCCTTGGTGTATGCATAAACTGACTCAATATACTTACTCCATACGCAATGTTTACTCTTGTTAGAGTAGCATAATTGAGACTTCCCATTAGTTGTTGATAACCTGTAACATCATCAAGGAGTTCTCCTTGATGAGAACTTAGGTTATGGTTGAGTTCCGTATGAGTTCCTGCAATTTTATTGTTCTCCATCTTGAACTTTACCAACGTATCATCTATACTTCCTTTGAGTAATAAATATACCAGAATCTGTGAACACAAGCTCTAATCCAAGAAAGTAGGTTAATAAAACAAGATCATTGATTTTACACACACACACATACACATGCATATAGACACACACACACACACACATAGAAAGTAGGTTAATATACATACACATACACACATAGACACACACATATACACACACACATGGACACATACACATATATATATATGCATAGACAGACACACAGAGACATACACACATACATATGCATACACACACATAGAGACACATACACACACACATACACATGCATGCATACATATGCATACATGCATACTTACATGCATACACACACACATACATACACATGCATGCATTTGCATACATAATGCACATGCATACATACATGTTTACATGCATACACACACTCACATATACACCATACACATATACACACATACATATGTACACATATATATATTGATTTCTAACCCATTTTGTTTTATATGTTAAGTATTATGGATCCTAGTAGAGAGAGAAAGGTGAAAATCACTCTCATAAAAAGTCTTATGAGAGCAAAAGTTTTGTCTGATACTCTAGGGGTCATCATGCATGAGTACTCAGAGATGCCTGATGATGAGCTAGATTATATGATCGAGATGCTTACCCAATGATCAGAGGAGGGCTCTTCTGTGGCTCGACATGCAGGAAGACAACTAACACATGTATATATTACATGAATACATGAATATTTTACATAAATGCATATGCATATATACACATATGCATACTAACACATGTATACATATATCACACACATGCACACACATACATATACATGAAATACATATGTATGCATACTAACATATGCATACATACATGATAAAAATTTGCTCCTTGAAGATAAAGCTATATATAAAATAATTAGGCATACCCTCGAGCTTCATGTTCTAAATTAAAAGAACATGATTTCATCTCTCTAGTATGATTCATTGTTATTCAAGTTGAACAAAAAAATCTATTATCTGATATCCATTCAGCAGCTTCAAGTTATTGATCGATAACTAGAGTAGAATTTACTATCTAATCTGCTCATATGTTTTCACTATTGTCATCATTTTGGTAAGACATCAGTATAGTCTCATCTTCATTATCCTTATTGATTTCATTTATTTCTTCTATTGTTAAATCTGTGTTCTCATGAGTTACATCATCTATTGATGGATTGATATCAATTTCTATTAATTCCTCTTCCTCATCAATAGAATCAACATGTAGAGAATTATCCTCTTCATCAAAAAGACTAGTATCATTATCACGTATAATGATTCTAATTTCTTTTTCAGATGTTGATGTATCAGTATCTGATGCTGAATCATCAAGAGGACTTTCTTCGATCTCTCTAACAATAAACTATTCAAACAATGAACTACCTCTACGTTGAACATGAATGACTTGCCACCAAGGGTGAGCATCTGGGTTTTTAAAAAAAAATGCCAGTTAAATATGCGTAGGAAGAATATATGGTTCTTTAGTAGATCACATTACCTTGGAAGAATCAATTGCCCAAAACCTAGATAATTCCTTTCTTAATGTAGAATTACTACCTTTATACTCGGCTCGAAACCAATCAACCTTCAAAATGACCTTTCAAAATTGAAAGAAGCAACAATACTAGAATCCTATGTTTTACGTAAAGAATCAATGGCTTTGATTCTAATATGCTGTCCAAAAGCCGACATATTAGTGAACATTCGAGCATACAAAAGAAATTCAATTAGTAAATAGAAACTAATATACATATAAGAAAAAAATGAAATATTATTAAAATAAAATTACCTTTCGTTTACAACCTATCATTAACTCTCTCCGCTCATCTGAGATTTCTTCATTATTTGCGTTGGCGCGTTGTGAACGACTATATAGCCAATCCATGAAAGAAGATATATCTGTAATCTCATTATTATCGAGATGATGTCTATATCTTTTGTTTCTTTGCCTTTTACTTCGGAGATTTTGAAGTTCTTGTTCATACTCGCTAAGGAATGTTTGCATGCATTCCCTATTATATGCTACAAAAGTAGAAACATCATTTTTTTCTTGAAATGTAAATAAAAATGGAACTCGATTACCCCTCATCTATTATTTTTGAAGAATACTCGTTGTTCCATGCACGTGGAGCTTCTTCATGAACTCTTTCAAGGTATTCACTAATGTAATACATGCACTCTTCAAGCATCCAACCCTTTTCCATGGATCCTTCTGGTTTCTCTCTTTGTCGCACATAACCTTTTAATAATCCCATAAATCGCTCAACCCAAACATCCATCAAGTGTTGATAACACATGCAATCTCTATTTCATCTACAATAGGGACTAATAAATGAACCTCAATATCAAAAAATTAAGTAGGAAGTTTTTCTCCATCAATTATAGCCGCTCTTTGCATTCATGTTTTTTTTGTGGGATCGAGTTTTTGTCAATCTCTTTGGATGTAATCCACCTATACATATCATAAAAAAAAATATAAAGGAGTTAATTCAAAAATAAAAGATATCCAATATTCATACATAGTAAATATAAAATTATCATAATTACCTTATAAGTGATCCAAGACGATAGATCACATCTCGTACTTGGCAGTTGCACCAATAGCTCCCCCTCAAGCCAAACATCTTGGCTTGGTCTCCTTATTCAATCCTCTTGAATGTCCTGCAATCCAATCATAGCTTTAAACCTGAAAAGTTTAGTACCATCAAGTGCTTTGGTTAATAAGTCTACACATTGCATATTTGTTGATACATATGCCAACTCAATTTCCTTGCTCAATATCTTCTCTCTCACATAATGATAGTGGAACTCTATATGCTTTGTCCTAGCATGATAAATAGGATTTGCTGCAAGATGTAGTGAGCTTGTATTATCTCCAAAAATCATTGGAGATCTAATATGCAAACTCAAATCTATATATAGCAATCTGATCCATATGGCTTCTTGAGTATCATTGTCCAATCCTCTATATTCTACCTCTGTTGAAGATAAATCATCAGTAGGTTGCTTCTTGGAAGACCATGATATAGGCTTGTCACCTGCAAAGGATAGATATCCTGAGGTACTCCTCCTATCATCTTTGCAACCTGCCCAATCTGCATCTGAGTATATCTTGATTTCTAAATCTGAAGTATAAGGAAAATATAAACCTTGATTTTGAGTCCCCTTAAGGTACTTCAAAATGTTGGAGATAGACATCAGCGGAAGCACGTGAACAACACAAGGAAGAAGAAGAAGCTTGGAGCAGAAACACACAATACTGAATGTATTACTAGAGAATGTACAAAGATAAGTAGCCCATTAGGGCAATAAGCGTATATACAAGCCGGGGGAAAAAAACCTCCTAAAGAGGGAAAAAAGTGCCCCGGCGGTCCTAGTGTGTTCACACACATCACTACCTAAATATATCAACAAATCCGCCCTGGGAGTGATGCGGTGAACAAGGAGCTGGCACTCATGTATAAGGAAGTGCCAAGCTATGTGGAAATCACTCCACAAAAGGAAGTAAGCCCAAAGCTTTGCGGAAAGCTTCAAACTTCTCCCTAGGCAGAGCCTTCGTGAAAAGGTCTGCAATGTTCTCCTGCGTGGGCACATATGCCAAGCTGATCTCCCCAGCAGAGAACCTCTCCCTGACATAGTGATAATGCACCTCAATGTGCTTAGTGCGAGCATGGAACACAGGGTTCCTTGCAACTGCCAATGCGCTCTGACTGTCAGTAAAGATGGTGGTGGCAAAAGACTGGCCAACACCCAAGTCAGCCATAAGGCGTCTGAGCCACACACACTCAACAGTCGCTGTGAAAGCTACCCTATACTCAGCCTCACAACTGGAAGTGGCCATAGTAGGCTGCTTCTTGCTCAACCAAGATATACATGAGGTACCAAGCATGAAGCAAAAACCGCTGGTGGACACACGAGTGTCATAGCAACCAGCCCAATCTGAGTCAGAAAAAGCATGCAAATCTGGCGGTAGTGATCCCTTTTGGGATAAAACAACCCAAGTAGCCGAGTACCACCCAAGTAGCGAAAGATGCGCTTAACCGCTTTCCAATGCGTGACTCCTGGGCAATGCATAAACCTGCTAATCTGTGAGACAACAAACTGAATATCTGGCCGAGTAATGCATAAGTAAATCAAGCATCCAACAGCCTGCTGATAGAGAACAACATCAAATGCATCTCCAGCATCATGAAGACTCAATCGTAAACCTGTCTCCATAGCAGTGGCAATATGCTTACAGTCTTCAAGGCCAAAACGTTGCAATAATGTGTCAATATATTTTGTTTGACACAAAGCCATTCCACCATCAACGTGCATAAATTGAATACCCAAATAGTGATGCAAATGCCCCAAATCAGACATCTCAAATGAGGCATGCAAATCAGCCTTAAAATCAGCAATATGTGTCTCAATAAGACCAGTGAGCAGCATGTCATGAACATAGACAACAATGATCAGAAGCACATCATTAGCACGTTTAACATATAAGGTGCTTTCAGTTGGATTGTTCTCAAAACCATGTGCAATCAGATAGGCATGTATCGTCTCAAACGAAGCACGTGGTGCTTGCTTTAAACCATATAATGCCTTCTTTAACCTGCAAACCTGGTTTTCATGCCCTTTCTGGACAAAGCCACGGGGCTGAAAAACATACACTTCTTCATGCAAGTCACCATTCAGAAATGTTGTTTTAATGTCCAACTGATGTACATTCCAACCATGATGGGCTGCAAGTGCACAAATGCTCCGAACAGTAGTCATACGGCATGTAGGTGCAAAGGTCTCATCAAAATCAATGCCTCTTTCCTGTGCATAACCCTTTGCAACAAGCCTAGCCTTATACCTGTCAACTGTACCATCAGGTTTACGCTTCAGCTTGTATACCCACTTAGTGCCAATGGCCTTCTTGCCAGGAGGCAAGTCACATAAAGACCATGTACCATTCTTCATTATAGCATCATATTTAGATTGCATAGCAGCCATCCAATTTTCTGAATTTTGTGCTTCATCAAAAGAAACAGGCTCATTCTCATCACAGAGACTAGATGTAGCCATAGCATAGCAATCTGATGCAAAGGAGGCACTATGAGATCCTGAACCAGTACGATATGACAAAGGTGCATCTAATTTGCTGTCACACAAAGTCTGCACCAGCCATTCTGGCATAGTTTTTGCCTGTTGAATATCGGCTCTCTAATCAACAAGTGCATCATGTAAATCTGCATCAGAAATGGAATGATCTGCATCATCATATGAAACCTGCAAAGGTTGAGAAGTTGCCTCATTAGGACCAGCACTAGCCTGTCCACCTGTAAAAAGAGGCATCAAAGTATCATACATGTCTTTGGAGCTAACAGATGTCTCCTTAGTACATGAAAGCAATGGCTGAATAGCATCTTCCACAAAGACAACATCACGGCTAACCAGAATGCGTTTAGTCTGTGGATGATACAGACGATAGCCTTTACTTTCAGAACTGTACCCAACAAAAATACATTTTACTGCCTTATCATCCAATTTTCTGTGATGTTGTTCAGGCACAAATGCATATGCCAAACAACCAAAAACACGCAGATGAGCAACAGATGGCTTGCGGTCATGCCAAACCTCATATGGAGTGATAGACTACAACGCTTTAGTGGGACACCTGTTCAGTACATATGCTGCACACATGACAGCCTCAAGCCAGAAACTATGTGGTAAAGCCTGACTTTTGACCATGCACCTCACCATCTCCATGAGTGACCTGTTCTTTCGTTCAGCAACTCCATTCTGTTGAGGTCTATACGGCACTGTACATTGGTGTTTTATCCCACATTCAGCCAGAAATGCATTAAAATCTGAAGACATATATTCCTCCCCTCGATCAGAACGGAGGGTGCCCATTTTACATGCTGACAGATTTTCAGCCAAAACCAAAACCTGTTTGAAGCACATGAACACTTCGGACTTTGCTTTGAGTGGATATACCTATGCATGCCTGGAAAAATCATCAATGAAAGTCACGAAGTAAAGGTAATTTCCAAAAGAGTGTGTCTACATAGGACCATAGACATCACTATGTACAAGCTGCAATTTCTGCGTAGCCCGAACTGAACCATCTTTTGGAAAGGAAGAACACTGCATTTTGCCCAAAATACAGCCTTCACAATCATGTTTTCTAGGAGCCTCAAGCTTGGGCAAAGAGGACACCATTTCAGATTTCTGCAAGCGTAGCAAACTAGCAAAATTCAGATGACCAAAGCGTGCATGCCAAAGCTTTGCATCTGACATAGCCTGAGAATCATGAACTGCACATGCCGAATCATTCACAGATCTTTCATAGTCTATGAGCTTATACAGCCCACGACATAAGATGCCAAAAGCAATAATCACATCACCATTTGAGAGATCATGGACTGTACACCTGACATCAACGAATTTCACAACCAAGCCAATCTTGGATAATGCAGAAACTGATAAGAGGTTCTTTTTGATCCCTGGCACAAATAAAGCATCTGACAAAGTGAAAGAACTACCATCAGCAGTAGTCAGAATGATCTTACCAACTCCCATAACAGGATAAGAGGAGTTATTGGCACATGTGATAGTATTCCCTGTAGGGGCAGGCTCGAGTGAAGAGAAGAAACTGTGCTGCGAGGTAATATTTTTGGTCGCCCCACTGTCAAAGTACCAAAAATCTGAGTCTACTGCAGACATGCACTAATCATGAGAAGATGGGTCAAAACTGCAGACAATAGTAAACGCCCATTCTTCTTCCTGCACAAGATTTGTAGACTCTGTTTTTGGTGTAGAGGCCTTTGCAACAACCATTCCAGCCTCTTTCTTCTTTGCCTCTTTAGCAGCCAGTTTTGGACAGTTCTTTATAATATGATCATTTCCTTTACAGTACTTGCAGAATAGTTTCTGCTTTTCTGATTTCTTCTCATCTTTATCCTGGTTCTTCGATTGTGCAGCATTTGCAGATTTCTGCTTACTAGTAGAAGAGCTCCATTTTCCTTTGCCCTTCTGACTAGCCAGGAAAGCTTGATCTGCAACACGCATAATGGACCTGTTCTTGCTGGACTGATCTTCCTGCAATAGAATAGAGACTAATTCCTCAAATGACAAGGCATTTGGATTGCCTTTCATCATCAACCGAAGAGTAGAGGCAAAACTCTGATATGAATCAGGAAGACCATTCAGAACGGTCTGCACAAGTGAGCTATCTGGTATAACCTCATCAGCAGAAATCAAATGTTCCTTTAGGTCTTTGATCTTTGTAAGAAAATTGTCCATAGAATCACCTTCATTCATGTGCTCACTCTCCAACTATTTTCGGAGGTAAGCAACACGAGCCTCATTCCTAGCCTGGTACAAAGTGGTAAGTGTATCCCAAGAATCCTTTGTTGTTCTGCAAGAGCGAATGTGAGGAATAATGGCACGTTTGACAGACAAAGCTATCAATGCATGTGCCTGGGCATCTCTGCCATCCCAACGAATCTGCTCTGCAGTAGAAACAACAGCACGAACAGGAATCTGTGGAATATCATCTTCGACACCATCTTCATCAGCTCCAGCACCTGTATTTATAGTACCTGTAGTCGTAGGTGTAACAGGACGTCTTTCAACACCCTGCACAATGTTCCACAGTCCTTTTGCAACCAGTACATGTCGCATCATATAAGCCCATAATGGGTAGTTGGTACCATCCAACTTATTCTCAACAACCAACATATGGAATACATCAATGCTTTCAGCCATGGCCGGTGACTAAAATACCTTGATGCAAAAAATTGACTGTATCTCAAAAAGTTGAACGGAATTGCCCAGACGAGTTCTGCTAGAACTGTAGCAGACTTTGAGGCGCTTAAACTGGCGAACAGAAATTGGTATATACCTTTGGCACAAAAGGACAAAATAGCCTGCACAAGCGCTGTGATAGTGCATTCGAAGGCCGAAACGAGCTCAGATCGCGATTTCGGCACCACACAGCAAAGCTGTTTAAATCTCGGAAAAACCTTGAGTATGCTCACAAAATTTCGTGCGAATTTGAGACTGCAAACGGAGGAGTGTCGACGGCGCCCTAGAAGAAGCGATGACCTGCTCTGATACCAATTGTTGGAGCTAGACGTCTACGGAAGCACGCGAACAACACAAGGAAGAAGAAAAATCTTGGAGCACAAACACACAATACTGAATGTATTACTAGAGAATGTACAAAGGTAAGTAGCCCCGTAGGGCAATAAGCGTATATACAAGCCGAGGGAAAAAAACCTCCTAAAGAGGGAAAAAAGTGCCCCGGCGGTCCTAGTGTGTTCACACACATCACTATCTAAATATATCAACACAAAATCCTCTTGGCAGCTTCCAAGTGAGGTGCCCTAGGTTTGTGCAAAAATTGGCTTAAGACACTTACTCCATATGCAATGTCAATCCTTGTCAATGTAGCATAGTTCAAGCTTCCCAACTTTGCCTTTGAATTTCCATGCTTTGAGTTCTTCTAGGTTGATAATGTCCTCATCATCTGAGTTGATGTCTTCAATCTGGTTGGGCTCTTCCTTGGTGAGGCTCGGAAATTCCTCTTCCAAGTCATAAGGCAACTTTACATTCCTGCCTTCACTTTCAAACCAAGAATCATTCTCATCAAAGACAACATCTCTACTCACCATAAATCCTTTGTTGGAAGGGTTGTAAAATCTGTATCCTTTCTAATTCAAGTCATACCCTATGAGGATGCACTTCTCTGCCTTAGGGTCTAGCTTACCTTTTAAGGGTTGAATACCATACCCTTAGGAAATATAAATCCTAAGGGTCAAAATGAAGTATTTCGATGGCGTGCACCACACTGGACTCTCCTTCTCAAGAGCTCCACGACGATATGCTCAAAGTAGAAAAACCGAGCTCCGGTCGCCACGCACAGTACTCCGCACAGTGCTGTACAATACGCAAAAACGCAGTACACAGGGAGCACGAAGACAGACTTCTTAGGTCTTACAAATGCGGTCGAACTTACAGTCTGTGACTGACCAGGCCACTATATGTTTTATTAAAGAACATATACAAAGAAGTGTCCGGTGGCCATTTGGCCTTTCACATGGACACTAACGGTAACAATCTCCCACTAAAGGCCAATATGGCCAGAGTAACTATGGGAGAAAAAAGAAAGAATGATAAAGAATACCTGAGTGTAAGTATACAAACTATACCTCCCACCTGATGGGCATGTTACACAGTATACAAGTGACTGTGTAAGATCAAGAATCAAGTAACCCCCATCAAGTGACAACAGTGTCGAAAGCTATCCTGTGGTAGAGCTTTAGTCAAAGCATCTGCAGCATTATCTCGAGTGTGAACCTTCTCAAGAATAATGCTCTCAGTGGCTAAGCAATCTCTAATGAAGTGATACCTCACCTCAATGTGCTTGGTCTTTGCATGATAGACCGGATTCTTAGCCAAAGCAATGGCACTCTGACTATCACTGAGCAAGTGAGGTACATGCTGAGGCAAACCCATATCACAAGCAAGACGAGAAAGCCACAATGCTTCCTTACATGCCTCACTTGCTGCAACATACTATGCTTCTGTGGTGGAAACAGCTGTACATTCTTGAAGACGAGATCTCCAAGAGATAGCACCTCCAGCAAAATGAAAAATGTACCCTGATGTAGACTTACGATTGTCTACACAACCAGCATAGTCAGAATCTGTGTAACCAATAATGGATGCTTTCCCTCTACCTAAGCATAGACACTTGTCCTTAGTGCCACTCAGATATCTCAAAATCATTTTGACCGATTCCCAATGTTTCTTGCCACGATTAGACATATATCTGCTCACAACTCCCACTGCAAATGCAATGTCTGGTCTCGTAGCTACCATAGCATACATGAGACTACCAACAGCAGACTGATAGGGAATTTTGGTCATGAATTCCTTTTCCTCATCTGATTTGGGGCAGTCATCCTTGCTCAATTTCACATATGTGGGTAAAGGTGTACTCAATGCCTTTCCACCCTGCATATTGAATCGATGAAGTACTTTGGATATGTACTCACTTTGAGACAAGTATATGCATCTTTTACTCCTATCACGAGTAATGCGCATGCCAAGAATATGTTTGGCATCCCCCAAATCCTTCATATCAAATGTCTGACTCAACTTCTTTTTGAGAATTGACAAATCATAAGAGGACTTCCCAGCAATCAACATATCATCGACGTAAAGTATCAAGCATATCAAGCTGCCATCAGAACATCTCTTTGTGTAGAGACAATGATCCTCATTGCTCCGAGAATAGCCTTGGGACTTCATAAAAGCATCAAACTTTTGGTACCATTGTCTAGGAGACTGTTTAAGTCCATACAAGCTCTTCTTGAGCTTACAAACTAGACTTTCCTTGCCAGGAACTACATAACCCTCTAGTTGTTCCATATAGATCTCATCTGTAAGATCTCCATGCAAGAAAGCTGTTTTCACATCCATTTGGACTAGCTCTAAGTCCTCCATTGCAACGAATCCAAGCAACATGCGCAAAGTAGTCATCTTGACCACTGGGGAGAAGATTTCCTCAAAATCAACACCATGTTGTTGCTTAAAACCCTTTGCAACAAGTCGTGCTTTATATTTTGGAGAAGCACTATCTGATGTGAATTTCAGCTTATATACCCATTTACATGGTAAAGCTTTCCTTCCCTTTGGCAAAGGTACTAAGTCCCAAGTACCATTCTTGTGAATAGAATCCAACTCACTCTTCATGGCACGCTCCCACTTGACATGATCCTCTGTCTGCATAGCCTCTTTGTAGCAAGAGGGCTCACCGGCATCTGTTAGCATAACAAAATCTAAACCTGGAACATATCTATCAGGTGGATATGAGACACGTGCAGAACGTCTCAATGGTTGCTGAACAGGAACATGTGCAGACTGATCTGAATGAACATTCTCTTGAACATCCCTATGTGCAGCATTTTTATGCATGCTAACCGGAGGACTAGTATCCTCAAACACCACTCTTCTCACTTCAACCTCCTTAATCGGCTGTTTATGCATCTTAGACTCATTAAAAATGACATCACTACTTCTGATCACTGACCGTGTTTCAGGATCCCATAAGCGATATCCAAATTGTCCTTCTCGACCATATCCAAGAAAAATGCATTTCTTTGACTTATGGTCCAACTTTTGTCTAAGATTCTTGGGTATATGAACATATGCTTCACACCCAAAAACTCGAAGATGATCATAATATGGTGGTTTCCCTGTCCATAACTCTTGTGCCACTTTCAGACCTTTGGCAGTACTAGGTGAAAGGTTAATCACATGAACTGCAGTCAATACTGCTTCTGCCCAAAAACCTTGTGAGAGGTTTGCATGATGCAACATAGAGACTACTCTATCTTGAATAGTTCTATTCATCCTCTCAGCTACACCATTCTGTACTGGAGTATAAGGAGCTGTAAACTCTCTACGAATCCCTCTACACTGACAGAAAAGGCTGAATTCATGTGAGGTATACTCACCCCCATTATCTGAACGTAAAGCCTTAAGCTTAGTTCCTTTTTCAGTCTCAACTGAAGCAAGCCATTTTCTGAAAGTAGGGAATACATCATCCTTCGATTTGATAGGATATACCCAGACTTTTCTAGTAGCATCATCTATGAAAGTAACAAAGTAAAGAGAACCACCTAAGGACCTAGTGGGCATAGGACCACACACATCAGTATGAACAAGATCTAAAGGCTGAATTGAAGAGTCAATGTGCGTTTTATGCACATTTCTGGTTTGCTTTCCATATTGACAATGCTCACAAAATGAAAAATCAGAGAAAGATAACACAGGTAAGTAGCCAGAACGAGAAAGATTTTCCATTCCACTACAAGATATATGGCCCAAACGACCATGCCAAATACAAGCCATAGGCTGTTCAGTAACAGCTAACAAGTGTTCTTTCTGTGATACAAATAAAGGGTAAAGTGAGCCAACTTTCCTTCCTTTTGCAATAACCATATTGCCCTTTGATATACGAAAGGACTGAGCATAGAAGACCACCTTGTAACCAAGGTCATCAAGTTGACCAACTGACATCAAACTGCGTGATAACTGAGGTACATGGCGTACATTATGCATAGTAAATTTTGAACCGTCAATGAACTGCACAACCACATCTCCAATCCCCACAACATCACACTGGTAAGAGTCACCAAGTCTCACGGTACCAAGAGACTTTGCTGCATAATTAGAGAACCATTCTCTATGTGGTGTCACATGGAAAGAAGCACCAGAATCTAGTAGCCAGGTGTGGGAAAGAGAATCAGCCATAAGTGCCTCAGATGGCACAGTACTATCAAGTGTCAACACATCAGCATCATCAAAAATAGCATTAATTTCTTCAATCTTCACAGTCGAAGTAGATGGTGCAGGTAACTGTTTAACATGCCCATCAACATTCTGTCCTTTACCTTTAGCATTCTTTAATGCATAACAGTCTTTCTTCATGTGTCCTTTCTTATGACAATAATGGCATTCAATATCCCTCTTCCTTGATTTACTTCTGCTCTTATTCCGTTGACCATTCTTTTCCTTGTTCTTGCTCCTGCCACGTTGTTGATTCTTTCCTTGGTAAGAATCACGAACATTATATGCATCTCCACTCTGAGTGCCAACCATAGATTTTCTACGAATCTCCTCACTCAAGAGTGCTCCACATATGTCATCATAGACGAGTTTACCACCTGGTGCACTATTGCTAATAGCTGTGCAAAATGTATCCCATGATGATGGCAGGGTGCATAACAGCAATACTGCTTTCATTTCATTGTCCATATCCATTTTCTGAGCCTGTAACTGGGAGAATATGGCATCAAACTCATTTAGATGAGCAGCAACACTATCTGTGTCCTTCATACGAAGGTCGTATAATTTTCTCATCAGATATACTTTATTTGATGCCGTCTCTTTTTCATATGTATTGCATAACTTCTTCCAAAGCTCCTCTGCACTTTCACAGTCTAATACTGTAAAGTAAACATTATCTGCTAGGTGCAAGCGAATGGTAGACCTGGCCATTTCATCTAACTCATCCCAATCATCTTCATCCATGTCAGCAGGCTTCTTTCAAATCCCATTTACTGGCTTCCATTGCCTTCTTTGAATCAGCACATCTTTAATCTGATTCTTCCATAGAGCAAAGTTTGTGCCATCAAATTTTCGGATCTCAAAATGGTCTTTGCCCTGCAAGTTATAGCTCCTCCTCGGAACGCTAGCACTAGACCCTGATCCACCGGATGTGCCTGAGAACTCTGATGCCATGATCGTAGAGAACTGAATAGAATGATAATGGAGCTAGAAGAGTCCAAACACCAACAAATAAGTGTATCAAGGAGTAAATCGACCACTATATAGTTGACTAAACCAGAAATCTGGAAAAATTTTGCCAGAGTATCCTATGCAAAATTAGCATATGACCAGTGTCAAAGTATCATAAAACTGCAAGTACTAACATGTCTACCTGCATAGTGAATCACTGACTCCACTGCATATAATCAGTTACCCAATAGAAGCCAACTAGGCTTATCGAGCACCTATGAACAACTATCATACATCTCCTATGGCGAGGCTGGGTAAGTCTTCCACCTGCATCACCGAAGAGACCCCGACATCTGGGTGTCTCCCAGTTAAGAAAACCTCACCACGACCCTCTTTATCAAACGTAAAAGGCTTTATGCAAAGAACGTAACCGCTATATCAATGCCCACATGGACGTACATAAGCGGTATCCACAGAAGCGTACATGGTGTGTATGTGCTCAATATATGCAGTAAAATGACACTGAAAGGCTGAATACACAGCCCAAAAAACTAGCCAATAACACCTGCAAGTGTCTGTCAACTCTGATGTTTTAGGCTTTAAAAACCTGCATAAATTTGCAGCGACTGCTCCCACCAAAACTGAAAACCCCTCGAGAAACCTGTAGTTTTACGAGTGTGGCTGAAAATACAGTCCCAAAGGTTGATATTTATTGTCTGAGAAGTACAAGGAACACTCTTCTTGATGTTCTTGGACCTGTGTGAAGAGAACTACGTGCGAAAGTACTCCAAAATGGCTCCAAAAACACCCCAAAATTGCTTCAGAAATAGGCTTTAAAAGCAAAAATGAAGCTTTGAGGGACCAAAACTTGTTCAAGGTAATGCCAACCTTAGTCTTTCCCCTTCTTCAAACACCACAAGAGTGTAGCTTAGTGGCAAGAGATTGCCGCGGTTAAGCGAGCTCTGGGGGGAACAGTACTGGGATGGGTGACCTCCCGGGAAGTACCGGGAACCTCTATATTCCTTGATCGTTGAGGTCCTCCCTCGCGCGCAGCCAACGGCGCCAACGGTGACTTCGGTGACTCGGATGACAAGGTATGCCAAGGTCTATGCCTTGGTCGCCGCCTTAGTCGTAAGCCTTGGACAAACCTTTTTGCCTCGAACTGCTCTGATACCAGTGAAGTATTTCGATGGCGTGCACCACACTGGACTCTCCTTCTCAAGAGCTCCACGACGATATGCTCAAAGTAGAAAAACCGAGCTCCGGTCGCCACGCACAGTACTCCGCACAGTGCTGTACAATACGCAAAAACGCAGTACACAGGGAGCACGAAGACAGACTTCTTAGGTCTTACAAATGCGGTCGAACTTACAGTCTGTGACTGACCAGGCCACTATATGTTTTATTAAAGAACATATACAAAGAAGTGTCCGGTGGCCATTTGGCCTTTCACATGGACACTAACGGTAACACAAAACCCTTCAATTGGGAGTAAATAAATCCAAATAGTCACCAAGGGTTCAATCCATGAAACTTTCCCAAGGGTTTCCCAATAAACTTCAAGGGTTCTCTGCATGGTTTTAGACCTTAAAAACCCATGTTTTTGGCCACTTTGACCCATAGGTATACAACATTTTCATCCTTGAAAATGTGTGTATGTATAATAAGTGGAGTATTCTCTCGTGCCCCATGAACATTCCCATAGATCATGGTCTTCATCTCAATGATTCACCTCTTTGTCACAAGGGGATTCTATCCCATACTGGATCTCCAAAGAGGGGAATCCACTTGTGGGCAAGTCCCTATCCAAATCATCCTAATATTACTTAGCTTTGCATATGAAACACTAAATCAAGTTCAAAATATGGAAAGAATGATAAGGGTGGATTAAAACATCCCTACCTAATTCAATGTTTTGTTATGTGCAAACTAACCATCCATAGCAAAATCATATAAAGTAGGTGGATTCTAAAACACTCCAGCTAATTTTCCATGAGGGTCCATTTCTATGAACTATTTGTACAATGTTAGCAAAATAGGTGGATCACTCGCCAGTTCAAGACTTTGAGAAGTCACTTTAAGTTGAGCTTGACGAGAACATCTAACTTAGATGTTTCTAACCATGTTATGCTTTTTAGCCAAAAACTACAGGTCTCTTTTCCCAAATACATGACTACCATGTACGATTGGGCTTTAGAGTCCGAGGTAGAGTCTAAGAAGTGTTACTTTTTTTAAAAAACCCAGCTTTAGAGTCCAAGGTAGAGTCTAAGAAGAGTTACTTTTTTTAAGAAACCCACTTTGAATTGATTTATTGAAGGCTACTTCTTCAAAGACTTGAGTTCTTTGGGACTTTTAGAACTATAAACAATTTCTAACTCTTTTCAAAAATTTTAGAGAAATTTAGATTCTTCATCCATTGAATTTTAAAGCAATAATACGAGACTCAAAATTTTAAGGAGTTTCTCTAGCTAAGGGTTTGAAGCATTGTTTCCATATTTATGAAATAAATCTAAATTCTCAAAAAGATCCTTTGGGTAAGGTTAAAGCATCATCCATCTACCAATCTCTAGTGGTATAAAACATCTATGTCCCGAACCACTGAGTTTTGATGATGTTCAACTTTACTCTCAAACCATAATGCTTCAAATATCTTAATTATTAAGTTAATCCCTTTCAATCTCTTGAGACTCCCGTATACCAGAATACCAAGTCAAGTATAGATCTCTTAATTTAGGAGATTGATTACCTCTTTGTACTATCAAGAAGGTGCTTTGGACTAACTTAGTCTAGTCTATGTTGATCACTAAGTCAAATCCTTTTCACTACTTCTTGAAAAAAAATGCATAAATTTGATTGAAGTTAGTACACTTAATTATACTCTCAACTAAGTGCTTAGTCATAGATTAACTTAGTTGAAATTTCCTTTGTTAAAAGGACCTTTTGAGGTTCTCTCTTCATAAATTTGTATAACATTTATTATAGAGAACTATAAATTTCTTTCTTGGAAGTCTCATAGATATACAAGTATTACTGAAAAGCTTTATGAAAAAATCTTTAGAAAGTGCTTTCAACTTCAGAGATGATCCACCAAACCAAATCCACCCATATATATATACCTCAAGGCCAAGGGGGGAAATTTGAGGAGATCTTGCCAAGTGTCCCCTCCACATGGATGCTAATCCAAGGCCTTCTAACCTTCTAAATCACATAGAATCACGTGGCTCTCACATGGATTCTAAAATGATTCTCCCAAGGTTGTACATATAATTCTCAAGGCTTGAGAGGCCTCCCTAAGGGTTAAATACCATACCGTTAGGAAATATCAATCCTAAGGGTGAAAACCCTTCAATTGGGAGTAAATAAATCCAAATAGTTCAAGGGTTCAAACCATGCTCTTGGAGACACTTTCCCAAGGGTTCAATAAAGTTCAATGGTTTTCCACGTGGTTTTAGACCCTCAAAACCCATGTTTTGGGCCGTTTTGACCCATAGTTTTACAACAGATGGAAAGATGGGTAGAGGGAGAATGTCATTGCCATTCACCAACTCACCTTTCTAAAACTAATTGTTCAAAGATTTGAGCCCAACTCTGAAGCACTTATGTTCCTTTATTGATAGTTTGACTTTATGAATAAAATCATCCCAACCTATCCACAAAGATTCTTGTAGAGAAATGTTAGTATTAGAAAGAAATTCAAACTTAGGATCACAAGTTTTCTTTATTTCCATCCAAGGATGCCACATTTTACACATCAAAGTACTACATATAGGAACAAAAGTGAGAGGACAAGTGACAATGTCCCATATCTTGTGGTTAACCTAGGACTTGTAGTTATTAAGTGGAACTTGTGAATGTTCCTCTTGATGAGGAGGGCCCAAAAATCATTCAAGCTATTGGCTCTAAGGATTCATTTGGAAGCAAGGTTCCTAACCATTCTGATAGGACAAATAACACCGAGACCACCTTCATTCTTAGGAAGGTAACACATATCCCAAACCACTTTAGGAATCTTAGAGATACTTTCCAACCCAAAGGAACCTTCTTGACAAAATAATTATCTACACAAATCCTTTCTATTAGGCATCCAACAAGAAAGGAAGTATATAACAATAGGCAAGATGTAATGGTTAAGAACAAAGAGTTTATGAGGTAAGGAGATTCGATAGCCATACCAGTTAAAAATCTTGTCCCTAAATTTATTTATTATCTAGTCCACCTCTCGTTGTAGTAATGTCGAATTCCATACAAATCTCAAGCAGTTTGATGTCTCCTTATTTAATGATCTCACACTCATTCTTAGTAGTGCAACTAGGATTACAATTATTGGAAGATTAAGATAAAGTTTCTCTATCATTTGCTCTAGAGCCACTGGCAAGATATAATACATTCAATCAATTAAAAAAGTGTTTAGGAGAATCATCATGAACACTAGTCATCATACTAGTATCATTTGCAAATATTTGGAGGCTATTCGAGTTCTAGGTCTGCGGAGGCACATGAACATCACAAGGAAGAAGAAGAAGCTTGGAGCACAACACACAATAATGAATGTATTACCACTAGAATGTACAAACGTAAGTAACCCATTAGGGTTATAGGCATATATACCTAACGGAAAAAAAACCTCCTAAAGACGGGAAAAAGTGCCCCGATAGTCCTAGTGTGTTCACACATATCACTACCTAAATATATCAACAAATCCCCCCTAGGAGTGATGCAGTGAACAACGAGCTGGCAGTCATGTATAAGGAAGTACCAACCTATGTGGAATCAATCCACGAAAGGAAGTAAGACCAAAGCTTTACGGAAATCTTCAAACTTCTACCTAGGCACAGCCTTTGTGAAAAGGTCTATAATGTTCTCCTTTGTGGGCACATATGCCAAACTGATCTGTCTAGCAGAGAACCTCTCCTTGACATAATGATAGTGCACCTCAATATGCTTAGTGGGAGCATGGAACATAGGGTTCCTTGCAACTGCCAATGCACTCTAACTGATAGTGAAGATGGTGGTGGTAGAAGATTGAAAAACACCTAAATCAACCATAAGACATCTGAGCCACACACACTCAACAGTCGCTATGAAAGCTGCCCTATACTCAATCTCACAATTGGAAGTGGACACAATAGGCTAATTCTTGCTCAACCAAGATATACATGAGCTACCAAGCATGAAGCAAAAGCCACTAGTGGACACACGAGTGTCATAGCAACCAGCCCAATCAGAGTCAGAAAAAGCATGTAAATCTGGTGATAGTGATCCCCCCTTGGATAAAGCAAACCAAGTAGCTGGGTACCAATCAAGTAGCAAAAGATGCGCTTAACCACCTACCAATGCTTGACACCTGGGTAATGCATAAACCTTCTCATCTGTGAGACAACAAACTAAATATCAAGAATCCAACGGCTTGTTGATAGAGAACAACATCAAATGCATCTCAAGCATCATGAAGACTCAATCATAAACCTATCTCCATAGGAGTGGCAATAGGTTTGCTGTCCTCAAGGCCAAAACACTGCAATAATATGTCAATATATTTGGTTTGACACAAAGCTATTCTGCCATCAACTTGTTATAAACTGAATGCCCACATAATGATGCAAAAGCCCCAAATTTGACATCTTAAATGAGGTATACAAATCAGCCTTAAAATCAATAATATGCTTCTCATGAGGACCAATGAGCAGCAATTGGCATAGACAACAATGATCAGAAGCGCATCATTTGCACGCTTAACATATAAGCTGCTTTTAGTTGGATTGTTCTCAAAACCATGTGCACTCAGATAAGCATGTATCTTTTCATAAAAAGCATGTGGTACTTGCTTTAAACCATATAATGCTTCTCCAACCTGCACACCTGGTTTTCATGCCCATTTTGTACAAATCCATGGGGCAAAAAAGCATATACTTCTTCATGTAAGTCACCATTTAGAAATGCAATTGTAATGTCCAACTCATGTACATTCCAACCATGAGAAGCTGCAAGTGCACAGATGCTACGGATAGTAGTCATTCGGCAAGTAGGAGCTGTTAAAATGCTTTTTTACCTTATAGACATTTTAAGTTCTTTCGGGTTCTTGGGAGTGGTAGGGGTCTGATAAATCAGAGGCCGTGTAACTTGATTTTCCCAATTAACTTATCCAAACCGCAATACATTAACATTCAACGCTCTGTTAATCCGAATTACTGTCAAGACTCTGGTTAGTCCTCTCACAGATTTACTGTTCAGACTCAGATTGATACTTTTCAAAGTGCGTCACGTAGCAATTACTGATTATCGTCACACATATGCATATCGACAACAGAACCTTATGTGTTAATCACAAATTAATGAAATTAAACAAAGGTAAGGACGATAATACTCAGATTTCTCGAATATTGAACTACGGCTTCTCCACAGACCGCAATCACCAAGACAGATAGTCTAGCGATCTGCTTGTCGTTACCGGAGCGTCACCGTAATGCCTTTTTATTAGTTGATAAGTAAATACATCTCTTCACAACGACCTTTCGGTTCGTGTGGAATAGGAAACCTTTCAGTTCGTGCGGGATAGGAAAATACAGGAACAATGAAAATACAAAATTCCAATCTGACGGCTTACACTGGCACGCACAGTGGACTTGAACCCCCAATGGAAACAAAATTTAGGGTTCATCTACTATACCTTGTAGATACATGGCGCGAGCTAATTTAAAAGTTCGAGAAATCTTTTGCTTCAGATAATCTGTTGATATATTTAGGTAGTGATGTGTGTGAACACTCTAGGACTACCGGGGCACTTTTTTCCCTCTTTAGGAGGTTTTTTTCCCTCGGCTTGTATATACGCCTATTGCCCTAATGGGCTACTTATCTTTGTACATTCTCTAGTAATAGATTCAGTATTGTGTGTTTGTGCTCCAAGCTTCTTCTTCTTCCTTGTGCTGTTCGCGTGCTTCCGCAGACGTCTATCTCCAACAATTGGTATCAAAGCAGGTCGTCGCTTCTTCTAGGGCGCCGTCGACACTCCTCCGTTTGCAGTCTCAGATTCACACGAAATTTGGTGAGCATACTCAGGGTGTTTCCGAGATCAAAACAGCTTTACTGTGTGGTGCCGAAATCGCGATCTGAGCTCGTTTCGGCCTTCGAACGCACTATCATAGCGCTTGTGCAGGCTATTTTGTCCTTTTGTGACAAAGGTATATACCAGTTTCTGTTCGCCAGTTTAAGCGTCTCGAAGTCTGCTACAGGTCTAGCAGAACTCGTCTGGGCAGTTCTGTTCAACTTTTTGAGATACAGTCAATTTTCTGCATCAAGGCATTTTAGTCAAAGCCATGGCTGAAAGCAGTGATGTATTCCGTATGTTGGTTGTTGAGGATAAGTTGGATGGTACCAACTACCCATTATGGGCTTATATGATGCGACATGTACTGGTTGCAAAAGGAATGTGGAACATTGTGCACGGTGTTGAAAGACGTCCTGTTACACCTGCGACTACAGGTACTACAAATATAGGTGCTGGAGGTGCTGGAGCTGATGAAGATGGTGTTGAAGATGATATTCCGCAGATTCCTATTCGTGCTTCTGTTTTTGTTGCACCTACTGTAGAGCAGATTTTTTGGGATGGCAGAGATGCCCAGGCACATGCATTGAGAGCTTTGTTTGTCAAACGTGCTATTATTCCTCACATTCACTCTTGTAGAACAACAAAGGATGCTTGGGATACACTTACCACTTTGTACTAGGCTAGGAATGAGGCTCGTGTTGCTTACCTCCGAAAACAGTTGGAGAGTGAGCACATGAATGAAGACGATTCTATGGACAGTTTTCTTACAAAGATCAAAGACTTGAAGGAACAATTGATTTCTGCTGATGAGGTTATACTAGATAGCTCACTTGTGCAGACCGTTCTGAATGGTCTTCCTGATTCATATCAGAGTTTTGCCTCTACTCTTCGGTTGATGATGAAAGGCAATCCGAATGCCTTGTCATTTGAGGAATTAGTCTCTGTTCTGTTGCAGGAAGATCAGTCCAGGCAGAACAGGTCCATTATGTGTGTTGCAGATCAAGCTTTCCTGGCTAGTCAGAAGGGCAAAGGAAAATGGAGCTCTTCTACTAGTAAGCAGAAATCTGCAAATGCTTCACAATCAAAGAACTAGGATAAAGATGAGAAGAAATCAGAAAAGCAGAAATTGTTTTGCAAGTACTGTAAAGGAAATGATCATATTATAAGAAATGTCCAAAACTGGCTGCTAAAGAGGCAAAGAAGAAAGAGGCTGGAATGGTTGTTGTAGAGACCTCTACACCAAAAACAGAGTCTGCAAATCTTGTGCAGGAAGAAGAATGGGCGTTACTACTGTCTGCAGTTTTGATCCATCTTCTCATGATCAGTGCATGTCTGCAGTAGACTCAGATGTTTGGTACTTTGACAATGGGGCGACCAAACATGTTACCTCGCAGCGCAGTTTCTTCTCTTCACTCGAGCCTGCCCCTACAGGGAATACTGTCACATGCGTCAATAACTCCTCTTATCCTGTTATGGGAGTTGGTAAGATCATTCTGACTACTGCTGATGGTAGTTCTTTCACTTTGTCAGATGCTTTATTTGTGCGAGGGATCAAAAAGAACTTGTTATCAGTTTCTGCATTAGCCAAGATTGGCTTGGTTGTGAAATTCGTTGATGACAGGTGTACAGTCCATGATCTCTCAAATGGCGATGTGATTATTGCTTTTGGCATTTTATGTCGTGGGCTGTATAAGCTCATAGACTATGAAAGATCTGTGAATGATTCGGCATGTGCAGTTCATGATTCTCAGGCTATGTCAGATGCAAAGCTTTGGCATGCACGCTTTGGTCATCTGAATTTTGCTAGTTTGCTACGCTTGCAGAAATTTGAAATGGTGTCCTCTTTGCCCAAACTTGAGGCTCCTGGAAAACATGTTTGTGAAGGCTGTATTTTGGGCAAAATGTAGCGTTCTTCCTTTCCAAAAGATGGTTCAGTTTGGGCTACGCAGAAATTGTAGCTTGTACATAGTGATGTCTGTGGTCCTATGCAGACACCCTCTTTTGGAAATTACCTTTACTTCGTGACTTTCATTGATGATTTTTCTAGGCATGCATGGGTATATCCACTCAAAGCAAAGTCCGAAGTGTTCATGTGCTTCAAACAGTTTTTGGTTTTGGCTGAAAATCTGTCAGCATGTAAAATGGGCACCCTCCGTTCTGATTGAGGGGGGGAATATATGTCTTCAGATTTTAATGCGTTTCTGGTTGAACGTGGGATGAAACACCAGTGTACAGTGCCGTATACACCTCAACAGAATGGAGTTGCTGAACGGAAGAACAGGTCTCTCATGGAGATGGCGAGGTGTATGGTCAAGAGTTAGGCTTTACCTCATAGTTTTTGGCTTCAGGCTGTCATGTGTGCAGCATATGTACTGAATAGGTGTCCCACTAAAGCGTTGCAGTCTATCACTCCATATGAGGCTTGGCATGACCGCAAGCCATCTGTTGCTCATCTGCGTGTTTTTGGTTGTTTGGCATATGCATTAGTGCCTGAACAACATCGCAAAAAATTGGATGATAAGGCAGTAAAATGTATTTTTGTTGGGTACAGTTCTGAAAGTAAAGGCTATCGTCTGTATCATCCACAGACTAAATGCATTCTGGTTAGTCGTGATGTTGTCTTTGTGGAAGATGCTATTCAGCCATTGCTTTCATGTACTAAGGAGACATCTGTTAGCTCCAAAGACATGTATGATACTTTGATGCCTCTTTTTACAGGTGGACAGTCTAGTGCTGGTCCTAATGAGGCAACTTCTCAGCCTTTGCAGGTTTCATATGATGATGCAGATCATTCCATTTCTGATGCAGATTTACATGATGCACTTGCAGATGAGAGAGTTGATATTGAGCAGGCAAAAACTATGCCAAAATGGCTCGTGCAGACTTTGCGTGACAGCAAATTAGATGCACCTTTGTCATATCGTAAACGTTCAGGCTCTCATAGTGCCTCCTTTACATCAGATTGCTATGCTATGGCTGCATCTAGTCTCTGTGATGAGAATGAGCCTGTTTCTTTTGATGAAGCACAGAATTCAGAAAATTGGATGGTTGCTATGCAATCTGAATATGATGCTATAATGAAGAATGGTACATCGTCTTTATGTGACTTGCCTCCTGGCAAGAAGGCCATTGGCACTAAGTGGGTATACAAGCTGAAGCGTAAACCTGATGGTACAGTTGATAGGTATAAGGCTAGGCTTGTTGCAAAGGGTTATGCGCAAGAAAGAGGCATTGATTTTGATGAGACCTTTGCACCTACATGCCGTATGACTACTGTTCGGAGCATTTGTGCACTTGCAACCCATCATGGTTGGAATGTATATCAGTTGGACATTAAAACAACATTTTTGAATGGTGACTTGCATGAAGAAGTGTATGTTTTTCAGCCCCGTGGCTTTGTGCAGAAAGGGCATGAAAACCAGGTTTGCAGGTTAAAGAAGGCATTTTATGGTTTAAAGCAAGCACCACGTGCTTGGTATGAGAAGATACATGCCTATCTGATTGCACATGGTTTTGAGAATAGTCCAACTGAAAGCACCTTATATGTTAAATGTGCTAATGATGTGCTTCTGATCATTGTTGTCTATGTTGATGACATGCTGCTCATTGGTCCTATTGAGACACATATTGCTGATTTTAAGGCTGATTTGCATGCCTCATTTGAGATGTCTGATTTGGGGCATTTGCATCACTATTTGGGCATTCAGTTTATGCACGTTGATGGTGGAATGGCTTTGTGTCAAACGAAATATATTGACACATTATTGCAGTGTTTTGGCCTTGAAGACTGTAAGCCTATTGCCACTCCTATGGAGACAGGTTTACGATTGAGTCTTCATGATGCTGGAGATGCATTTGATGTTGTTCTCTATCAGTAGGCTGTTGGATGCTTGATTTACTTATGCATTACTCGGCCAGATATTCAGTTTGCTGACTCACAGATGAGCAGGTTTATGCATTGCCCAGGAGTCACGCATTGGAAAGCGGTTAAGCGCATCTTTCGCTACTTGAGTGGTACTCGGCTACTTGGGTTGTTTTATCCCAAGGGGGGATCACTACCGCCAGATTTGCATGCTTTTTCTGACTCAGATTGGGCTGGTTGCTATGACACTCGTGTGTCCACCAGTGGTTTTTGCTTCATGCTTGGTACCTCATGTATATCTTGGTTGAGCAAGAAGCAGCCTACTGTGGCCACTTCCAGTTGTGAGGCTGAGTATAGGGCAGCTTTCACAGCGACTGTTGAGTGTGTGTGGCTGAGACGCCTTATGGATGATTTGGGTGTTGTCCAGTCTTCTGCCACCACCATCTTCACTAACGGTCAGAGCGCATTGGCAGTTGCGAGGAACCCTATGTTCCATGCTCACACTAAGCACATTGAGGTGCATTATCACTATGTTAGGGAGAGGTTCTCTGCTGGGGAGATCAGCTTGGCATATGTGCCCACGCAAGAGAACATTGCAGACCTTTTCACAAAGGCTCTCCCTAGGGAGAAGTTTGAAGCTTTCCGCAAAGCTTTGGGCTTACTTCATTTTGTGGAGTGATTTCCACATAGCTTGGCACTTCCTTATACATGAGTGCCAGCTCCTTGTTCACCGCATCACTCCCAGGGGGGATTTGTTGATATATTTAGGTAGTGATATGTGTGAACACTCTAGGACCGTCGGGGCACTTTTTTCCCTCTTTAGGAGGTTTTTTTCCCCCGGCTTGTATATACGCCTATTGCCCTAATGGGCTACTTATCTTTGTACATTCTCTAGTAATACATTCAGTATTGTGTGTTTGTGCTCCAGGCTTCTTCTTCTTCCTTGTGCTGTTCGCGTGCTTCCGCAGACGTCTATCTCCAACAGAATCCAACATCAATTTTAAAGTGTCTAGTTCGACTAACTATGCGTCAGTACGAACAAAGCTTGCCGCAATGACTTGACTCATCAAAATTTCTGTCTGCATCTGCAAAAAGGCCTCTTGCAGGTAGAAATCATTTGCAAGAGCTGCATCACGACTCAATTTCATGTCTTCAACTTGTTTATCTATTCAGGATAAACGTTCTGCTTGAACACCTAACTGTTTCTCTCTTCTCTCTAACTCCTCAGACTGATATTGAATGGTCTGGTAATAAGCATCTCTTTCCTTTTGAATTCCGGCTGCCTCCTTCTAGAGTTGAGCGGTTAAAGTCATCTCAGTTTTAAGAGCAAAATTTGCCTCAAACAAATTGGCATTTGCTCTCTCGAGTTCTTCATTAGTCCGCTTGGCTCAATCCTCCATCTCTTGTCCTTTCTGCACAACTTCATCAAGCTGTACTCGCGTTTCTTCCAATAAATTTCCAAGTACCACACGAGCATCCTCTTTATCCTGAACTAACTATTTCAACTGGATAATCTCTACATCACAAGCACTCAATAAATCATCTTTGGCTCTTAACTCAGCCAACGCAGCATCTCTTTGATTGATCAACGAATCTTGTTCGACAAGTCTAGCCTGGAGCTGTTGAATCTGTACATGTAAAGCATGGTTTTCAGCCTTCACTGCATCTACTTCCTCTTGCAATGGAGTAATATCCGCTTGTAATACATCAACTTTGTGTTGTAGTTCTTGTTTGAGATTGTCAGTAACCTCCTTCATCTGCATTGGTAGTTGCTGCAACAATTGGATCAACATACGACCCATGGATGCTAAATCAGTAAACATGGGGACCGGAAGAGAGAGAGGAGGTAGTGGCTGGGATGACGAAGTTGAAAAGAGGTGATGGGAAGATGGTGGAGAATAGTTAGGTGAAGAGGATGAAGTAGCAGTTTCTTCAGGAACAATCGGTTGAACAGGGATAATGGGCTTAACGAGAGGCATTCGTGGAGGAGTGGGCATAAGGGTGTTGGGCACCAACACTATTCCGGTAGGTTGCTGCTTAGTCGCTTCTGTGCTGGCGATGATAGACTCCACCAAAGCGATCACTTCATTGAGAATGCCTGCAACCATAATTTGCACATCTTCTTAGGACTGTTGCTGAGATTTCGCCTTAGAAGAAATTACGTCAGATGCGATGGCGGATGCACTTGGTTCCTGCTGCTTACTCGGAGAAGATGGACCAGAAGATTCCACATGGATTGAAGTGGCAGTGTCGTGGAAAACGTCTTCTTCATGTCCGGCGATGGAGCCTTGAACTTGACTCTCAGAAGGGCTTATCCGTCTGCGTTTCCGGCGAAGGAGTTGGAAGAGATCTTCATCATCTTCTTCTGTATCTTCGAGCACTTGGGCAGATTCTTCATGATACAAAATTGGAGCTCTTGGCGGGGGTTGCACGGCTTGAATGGATGGAAATAGAAAGGTAAGTATATGTGGTAAACGCGAACGCGGAAGCTCTCCCTTGTTAACATGCTTAATAACCGTAAGGCATTCACGGTGAATGCACCGGAAATAAAACATGGCAAAATTAACAGGCTCACGAGAAGCCATGTCAATCATCGAATAAAACGGGAAAGAAATGCCGTAAGTTTGTTTCTGTAAATTAAGGATAACAACGAGAAATTGTAAGGCGGTACGCTCAGGGTCAGGGCAACACAAAATGGCGTATTCATTCGAGGAGGACCGTGGGAATAATTCAACCATGGTGGCAATAGGAAGGAGAAGACCATTCTCCACGCCTTCCCTAGGCAAACGAAATGCTGCAGCGAATGATGCTAATGTGATTACGATGCGAGATGGTAAACATGTAATTGGCGAACTCTGCTCGGTAGCAGGAGTGGCGGCAATGGCTGCAATAATCTGTGCATAGTAAGGGTGACACTCCACTGAATGCCAAGGCAATTCAGCAAAGTTCAACAAGCCGCGGAGACGTAAGAACTCACTCACGTCATGAGGGAGTCCGTCACGGAAGGTTGCAAAATTGGCTAAAGCTTCCATGATGCGCACGCGAAATCACAATGACACGAATACACGGCAAACGCAGGAAACACAATGCACATAACACACAGACACAATAACGATTAACAGGGAAAAGAAGAGGATTAAGTAGACACTCGACAATGGAAAGTGATCAGAAACCCTTAATCATCGCGAGACGTTGAGATGATAACCTTCATAATTGCGGCGTGCATGCATGAGCAGAATCACAACACAAGGCGGCAATTAATTATGATTATGTATGAAAACAAAGAGCTTAGGGTCTTATTCAACTAACATGCAAAAATAAAAAGAAAATAAGTGACACGCGAAAAAAACGAAGAACACGTCAGCGAGGATCAGGCGCTTGGTGATATGGGTGCAATTTTGAACCATTGATCACTTTAGGAAGAGGAACTCCGGTCAAGGTAGTCAACCGAAAAGTAGTGGTCCCACTTGTTCACTAATCCAGTAAGGACCGAACCACCGTAATTTAAATTTCCCAGCAGAACGATTTGATTTCGCATTATAAAACAGCACAAGTTGGCCCACCGTAAACACAGGAGTCTTAAGGAAACGATCATGAGTCCGGGCTTGCCGCAACTGAACTTCTTGAAGAGTTAGAAAGCCTTCCCAACGATGTTCATCCAAGTCTCTGAGTGCTTCCAACCGAAATGGCAAAGAGTTTTCAGGTAACAGCTTCTGAGTTATGGCCACTCTTAAGCTTGGCACGACAATCTCCATAGGTGCAGTTGCTTCCAACCCATAAGCAAGCTTGAAAGGAGTCAGTCTGGTTGCAACTTTGTATGTAGTCCGGTATGCCCATAAGAGTGCAAGTAGTAACTGATCCCATCTTTCTGGTGATTCCACGATCAATTTGCAAAGCATACTCAACAGCGTCTTGTTGGTACTTGTAGCTAAACCATTAGCACGAGGATAGTATGGTGAACTGAATTTATGCAGAATTTAAAAAGTGTGTGTTAGTACTCGCATTAAATTGTAAATAAAGTGTGTTCCTTGATCTATCACAAGTTCCAGAGGTAATCCATAACGCACAAAAACATCCTTCATCAGGCATTTTGCCACGGAAACAATAGCAATAAGACCCAACAAACCAAGCGACCACCTAAATACTGCTGCCGGACCAAATACACCAGCGCAGCATGATCCACATGAAAGGTGAATTTTCGGCCTAATAAATAATGCCAGAATTTCTTCACAGAATACACCAACTCGAGGCATTCTTGTTCAGTCACAGAATAATTCCTTTTCGCAGGAGCGAGTCGGTGACTTGCATAGTAAACAGGCCGAAACCATCTGTCCGTTTGCTGCATTAAAACACTGCCAATGGCTATGTCGGAGGCATTGACGAAGACGTGGAACGGGCGTTCCCAATCCGGTGGTTGCAAAATGGGAGCCTGCATCAATAATCCTTTTAGATGATCGAATGTAGTTTGGCATTTCGGAGTCCATTCGAACTGTCGTGGAGTACTAGTCATTAGCCGATTTAGTGGTGTTGCTAAATGGGCGAGCCACTGTAAATGGCGACCATGCCACCAAATTTGACCCAAGAAGCGCATAACCTCTTTTGGCATTGTCGTAGAGGGGTGCGAAGGGAGGCAGACGTTCATCTAAAAGAATCACCCTAACCTAACCGTGTGACTGCACGCAGGGTGCTTCTAAGTATGCTTCGAGTCTTAGATTTGAATTTTTAGTTTATGAGTAATAAAAGCTATAGGTTTCTAATCTTTTCGAGTGTAATCTAAAAACTAAGATTCAAAAGAACATATTTTCTTTTGAACATATTTTCTTATCATTGCTAAATGTATAGACATATAAAATCTTAATTATATCGAAAGGTGAAAATGCTAGAAAACTTTAGGATCAATTCTTAAGCCTATACAAAAACTTATGATAAGTGCTAATACAATTTCTTGAGAATATCCTATACAAATTCATAGTTCTAAATGAACATAATTTGCTTCAAGCTTCAAATGTCGAAATCTCGTAAACTCGTATTCTCGTATTCTCCTTTGTAATGATCTGAAAAAAAGACATTAGAAAAAAACACAAAAAACATAAGTATGTCTTTATCAATATAAAACACACTCATTCATTTTCAAATATTCATATGCATACACACTTCATTCATAATTACCATTCACCTATGCATTTAACATTATAATCACTTTCACATGTATGGATTAACATACATTAATAAGCAAATGTACATGCAAACACATATGTTCACATTGGTAAACAGTACATAGGTACATTCATGCACTTGTTTTCACAACATTACTCATACACATATTCATAACTTCCTATATGCATATACACTAACACATGCATTTGTGTATCTTTATATATTTCTACTGTATATATCATGCATTTTCTTACATTTCATCACGTATTTCCATATTCTATATTTATATATATTCCAAATGCAATGGCAGGTACAAATGCTAACAGCCTGTAGAGTAAATGGAAACTAACAGAACAAAGATGTAGCAAATCCTTTTTCATTCTTGATGATCAGGTTTCTAAAGACTATTGAACTGAAGCTTTCTCTTCCCATGATGCATAAGTAAAAGCATACATTTAGACCCATTAAACGTATATGTTTATATCCATATTAGATTAATATATAAGAACTTTTTACTATAGTGTTGCTAAATTCAAGGTTATTGAAAGCCTGCAAAGATAAAGCATATGCCCATCACATTATCTATTATAACTATTGCTAAACCCGTGCATGAAGGAGAATCATTTTCGTTTCAGAATGCACTTCTTAAGATTAAGTTGAATTATAGGTCTACATACAAATGGTATTGTGAAGCGCTGTCACTTACAAAGCATGCATTCAGATAGTCTTTCTCAGGATTACGCTAAAATATAAAGCTGTAGAGTGATATATGGTTAAGTAGTTGTGTTTCAAGTTACGTTAAGGATCGACATGTGTATACAAAAATATTGATGCTATTACATAGATACAGAAGAACTTATGTGAAGAACATGTAATGCTTTAGAAACTAATAAATTAATTCCAAAATACACCACCGCCTTCGAGATTATACTTCCACACCGAGTTCAGAATGCAGAGATGCATATAAGAAGACTTCTACGTGCAATTGAGCAGTGCTATTTCTATTTACATCGAACTTAATTTCCCCACTAATTAGCCTATCAGCGTGATCATACTTGATTTTTTTTTTCTTATATCTATACTTGATTTCCATGCATCATAACTCTATATTTTAAACTAGTGATCATGTTGGACAGCTAAATCTTTAACAATGTCCTTCGGTATTTTCACTACACACACATGACAAACAACGCTTGACTCAAATATATGCTCATCCTTCATGTGAATACACAACAAAGTGGTGTTAAAATCCTCGTATCGGTAAGGACAGGAGAGCTCTAACCTCACATCAGAAATCACATTGTCATAATGTTTTACAGAAATCCATAGCTTCACAAAATTCCGAGCCAAGTGAACAACTAACTGTAAGTGATAGATAGCTTGGTGATATTTAACACATTCAGATGTGACATGATTATTCAAATCATTATTGCTGCATTGTATTGTGTATCAATGGATAGTTGGTTTTAACATCACTCAAATAAGTTAATCACCCAAAGCACACAATCTGGGATGTTTTCCGCACTCCTCAATTTTGTTATCTCTTCTATGCACATCTGCATGTAGACGTCCTCAGTTTCAAAGATCAAGAAGTTGTACATCGGTTTGATTCACGAATCGTTGACAGACTACCAGGCCAAACACTAGTCATAACCCGAAGCACAAAGGCTCGTTAACAAGTAAGACGAGGAGAATTCTGTAAAATCTGAGACCTCAAATTCAACATCTGTTGCCTGTGTTCTATTATCTTGTGAAATCCGTACCATGAACAATCCTATTCTTCTCAGCTATCCTATTCTCTATTACCTACTCAAATTCATCGTACCATTCTATTAAAATAACACGGCACCATTTAGTATTGCTGTAAAATATTCTAATGATCGCATCACATTATGTACAACGTTCCGCCCTGGTACTAAAATCTTAGTTCGTATTAAACTTCAAATGGTTTGAGAGAACTCAATGTACCAACATTTTCCCTAACTATAAGATATGCCAAATCAAATTTTAACTACGACAGAGAGGTAACAACGATATATTTTCATACTGCAGACCATTGATGTATGGGAAGATATTTCCTTGAAATCATAATTCATCTTTAAACACCTATATTTTATAGCACATCAGATAACATTTTCTTTTATTCTCACAAAACTCAAACAGTTTCCTATTAATTTGTCTACAACCCAACAAGGAACAACACATTGCAGCATTCCTTTTGCCCATTCCATGAATCAATAACCCAACGCATTTAAATATACTTCCTACAAACATATGCAGTCGCGTAACTTATGAGATCACTTCTTTTGTCATATAATTACAATCCCCTCGGATCGAGGAGATGGAAGTTAGAACGTACTAGAAAAATGGTGATATGGAGCCATGCCCTTGGATAAAGAAAAAAAAGCAGAAATATAAAGCAATTCCTCTAGCAAGAGGTCCATCCTTTTCATAAGCGAAGAACAACCGCTTTATGTTGGACGAAATGAAAGAGAAATTGCATGCCCGAGATCCAAAAACATTCACTCTATGATGGAAAATACATGATCTCTTCCCTGAAATGGTCTCAACGTCTGCGTAAATTTCTCTAAATGATGTGCATATACTTCAGATCTCTGACAAGGTATTCACAAATAAGATCTAATGGCTCCATCATATGAGCCTAACGGTTTACTTGAAACGTGTTATGATCTCTCTCTCCTTGCCGTCTACGCTCTTAGCCGATCTTCTTTTGTGGAAGAGAGATGGATCAAAGAGAAGAGATACATAAACATCTCTCTCTCTCTCTCAAGAAACCCAAGTCACAGTACTACACAAGTTCACACATTGCATGCAGTTTCAAACTATGCACAGCAGCTCATTAAGCATGCAGAAGAAAGAACACTAGTACTACACAATTGCAGAACGACACATAGTCGCATAAAGATTGCGGAAGGAGCTCCTGTCGCAGGCCACGAAAAAAACATAGCATAGATTATACACAAAACATTTGTCTTCTCTCTTTCTCTGCCGTCTACGCTCTTAACCAATCTTCTTCTGTCGAAGAGAGATGGAGCAAAGAGAAGAGATACAGAAACATCTCTCTCTCTCTCATGAAACCCTTCCTCTCTTCCTTGTACAATCCAGAACAAGAAGGGACTTTCTCCCTCGCAGACATCCAGTTTAGCGCCACCAAAGTGTAGCAGACAAGGAGGAGAAAAGAAGACGGAAAAAAAATAAACGTTTTACTTTACTTCTCTCTCCCTCTCTTTCTCTCTCTTAGCAGAGTCGGTACCTAAGAAAAAGACATTAGAAAAGAAAAATAAAACTCTGCTTACATATATAAACACAAACTTCCATGCGGTTTCTTTTTCCCTTCTTAGTAACTACACACATGCCGCTATAGCTTATACTTTCTTTTACTGTCGTGAGCATACTTTCTACATATGTAAATACATTTATGCAAATATTTTATTTTGAATCTAAATTTATTTTAGCTTCATACACATTGGTTCAAACATAAATTATGAATTAAATATATTAATCATTAACTATATTAGTTTACTTTCATGTTGGCTAAACGTATATATTAAAATAAATATATTCACTCATACTAGCATATATTTAACATATATCAATTCATATATTAAATCAATTAGGATCATATAGTAACATATATTAAATCATACACACATATTTACAAACATACATGGGAATCATGCTTTTAAACATAACCACTTTAACTTATATATATACATAGGTAATGATACATAAATTTAGAAACACATTTTCTTAGTTTTTAAACACATAAACAAGGATGGACAAAAATATACAGACGCAATGTATATATATTTATGTGGGTAGATGATCTATTACCCTGATCACTCAGGTACTTAGGGTACGTTCATAAGTTTTTAGGCTCATATTTATATTTGCACACGTACCCCTTGAACCTAAGTTTCTAGACACTTTCGTAAACATATATAAATATATACTCTTATGATGCATATTTGAACATAAATAATTGTCCATGCACAAATGTATAGGCAGAAATACACTCACATTAACTTATTTGCTCCCATATTTTTAGATTCACAGAAGCACATAAGAAAGAACCATTTACTTACCAAAATCTGAAGTAAAACAAAAATTGGATGAAAAAGGATGTACAAAAGAAATAAAGCAAATGATTTTAATCAATGTTCAGTAATCCTCTCCCATTCGGATCAGATATATACTCAACTTCTTCAACTTGCAAGTACTTAAAGAGATTAGTCAAATTAAATGCTCACACAAAGTATATTTTTGAGATAACCATTTTAAAAGAAAGTTTTAATTTTTCTATATGCCAATCTGAGTGATGAAATCGTTCCGACATCTGCCCCCATGAAACCTGCACATTGTCCTCGATGGACCAACCTGCAGTTCAACAGGAAAGCAGTATCAAATTCTTTTGGAAAAATGTTTATTAGATTATTTTCAAACTTATATGAAATAAGCTCTTAAAACTAAGTACAACTTCTGATAGTCAAGAAGACTTTTAAAATTATGCAAACTTGAATCATAAACTTTTTCCTTCAATGCATGAAATTGAAAACAAGTTTTAGAAAGTCCTATAGAAGTCAATCAGACAGTTGTGGTACTTGCTCTTCTATTAACCCGTTCAAAATTAATAAATATTTTATATAAATGGTCTATCCCTCATTCCCTAACCACTCTCCATAAGATGCATCTAACTAATTCCTCTATAGCATAAATCCGCCTCATATTGCCCGTATAGAATTTCAGAAGTGGTTTCGAGACCACAACTAAATCATGATAACTTTTTCTTTCTTTTTCTTTTTCTTTTTTAATTTTTCTTTTTCTCATCTTTTTTTATTTCTCATAATGCAGCAACCATTAATGTACTGCTTTATGCTTCTCTCGTTTTTTCTTTCTTCACAACTTTTTTGTTAGAGGGGAAAGGCTTAACCCCTATTGAGAGCAGAGGTTCTAGAGGAATGCTATAGTGGGAACTAGGATCTCATTAGCTAAATGGTTTGGAGGTTAAGGTAGCCTACCTATATAAAATAAGCTTACTTCTTACTAGGAGTCGCAAGTCAAGTGTTCCCTCTCCTATCCTTATGAACGCCATAAGGTCTTTTATTCTTATCTTCTCTTCATACACATTTCTACTTCAGTTGTAAATTCATTGTTTCATAATTTTAATAATCTTCCTTTCCTACCAGAAGGATGTTCATATCTACACATGAAATGCATCAGTTAAAAAATCATGTTAACAACTAAATAATAAGTAAAGTTTTAGAACTCTTTCACCTGATCATTTTTATTCTTCTTCATCATTGTCCTCTAGAAAGTCTTCATCCAATTCAAATGTACTGCTTTCTCTTCTTCTAAATAGCTTGATTCTTTTCCCTGCAATCAAATTCCTTAACATAGAACCGTCAAATTCACATAATTTATATGTACCGGTTTCATAAACTGAAACAACAACATAAGGTCCGAACCAAGGTTTAGTTAGTTTCCGACGTGCATCGTATTTGGTATCAAATGTACTATCATACACAAGCACCCAGCCACCACTCTCTATTGGTTGCGGCCTTAGTCTATGTTTCTTATCAAAATATAATTTATTTTTCAATCTAGATGTTTTTTAATTTTTTTATTGCTTCTTTAAGATTTTCATTTCCTTGTTTTAATTGCTTAATTCTAAGTGTTAATAAATCTTCTCTTGAAATATTATCCTTCCAACCTAGACTCATCCAATTAACTATCTGAGTATGAACAGGAAATAATGGTTTCTGACAATACATGAGTTCAGTCGGCATAAAACCAGTTGTTCTGGTGTACGTCATTCTATCAGCTCAAGGAGCAAATGAGAGATATTTTGGCCATTGACCAATATCTCCATGGCAAGCTTTAGAAATGGCCTTCACTATGAAAGGATGCCCTCGTTATATTTTGCCATTTGCTTCAAATTTATAAGCAGTCGTAAGAGATAATCGAATCCCATGTTGTGCAAAGAATTCTCTCGCCTCTTTAGCATCTAACTCACCTCTATCTGCTACTACTTTTTCTATATATCTAAATCTGGATAAAACTTCTTCTAAAAGGAATAGGCATACATTATAACTAGTATTGGAACGAAGCGCTCTACCTTCGACATGGTTTGCCAAATCCTCTGGTGCAAGAACAATGTATCTCATGCCACTATTGCTTTTAGGCATGGTCACAAGGTCGACTACCCACTTGTAATGAATACAAGGTGGATAGGTCGGGTGAAGGGGGTCTCTATGCTAGACAAAGGAATGTAATTGGCACGTACTACAAGTGCTTACAAATTCTTTGACAGTTACATACATCCTCGACCACCAGTAGCTTTCCCTAATGTTTTCATATGTAGCAACAAAGCCTTTATGACCAGCCCAAAGGCTTTCGTGCATCTCTTGCATAACTTGCACTTGAAAAACCTTCAAACCTAGAACTCTTTGAGGATCTTGAACCTTTCCTCTGGCGTGTCTCCAAAGATCTCCATCTTTCAAGAAGAAGTTAAAAGAATTCTTTCTGATGTTCCGGAATCGATTTGAAGACCAGCTTGGGGAAAGCTGAAATGAACTCAAATAGTTTCCTATATCTCGCCACTCTCCTTCATAATCGTTTTCTCTAAATCACTCATATGTATAGGTAGATGTTTCATAATTTATTAAATTAATATGATTATTTAATGTTTCACTATCATTGTCGAATTTTTCTCTTGAAAGCATATCAGCGATAGTGTTATGTTTACCAGCCATATGTACAAAAGCAGGATTAATGAATTTAATAAAGGCTATCCATCATAGCATAGCTATGTCTGGAGTGGAACAATTAGCTATTAAACCTATTAACAGAAGACAATCGATTTCTACTATTACATTAGCTCCTATAACGTACTCTTTATCTGTTTTTTAAGCTGTAACTAATCCCCATAGTTCTCTCTTAATTTGCGAGTAATTCTTTTGAGTATCATGAAGAATTTTCACTCCAAAGCAAACTGCGTACCTTTGCTCCTCCTCATCATCCTGTCCAATGACCCAGCCTATACCAATAGGACTAGTATCAATGGTTAGGATTACAGGCTTATTTCCTGTATAGTCAATACGTTTCAAAATAGGAGCATTGATTAGCAATTGCTTTAGATGTCTCATTGTTCTAGAATGCTCATCAGTCCAAAAGAATTTCTTTCTTTTTCTCAATAAATCATAAAGCAGATTCGCTACATGAGCAAAGTGAGGGATCCAGATGACATAGAAAACACATGCACCTAAGAATCTCCTTACTTCACTAACATTGCGACATCTCTCAAAAATTCTACTAATGGCATCAATTTTTTCTGGATAGGGCCTACGACGGTAATGGCCACATAAATGCCCAACTATTAGCACTTCATTAACACCAAAAGTTGATTTCTCTAGGGAGAAAGTTAGTCCAACCTTTTCAAATCTTTCAAATATCTTTTCACAATCTGAAATATGGTTAGAAACAAACTTTCTACAACTAGATGAATCTAAACTTTCATCTTTTTTTGTTTCCACACACCCTTTTATTGGAATGTCATCAATAAAAGGCATTGTCACTTTTGGTATAAAGTCATGTAGGACCAGATTCATAGCATTCATCATGCGTGCCATAGAATTCGTGGCTCCTTGTGGTAAAGTACACATGCGTACTAACCCCAAAGGAGTCTTCATTGTGGTAACATCTCGACTCTCAATTGCTAATTGAAACTGATCGTACCCTGAATACAGGTCTCCCATTGAATAGATGGAATGACCGGAAAATGCCTCGGCAAACTCATCTACAATGGGTCCCGTTCCTACATTCCTAATAGTGACTTTATTCACAGGCTGCAGATCCTGAATAAAGTGTAGCTTCCCACTCTTTTTCGGTACAGTGAACCACCTATTGGAATATGGTGCTGAAGATGGTTCCAAGATTCTCATGGAAATCTTCTCCTTTAATAGTATCATTAGCTCAGGTAAATGAGCCTTGGGACTGGAATTGGACGAAGATTCCAAGGAATGTGTGGTACAATGAAAATAATCATCGGAGCTACTAACTTTGGGTCTACACATCCTATCTCGTGTGGGAATAAGGAAAAAGCTTTACCATGATGAACAATCATCTTGGTAAACTGCTCTTTTTCAATTTGAGAAAGAAATTCATCACCAAATTTAATATCTTTCTTACTCTCATCAGTAAATATGTGACCTATCTTAGATCGATCTCTAAGAATTGGGTCATTTGATACTCGCCGAAATATTTCATGAGTATCTTTGGGTAACGGTTGAGCTACAGGTTTTATTTTCTTTTCTATAGTCTTGTATTTGGTTTCTATGCTAACTTCATGTTCTAGGATGAATTCACTAATAATTTCATACTCTTGAATAGAGTTAAGAATTATTATATTTGATTCTAAATTTTCATGAGAAACATTTTCTAATTCTTCTAATAAAGTAAAACTTTTTGATAGTTCAATTATACATTCAATTTTCTCGTCATTTAAAATTAATCCTGATTTTCTAAAATATTTTTCAGTTTGTTTTCTAAATGTTTTTGTAAGGTTTTCTTTAGTAATATAGTGTAAGCTATTCGTGGGAGTATAAACTTAATAATTCTCAAATTTATGTTCATTGATAGGCGAGACATCAAAACAACGTCCACTATTGTCTCGCTCAATAGTGGAGTCTAATAGAAATTTTGATCATAGTAAGCCCCATTTTCTCTTATAGCCGGTGGATCATCACATACATGACTGATCGAGTCAATGGGATTTCTTCTTAAGCTCTTTCTATTTCTAGTCTGGTCTGGGCACACTGTCATAACTTGCAAATAATCCATCCCTGATTTAGATCGAATTCTTGCATACGCTGACCCGTCGTTCATTGCTTTTGTTTCCATTCTCATCTCAGCTATAAATGGTTGTCTGAGAATCACTTCATACGAACAATTATCTTGAACAAAGAAGTGAAACTCTTCTCGAACACCACCTATCATTATAGGCACATTCGCACATGCTCCTAATAATATGCCAGAGCCATTGTCAGCTCTTCTCATCCGCCAACCGTGCTCTTTATCGATTGGCCATCTAAATTTGTCGAAAAACTTCTTTGAAATAACATTTATCTCTGATCCCGAGTCAATGAGAGCTAGATCTAAACAGGAATCCTTCTCATCTCTGATTCTTATTTTCACTTCTGGTGTGCCTCGTGCCCAGAAGGTAGAATTGAATTTACTTTCACTCTTTAACATCTCTTCATCAGGTTGTATAGGTCCTAGAAAATTTCTATTTACACTACCTGTTGCAAATTCTTCATCATCCTCATAGTCACTTTCACTCAATGTAACTGCCTCATTCATAGCTAGAGTTTCCTCTCCCACATCTTGCATATCCTCATCTTATGGCAAAAGAAAACGCCTTCTTCTAATAAGCTGAATAAAGCTGTCCTTGAACTCCGGTTTTGCTATGGAAAACACTTGCTCAAGTGACATCGTTACTTGAACTTTTAGAAGAATGTCATTTAAAATCTCTCTAGCATCATTTTTCTTTTGGAGCTCAAAAATCATAATAGCACGTGGACCTCTTCTACCCTTTTTCTTCCCTTTCTCTTCATTTTGCTTTTGGTCCTCTTTATTTTCAGGTTTAGAGGTTTCTTTTTCCCATTTCTTCTGTTCTTCTTGTGATTGAACATTGTCATCGGTCGGCTTTTTGCCTTCCTTTATCATTTTTCTCTTCTCTTCTTGAGATAAATTAGATTCATCAAACTGAACTTTTTTATCAGTTTTCTTTTCTTCTTCTCTCGATTGCCTCCTTGTTACCCTCCTATCTCCTTCTTCTATATCATCCTGCATATCTTCTCGTCTCCGTTTTTCCTCAACATTTGCAATGTGAGAAAAAACGGAAGATTGATCTACAGGAGATTTCCATGCAGTTTTGTACATTATTTCGTCTCGAGCTCGTACGAGTGCCTCTATTGAATACCGATTTTGGTTAGGCGTTGAAGAAGGACTATCCTCAACCGGCTCTAGTCTAGCAGCCGAAGTACTAGCAGTCGCATTTGAGATTCTTAAATTTTCATAAAGCTTTTTCATTCCTCCTTTACCCCAATTGACAGACAAAGGAAGCCGTGACCTAAAGTCACATAGTCTTCTATCTATTTCTATGACTAATTGATTCGCCTTAGCACTTTTTAATTCTTCACAAGCAAATGTTGCGTGTTCCTGACTATCGCACCATACACAGCGCTTCGTGTCAATCCCTCTTTTCTCATTATTTCTTTGAAAGGGTGGTTGTGAAACAAACTGAGGAGCTGGCTGGAAGACTGGTTGAGGTGGAACATACTGAGGCATAACTGGTTGAATAGGCGGTGCTTGCCCTGCACCACTACTGCTAGCCCCTAGATCATTAAAACTCATGGAGTAAACCTGTTTATTCAAATTAGCAACCTCTTTTGAAAGAGATGCTTGCATATTCATGACATTCTCCATCTGTTTACATAGAACATCTAGTTGGAATTCTATCGGATCTTTAGTAGCAGTTGCATTATTAGTCGTAGCCGTAGTAGTAGGCATTGGCATATCAACTTGCCTTGTAGTAGGAATCTCTCTAGGCTGAGAAGCATTAGGTTTAGCGTACAAAATCGTTTGCCTTTGCTTCATTTGAGCAACAGCCTCTATCTCTTTTTTGACCTTCTCCCAGTCATCAGTTAGCCCATACCTTTTTCCAGGCTCTTCTATACGCCTTTCAATTTCAGCTCTATCCTCAGGACTAAGTATCTTAAGAAAATATATAATTACATCTGGGTTTATAGCATTTCTATCATCTTCAGGAAGTTGAGCAAGACGTCTCATAAACTCACCATGAAGATGAGTTAAAGACTCATTGCTCTTAACAGTGTTACTAACGTAGAAAACCTTCCCGACTATGCTGGCTAAAATCCTCAAGGTAGAACAATTTATGTAGTTCCTTTCTAAATTCCTCCCAAGGTTTGTTGGCATGTTCTTGTATAGTTTCTAGAATTGAACTAGAAACTACACGACCAAAATATTTAACTAGCACATCATCAGGTAATCCCTCGATTTGCACTTGCTCCTCAAATGCATCCAAGTATTCCGTAATGTTTAATCCAGTAAATTTTCCTTTCTATTAGAATAGCTTGGACTGTACGAGTTCCTTGCTTTTCTATCATCATGTTCTTGAACATATCCTCCATTTTGCGTTCTTGATAACGCCTCGAATGGAGAAGAAGGTCCCTAATAGCCAGATCTAATTGCTCTCTAAACTGTCTAAATCTATCACTAGTTGATAAAGCCAGGGATAGCTTTATCCTAATCCTAAGCTTTACTAATTCTAATCTTGTTTTTGTAAATCTTTTTAATTTCTTAAATCTAAATCTTTTACTTATCTCTCTTCTTTTTTATTTATTTAATATTAGTTTCTTTGAAGAAATAAAAGCATTAACTATAAATCAAAAGAACCCTAAGTTTAAACTATTTTTATGCTAAAAGCTTTCTTTTTATGCAATGAAAATAAAGCAACCAATCTTTCCTTTTCAAAAACTTAAAATCTTTCCTTTTTGATGATGCAAAAATAATAACTCTTCCTAAAATCTAAGATGCAAATATTTAAATGTTTTAAGTAAAAACTATCTTTCCTAAATAAAGAAGAAAGGTTTAAATACTCTTTTAATGCAAATATGAAAGTGCTTAAATCCTAGTGCAAATGATTCAAACAACTTTTCTTTTTAAGTGATGTGTGTAAAGTAAAAATAAAGAACTTAAAATACACCTTACTTGATGTTTGCTTGTTGAAGAGGTTCTAAAGTGAATGTGAAACAATCCTAAACACAAAACTAAAGTGACTATGAATGCCTTGTTCCTCTTGAATAATGATGGGAGGGAAATGAAATGATGAAGCTCCATCGATTGGAAATCCTTCTTCCTGTGGAGGCGCTCAGGTCATACGATCAGCCCTCAACACCAAGGGAAAAAGGAAACAACAAACTCTTCTTGTTTTGACATAGCTTCTGTCTTTAATTTCCTGCATACAAGAAGAACATGAAATTAGAATATTAAATTAAAACTGAAAATACAAAGTAAGCCCTAGGTACACTATCGTCACGTTTCACGTCGGGTTCACCAATGTTGTCGTAGAGGGGTGCGAAGGGAGGCAGACATTCATCTAAAAGAATCACGCTAACCTAACCGTGTGACTGCATGTAGGGTGCTTCTAAGTATGCTTCGGGTCTTAGATTTGAATTTTGAGTTTATGAGTAATAAAAGCTATAGGTTTCTAATCTTTTCTAGTGTAATCTAAAAGCTAAGATTCAAAAGAACTAACTAATTTTTCATTTATCATAACATATTTTCTTATCATTGCTAAATGTATAGACATATAAAATCTTAATTATATCGAAAAGTGAAAGTGCTAGAAAACTTTAGGATCAATTCTTAAGCCTATACAAAAACTTATGATAAGTGCTAATACAATTTCTTGAGAATATCCTATACAACTTAATAGTTCTAAATGAACATAATTTGCTTCAAGCTTCAAATGTCGAAATCTCGTAAACTCGTATTCTCGTATTCTCCTTTGTAATGATCTGAAAAAAAGACATTAGAAAAAAACACAAAAAACATAAGTATGTCTTTATCAATATAAAACACACTCATTCATTTTCAAATATTCATTTATGCATACACACTTCATTCATAATTACCATTCACCTATGCATTTAACATTATAATCACTTTCACATGCATGGATTAACATACATTAATAAGCAAATGTACATGCAAACACATATGTTCACATTAGTAAACAGTACATAGGTACATTCATGCACTTGTATTCACAACATTACTCATACACATATTCATAACTTCCTATATGCATATACACTAACACATGCATTTGTACATCTTTATATATTTCTACTGTATATATATCATGCATTTTCTTACATTTCATCACGTATTTCCATATTCTATATTTATATATATTCCAAATGCAATGGCAGGTACAAATGCTAACAACCTGTAGAGTAAATGGAAACTAACAGAACAAAGATGTAGCAAATGCTTTTTCATTCTTGATGATCAGGTTTCTAAAGACTATTGAACTAAAGCTTTCTCTTCCCATGATGCATACGTAAAAGCATACATTTCGACCCATTAAACATATATGTTTATATCCATATTAGATTAATATATAAGAACATTTTTTACTTTAGTGTTGCTAAATTCAAGGTTACTAAAAGCCTGCAAAGATAAATAATATGACCATCACATTATTTATTATAACTATTGTCAAACCCGTGCATGAAGGAGAATCATTTGCCTTTCAGAATGCACTTCTTAAGATTAAGTTGAATTATAGGTCTACATACAAATGGTATTGTGAAGCGCTGTCACTTACAAAGCATGCATTTAGATAGTCTTTCTCAGGCTTACGCTGAAATATAAAGCTGTAGAGTGATATATGGTTAAGCAGTTGTGTTTCTGGTTACGTTAAGGATCGACATGTGTATACGAAAATACTGATGCTATTACATAGATACAGAAGAACTTATGTGAAGAACATGTAATGCATATAAGAAGACTTGTACGTGCAACTGAGTAGTGCTATTTCTATTTACATCGAACTTAATTTCCCCACTAATTAGCCTATCATTATGATCATACTTGATTTTCTTTTTCCTATATCTATACTTGATTTCCCTCCATCACAAGTCTATATTTTAAACTAGTGATCATGGTGGATAGTTAAATCTTTAACAATGTCCTTCGGTATTTTCGCTACACACACATGACAGACAACGCTTGACTCAAATATATGCTCATCCTTCATGTGAACGAGAAAGAGATGACCTACTTAAGCAACTGGCAACTCAGCACGAGTCACCAAGCAAAGTCGACAACACATCCGAAGAAGTCACAAAACTCAGAGCAGAACTCGAAGAATTACGTAGTAAAGTCATGCAATATGAGCGTCAACCCTCTCCACTTGTAGAGCTCGAGCCTGAAGATCTAGTGCCGATTGAAATAGAGGAAACATTTGAAGATCCATATGTTCCCATGCCTGCACCAGGAGGCAAGCAAATAGAAGAGGGCATCGACACCATCGAGATCGAGGCTCCTGAATGGATGCAGAGGTTAGAGAAAGTGGCCACAACCCATGATGACAGAGTGGCAGTTCAGATAGCGTCTATGTCACGTTTGGAAGAGGTAGTCATAAAATCGGATTACTTTAGAAACCTCTCCCATCATCGGTGGATCGGCACATCCGACGATTTGTATGTTCCTTTCTGCGTCTTAATGGCGGACTACAATGCCGAAATCAAGCAACACACCTCAAAAGAACCAACCTCGGCTACACAGTTTGCACCGGACGACATCCCAGCAAGTGCCAAGCAGGGCAATATACATCAACTGACGTGGAGGATTCGTCTACTGGAAACCTACCCAGAGATGGTAAGAACATGGAATAACATGCCTTTGTACATCAAATACAACCCATGCTACTGCCCTGTATTTCGAAGAAGGTCATGGCCGGAATACACAAAAACTGTGCTGACAACCAAAGGATGTGAGAAATGGCTCAATTATGTTTACTTAGCACTACCCAAAGGCCAACCTACCATAGGATATATGATCTCGACGATTCGGCATTGGGGGGTCAGGTTTAAATATGTACTAGATGTCATGGCCCAAATGTGCCTTAAAATTTTTGAACTCATGTTGGTCACCTTCAGGACTTTCAAAAATGTCAAGGAACCTCATTTGTCAGCTCTTGGATTTAATGAAGGTAATCAGGACCTTGTCTATGACATGAGCGCAACCCCATCTATTAATGTTGTATATGCATGGCACGCGCGTATCAAGTATCTACCAGCCTGCTTCAAACAGATGTTTGAAGAAATGTTTGTCACGGGATTCTGGGAATATCACTCAGTGATATTCATCCCCAGACAATCACATTTATTGTAGTTGTTTGCAGTGGAACAAGCTCTCCATTCAGAAAAGTTATGTATACCACATCCAGAGGTTCCCGGGCTGGTAGATTGGGATGCTCTACTCACGGACTTGGCCAAAGGGTTGCGGATTGCAGAACATCACTTAGCACAAGACGTTGTTGAGTACTACATCCAACGACCCACCCAACAAGGGTCTGTCAGGGACGACAGACGCGAGAGAGGGGGGGTGTTGGAACTGAAGGACTCACAAGGCAAGGAAGCTTACGAAGAGAGTCAGAGAGAAGAGAAAGCACAAGCAGACAAAGCAGTGAACGACGATCTGGCAAGTAGGCCAATAATTTTTTCAGGACATTAACGCATATCAAAGAGGTGGACACGCAAGGAGAAGGAGCAAGTAGGGAGCTCGAAGATATGTATGTCAAACTATTAGAAGAAAATCCCTACAACAATAGTGATTTTCATCACTAAAAACCATTGTAAATACCATTTCATATTTTTGTAGCTCCATTTTGTGCAAGCCAAGGAGTCCTTGAGCTTGAGGAGCTTTAGAAGTACCTACCTGTCAGTTTTCACATGTTTTAGACTTCGTTTGAACCTCCAAATAGGGTAGAGAACCTAATTTTTAACTAGGCCGGACACTAGGTTTGGACACGGCCAAAACCTAGTCAAAAACTATAAATAGAGCTAGAGAGCTCATTTTTGAGGTTAGCTTGTAATTGATCTAAACTTGTATGAGCTTTTTGAAAGTAATCTAAAGAACTCCATTGCTTCTCACTCCTTGTCTTACCGTGTGTGCGCGTGTGTGTGTATGTGTGTGCATGTTAGTGTGCTTCTCACTCACGCACTTGTGCCTTCACCTGCTCGAGGTCATCATACCATCCTCACGTCTTCCCGGATTGACATTAAAGGAGGTGCTACTCATCACTGAGCTACAGGCACATATACCAAATCAATATCTCTTGCATGAAGGCGCTCTCTCACATAGTGATAATGCACCTCAACATGTTTGGTCCGTGCATGAAACACTGGGTTTCGTGCAACAGCCAAAGCACTCTGACTATTAGTGAGAATATGCGTAGCAGCATCAATCTCCATGCAAAGATCCATCAATAGGCATTTGAGCCATATACACTCCATTGTAGCTGTGAAAACTGCCCTGTACTCAGCTTCACAACTCGATGTCGCCACTGTAGGTTGCTTCTTACTCAACCAAGATATGCATGAGTCTCCAAGGAAAAAGCAATTACCACTAGTGGACACGCAAGTATCATAACAACCAGCCCAATCACTATCTGTAAAAGCATGCAAGCATGGCTGAACATCTCTGCCATAAAAGAGACCTAAGCTCAAAGTGCCTCGAAGATATCTAAACACACGTTTCACCGCTTGCCAATGCTTAGTGCCAGGGCTATGCATGAATCGACTCAACTAGGAAACTGCATACTGTATATTCGGCCTTGTGCTACATGCATATATAAGACATCCCACAACTTGCTGATAAAGCGAAGTGTCAAATGCATCACTGGAATCCTCAACTGAGAACCTGAAAATACCATGCACGTGGAGCTTGCTTGAGACCATACAAGGCTTTATGCAAGCGACAAACCATATGCTCTTTCCCTTTGATAGCAAATCCAGGAGGTTGCTTCACATAGACCTCTTCTTGCAAATCTCCATTCAAGAAGGCTGTTTTTATGTCCAATTGATGCACTTTCCAACCTCGATGGGAAGCCAATGCAACCACGGTACGAATGGAAGTCATGCGTGACATAGGTGCAAAAGTTTCCTCATAGTCAATGCCATATTGTTGCACATATCCTTTGGCAACAAATCTAGCTTTGTAGCGATCAATGCTACCATCAGATTTTCTCTTAATCTTGTAAACCCACTTTGTACCAATGACATTCTTTCCTTTTGGCAATTCACATAACTCCCAAGTACCATTCCTATGTATGGAATCCATTTCTGATTGCATAGCACTCATTCATTGTGGATCGTCACATGCATCTTCAAAAGAAAGTGGCTCTTCATTACCATCTGCAGCAATAAGAGAATAATCCACAAAATTACTTGATGCATGGTGAGAGCTTCATCTTGTTCTACCAAGTAAAGGTGCACTCAATTTGCTATCCTGCAAAGTTTGTTTCAGCCACTTCGGCATAGCATGTGCACTCTTGATAGACATGTGTTCATTATTTAAAACATCTTCAATATGTACATCATGCGTGGGCTGAATTTCATGCTCAGTTTCAGCCATATTTTGACGCAAATGCTCAGCCATATGTGGCTGGAAATTTCCAACAGTTTTGATAATTTTTGGCTGAATTTTTTCAGCCATGTTTGGCTGGAAATTCTCTGCATTTTCAGCCTTATTTGGCTGGAATTTCTCAGCCCTTTGAACCTCAGTTGGCTGGTCTACATGGCCATAGTCAAGCGCACCATTTTGGAACAAAGGCATGTGTATCGAACACATCTTGTGAGCTAACTGTTGGTAGTTTTTTGCATTCAAGTAGAGGGAAAACTGAATTTTTAGCAAATACCACATCTCGACTCACAATAATTGTGCTCGTCAATGGATGGTACAACCGATATCCCTTACTTTCAGCACTATAACCAACAAATATACATTTCTTTGCCTTGTCATCAAGTTTGTGACGTTGTTGTGATGGCATAAGAGCATATGCCAAACAACCAAACACACGCATATGACTAACCATAGGCTTATGACCATTCCAAGCCTCATAAGCAGTGATGACTCTCAATGCTTTTGTAGGTCAGCGATTCAACACATAATTTGTACACATGACCGCTTCCATCCAAAACTTATGAGGAAGATGCTTTCCTTTAACCATACATCGTGCCATTTCAAGTAGAGTTCTATTTTTAGGCTCGACAACACCATTTTGTTGAGGTGTATACGGCACCGTACATTGGTGTGAAATACCTCTTTCATGAAGAAAAGCACTAAACTCATGTGACATGTATTCACCACCACGATCTGTGCGTAGAGTCAAAAGCTTTTGAGAAGAAAAATTTTCAGCCATAGCTAAAAATGTTTTGAAGCAAGAAAATACCTCATTCTTTGTTTTCATAGGATACACCCATGTATGGCGAGTAGCATCATCAATGAAGGTAACAAAATATACATGCTTCCCAAAAGATGGAGTCTTGACCGGACCACATACATCACTATGAACAAGTTGCAATTTTCTTGTAGTGTGTGTATGACTATCTTTTGGAAAAGAAGCACGATGCATTTTTCCAAGAATGCAACCTTCACATGCATGCTTTTCAATGGATTCAAGTGTAGGAAAGCCAATAACCATGTCCTTCTTTTGCAAGTAGAGCAAACTATTGAAGTTTAAATGACCAAAACGAGCATGCCAAAGCTCCATTTCAGCCATGGAAGAAGTATGAGCAACTAAGGCATTCGAGGCAGCCCTCTTGTATGTATCCATGCGATACAAACCATTACATAATGTACCGGACATCACAATAACATTGCCATTGCTGAAATCATGAACCATACACTTATCATCAACAAAGTGTACATGAAGTCGAGCTTTGGCAATCAACGGAATTGAAATTAAGTTCTTCTTGATACCGGGCACATACAATGCATTTTTCAAGAGAATCACACCTCCATTTGCAACCATCAAGCTTATCTTCAGCTTGAAGCATGCCAGAAATATCATTGCTGCCCGCCATTTCACTAAGGAACAAGAATGTGATAAAATCTTCACTTCGACGAAAGCTAAAATGAGTGTTGAAATTTCAGCTCACAAACCATCACTCTAATGGTGATTCTGACTGCATGAATGGCTTCAAAATGGGGGTAAAACCCTAGCGCTCCTGTTGGAAATGTTTTCGGTCTGCTGAAATTCACACTTCTATGCTCTGAAGTGGATTTGCACTATTAAATTGCGCACGCGCCGCGACGCAAAAAACCGAAACTTATGAAGAAGCTGAACCTGCTCTGATACCACTCTTGGTTGCGTGTAGAAGTGCGAAAGACACACAAGAAGCACACACAAGGAGCACAAACGTAGCAAGACACACGGAGAAGAAGATGGTTGGAATAGCTCTCTCTATTGATCGATGAACTGAACTGAAGTAAGAATTGAATGATATCCCTAAGTACAAAGTACCACCACATATGAGAGTATCAAGTATGTGGTAACATGGGGAAAAAACCTCTAGCTAGCACTAGAGTAAAAAGTGCCCATGGATAGGGAAAAGGTTCACATCAAAGCTACTCGAGGAACACATAAGTGTAGCAATGCGCATATACTTCAAATCTCTGACAAGGTATTCTCAAATAAGATCTAATGGCTCCATCATATGAGCCTAACGGTTTACTAGAAATGTGTTATGATCTCTCTCTCCTTGCCGTCTACGCTCTTAGCCGATCTTCTTTTGTCAAAGAGAGATGGAGCAAAGAGAAGAGATACAGAAACATCTCTCTCTATCTCAAGAAACCCAAGTCACAGTACTACACAAGTTCATAGATTGCATGCAGTTTCAAACTATGCACAGCAGCTCATTAAGCATGCAGAAGAAAGAACACCAGTACTACACAATTGCTGAACGACACATAGTTGCATAAAGATTGTGGAAGGAGCTCCTGACGCAGGCCACGAAAAAACACAACATAGATTATACACAAAACATTTGTCTTCTCTATTTCTATGCCGTCTACGCTCTTAACTGATCTTCTTCTCTCGAAGAGAGATGGAGCAAAGAGAAGAGATATAGAAACATCTCTCTCTCTCTCTCTCTCTCAAGAAACCCTTCCTCTCTTCCTTCTACAATGCAGAACAAGAAGGGACTTTCTCCCTCGCAGACATCTAGTTTAGCGCCACCAAAGTGTAGCAGACAGGGAGGAGAAAAGAAGACGGAAAAAAATAAATGTTTTACTTTACTTCTCTCTCCCTCTCTTTCTCTCTCTTAGCAGAGTCGGTACCTAACAAAAAGACATTAGAAAAGAAAAATAAAACTCTGCTTACATATATAAACACAAACTTCCATGCGGTTTCTTTTTCCCTTCTTAGTAACTACACACATGCCCCTATAGCATTAGGAAACAAGGTGAACCTTGCATGGGCCTTTTAGCTAAAGGAGTGATTAGTGATGGACCAATGAGAGGAGGGTGGTGGACACAGTCTAGTCTAGGCTAGGCCTAGGCTTCCCTTGTTTTTTGGTGGTCAAAGCTGGTATGAGTGACTAAAAACCACAAGTTCTTCTCAAAAAGTGCTTTGATAGTGCTAGACTTTCAACCATAGCCGTTGGATGAATGCAAAGATCCTAAGGCTTATGTTAAATCTCAAAAAAAAATCGGCATGGAATTTTGTCCATTGGATGTGAAGGAGATCTAATGGTGTAGATTCAAATGCATGAAGAAAGGCGCCTTTAAATACATTCCGTTGGATGGAGCTAGATCGAAGGGCTGTGAAACCATATCTTTGGGAAGATCTCAAGATCACATTTGAGCCTTTAGATCCTGAAGCAATCGGACGGCGCCAGATGAACCTCGCCACGGAACTGCAGCTCGCCGTTTGTCGTTTTCTGCCAGTTGACACATACTCCCATTGCTCATTGAATGCTTGCTATTTTGTCATCTTTTGACAGACAAAACATCCTAATCTTGGCCGTCCATGTGATATAATCTAATGGACAAAAATGCCCACGACTGCTCAGCTTTTAGACAAGTTTTTGTCGTCTTGTGACAGGAACTCCCTCCTTCATCTCAGCCGTCCGTGGGATTTTATCTAAGGGATACAAATATCCACGAGTCTATTCAAATTGAGCACATACTTTAGATACATTATTTTATTTGTGAAACAACTAGTGGTTTTTTTGTGGCGTGAAACTCATTTTTATTCATCTTAATCCCTAAAAATTAGGGATCCTTACAAGGCCCATGCAAGGTTCACCTTTTTTCCTAATGGCTTATACTTTCTTTTACTGTTGTGCGCATACTTTCTACATATGTAAATACATTTATGCAAATATTTTATTTTGAATCTAAATTTATTTTAGCTTCATACACATTGGTTCAAACATAAATTATGAATTAAATATATTAATCATTAAGTATATTAGTTTACTTTCATGTTGGCTAAACGTATATATTAAAATAAATATATCCACGCATATATTTAACATATATCAATTCATATATTAAATCAATTAGGATCATATAGTAACATATATTAAATCATACACACATATTTACAAACATACATGGGAATCATGCTTTTAAACATAACCACTTTAACTTATATATATACATAGGTAATGATACATAAATTTAGAAACACATTTTCTTAGTTTTCAAACACATAAACAAGGATGGACAAAAATATACAAACGCAATGTATATATATTTATGTGGGTAGATAATCTATTACCCTTATCACTTAGGTACTTAGGGTACGTTCATAAGTTTTTAGGTTCATATTTATATTTGCACACATACCCCTTGAACCTAAGTTTCTAGACACTTTCGTAAACATATATAAATATATACTCTTATGATGCATATTTGAACATAAATGATTGTCCATGCACAAATGTATAGGCAGAAATACACTCACATTAACTTATTTGCTCGCATATTTTTAGATTCACAAAAGCACATAAGAAGAAAGAACCATTTACTTACCAAAATCTGAAGTAAAACAAAAATTGGATGAAAAAGGATGTACAAAAGAAATAAAGCAAATGATTTTAATCAATGTTCAGTAATCCTCTCCCATTCGGATCAGATATATACTCAACTTCTTCAACCTGCAAGTTCTTAAAGAGATTAGTCAAATTAAATGCTCACACAAAGTATATTTTTGGGGATATAGAGATAACCATTTTAAAAGAAAGTTTTTTAATTTTTCTATATGCCAATCTGAGTGATGAAATCGTTCTGACAGCATTGTAGGAACGGGTGTTTTGCAACACAACTACGAGTTTGTCTGGATCAACTTGGATACCTTGTGCCGATATGATATGTCCAAGGAGCTTACCACAAGACACCACAAAAATAGATTTTGACGGGTTCAGGCAGAGTTGGTATTCACGGCATTTCTCAAAACAGCACCGTAAATGATACAGGTGCGCCACAATCTTGCCGAATAAAGAGAAGTCATCTAAATAGACTTGCATAAAAGTGCTTAAGTAGGGTGAGAAAACTTCCTAAATACAGCGTTGAAATGTGCTGGGAGCATTTCGTAACCCAAACCACATGACCGTACAAGCAAAAACACCCCAGTTTGTAATGAAAGCTGTTTTAGGTATGTCTTGTTCAGCCATTCTGAGCTGGTTATAACCACTGTAGCCGTCCAAAAAGGAGTACATCTCAGGCCCGGCCACCCTATCAAGCATTGTGTCAAGGAAGGGAAGAGGAAATGGATCAGGTACCATGGCCGCATTCAGCTTCCGGTAATCCACACAGATTTGGAGCTGCTTATTTTTCTTTGGAACAATCACGATCGGAGAGATCCATTCAGCGTGTTCTATTGGTACGATGAATCCCACCTTCAATAACCTATCGAGCTCTGCTTTGACCTGTGCTGCATAATTGGGATTCATGCGATAACTGGATTGTTTGATTGACTTCGCTTCCGGCTTAAGCACGACTCGATGTTGATAGATTCGCGGATCAAGACCCTTCATATCGCGGTAATCCCAGGCAAAAACATCAAAAAGCTCATGCAAGAGTCGGATAAAACCTTCTTGAAAGGCCTCAGACAATCCTGCCTTAATCTTAACAAGACGCGGGTTGCTTTCATCACCCAAATTATAGGTTACTAACTGGTCTTCCAAGACATAGAATTGTCGAGGTTTCACCGGATCGTCGGCTGACTATAAAAGTTTTTGTAGAGTGGCTTCATCCATAGCAACATTATCATCTAAATATGTGTCTCCGGTCACGAGAACAACAGTACAGGCTATCGGACTCTAGTTGTCTACGACAGATTGAAGATCGACAGTACCTAAGGAAATCAGATCTTTATTGTTATTAAAAAACGCTTCTTCTTCATCGTCAGATAAGCCATCCAACATATGGACCCGCTCTGCTACTTAGGGCCTGGCATGAAGCTCATAGGGTTGAATGGCATCTAGTTTGATAACATATTTACGGTGATTATCTTTAAAAGTCAATTCCTGCACTAACCAATCCTGTATAACTTTGGCCTATTTCAACCATGGTTGACCAAAGAGAAGATTATAGTCGAGGCTGGATTCTGGTAGTTCTAAGACTACAAAAGTCATTTTAAACATGGTGCCCTGCAAAGTAATGGGGATGTTCCTTACGAGTCCCACCGGATGGACTGGGGATTGATCTGCCATTCTGACAAAGAGTTGCACAGGCTCTATTTGGGTCCACCCTAACTTCTTACAGAGAGCTGCAGTCGCTATGTTCACACCGGAACCACCATCATTAGCACTTGCGTAATCTTGTGATTTTTATGCCAGATAGTGATTAAGGGTACGGAGTGATCCACCTTAGAGTTAGTTTCCGGTTGTATAGTTGCGGTCGCCGGAGTACTGGGAGATTCAAGACTGATCTGTTGCTGGAATTGTTGCCTAACTCCGGGCACCAAGGTGATTAGTTGCCCCAAAGGAAGTGTAATTGAAGCCTTCGAGAGAATATCCCATACCTGGTCCGTTGGAATTGCACTCTTCATTGGTTCCGATGATGATTCTCCTGTTACTGGAGTAGAGTCTTGTTCATGTGCTTTCCAATTTGGCAGGGGGACCTGTGTCACCGGAATTGGATCGGGGAACACCGTAGGCTCTTTGGCGGTCCATTGACTGGCTTTGGTATACATTCAATGTTGTTCACGGATGCCAGGTTCAAACACCTCAGGTGCGGGTTGCAACTGCTTAACGGATCTTATCTGGACCACTGTTGCTTGCGATTCCACTACGGAGATATAGACCATGTTGGTCATCGGGTTTTGACGCTCTTTCTTTCGTTGGTCGTATTCGGCTGCATCCTTGCAGAAACTCCGGATGTGGCCAAGCTCACCACAAAAATGACATCGTGGTGGAGGTAGAGAAGTATTCTCTGCTGATGTACTGGTCTGCCATCGATTTGTATTGAAGTTGGTATTCCGCTATCCCCGGTAATTTTGGTATCCTTGCGGTTGATTTTTTCGCATCTGCGGTGGTACATAGTGGGTTGCGGGTTGACCTGGTTCTTGTATAATGGCATTTAGAGCTGCTCGTCCCTGCACTTTGGCCTTATATGCACAATTTTCGGTTGAGTGTCCGATGATATTGCAGATGGCGCAATACATCTGATTAAGGGCACAGGTAGCACTAGTGTGCCCGAAATTTTTGCACTTAGTGCAATACATCTGTTTAGCCGGATCATCTGTAATGTTTTTACTGGCCTTCAGCCACTCCAAATGTTCGGTGAATCCTCCAACCTTATGCTCTAGTTGCAGGGCCATCACGATAACAACATCCAGTGTCATAGCTCCCACACAGCAGATGATCATGATTTGTCTTAGCTGTGGGGTCAAACCATTAATAAACCACTGGGTTATAACATCATCCGGTAACTTAGCATGTGCCGGAGGCAATTGTCTTAAATGAGCTCTAAATAATGTGGCATATTCTTGAACAGTCTGGTGTGGCTTCTCCCTGTTGTTCTGCAAGTAATCGAAGATTTTGACAGGATTCTTCTTCAGCCGGAACCTCTGTAAAAACGCATCCCTTACCACCTCATAGGTAACCAAATGATTGAAATCATACTCTGTTAACCATCTTGCTGCTTCATTGACTAATGTTGACTGAAATACGATGGCCTCGTATGTCGGATCGGGTGGATGGTTTTGCACAGCATAACTTATCTCAAAAGTACGCACATGGGCATCAAGGTCGTTGCCTAGGAATCCACCAAACTTTGTGTAAGTTACCCTTGTTGGAACTGGTCGCAATGGAAGGGGCTGTTGCTATTGCTGCTGTTGTTGTTCCTGCTGCTGCTGCTGTTGACCACTCATGGTGCTAGCCGTGGTACCGTGGTTGTCTCCTGAGTTCTGAGGAGGTGTTTCTGGTCCTTCGGAGTCTGTATGGTTAGACTGCTCACTTTCCGGCTTGAAAATAGCGTTTAATCTCTTACGGATCTCCAAATCAAAGAGCCTATCCTCAGCTTGGATATCCCAGGTACGCAAATTTGCCCCGAACAGTGGTGTCCGAAATGAAGATTCACCAGGGAGTATCACACGGTCACCGGAAAACTATAAATTCCCTGCAACTGGGACCGAAGTGTCACTGGAATTTGTCCAACTTTCCCCAAAACAGGGTATTCTTTCCCCGGCAATGATCTCTCTAGGTAACACCACTTTATCCTCGAAAAAGTTTGAATCCTGACCAGATGGTGTCGGGTCAACTGCGCAATGTGTCCCTGTACACACTAAAGTTTCTATACCTTCTGCAGACTGTACCGAAATTACACCGGAACCTACCGGAATTTCCTCCTGTGTCACTGGAATTCTACACGAATCGCTACTAACAGACTCTGTTCCTTCGACAACTGGACTTAACCGGTCTATGCTTCTGCCGACTGGAGGTGTCCCTAACAAATTTGGTACTGTCCAGGGATGGTGGTATCTCCTCTACTTCGGATACGACTTGCCGGACCGAGTAATCCGCATATATCACCTCTGCACCACTTGCGTACTACTCCAACTTACTGATTATTCACAGTTCTGTGCCACTTTCCCACAGACGGCACGAGTGTTAAAATGCGCTTTTACCTTACAGGCATTTTAAGTTCTTTTGGGTTCTTGGGAGTGGTAGAGGGTCTGATAAATCAGAGGCCCTATAACTTGATTTTCCCAATTAACTTATCCAAACTGCAATACGTTAACATTCAACACTCAGTTAATCCGAATTACTATCAAGACTCTGGTTAGTCCTCTCACAGATTTACTGTTCAGACTCAGATTGATACTTTTCAAAGTGTGTCACGTAGCAATTACTGATTATCGTCGCATAGACGTATATCAACAACAGAACCTTATGTGTTAATCACAAATTAATGAAATTAAACAAAGGTAAGGACGACAATACTCAAACTTCTCGAATATTGAACTACGGCTTCTCCACAGACCGCAATCGCCCAGACAGACAGTTTGGCGATCCACTTGTCATTACCTGAGCGTCACCGCAATGCCTTTTTATTAGTTAATAAGTAAATACATCTCTTCACAAAGACCTTTCGGTTTGTGCGGAATAGGAAACCTTTCAGTTGGTGCGGGATAGGAAAATACAGGAACAATGAAAATACAAAATGCCAATCCGGCGGCTTACAGAGCAAAGGTCTCATCAAAATCAATGCCTCTTTCTTGAGCATAACCCTTTGCAACAAGCCTAGCCAAACATATTACTTCATAGCACATTTTCTTCACTTCACCTGAGCTTGCCCTTATTGGGAATACCATCACATGTTCCAACAACTCCTTTTATCCTGTCATGGGAGTTGGTAAGATCATTCTAACTATTACTGATGGTAGTTCTTTTACTTTGTGGGATGCTTTATTTGTGCTAAGGATCAAGAAAAATCTGTTATCAATTTATGTGCTAGCCAAGATTGGCTTGGTTGTGAACAAATATATAGTTCATGATTTGTCAAATGGTTACATGATTATTGCTTCTAGCATTCTATGTCGTGGGCTGTATAAGCTCATAGAGTATGAAAAAACTATGAATGATTTAGCATGAGCAGTACATGATTTTCAGGCCATGTTAGATGCAAAGCTTTGGCATGCATGCTTTGGTCATCTCAATTTTGCTAGTTTGCTACACTTGCAAAAATCTGAAATGGTGTCCTCTTTGCCCAAACTTGATGCACCCGAAAAACATGTCTCGGAAGACTATATGGTGGGAAAAATGGAGCGTTCCTCCTTTCCAAAAGATGGTTCAGTTCGAGCTACTCAAAAATTGTAGCTTGTTCACAGTGATGTCTGTGGTCCTGTGCAGACAACTTCTTTTGGAAACTATCTTTACTTCCTGACTTTTACTGATGATTTTTCCAAGCATGCATGGGTATATCCATTGAAAGAAAATTCCAAAGTGTTCATGTGCTTCAAACAGTTTTTCATTTTGGCTAAAAATCTATCAGCATGTAAAATGGGCACCCTCTATTCTGATTGAGGGGGGGAATATATGTCTTCTAACTTTGATGCATTTCTGGATGAATGTGGGATAAAACAGTAGTGTACAATGCGATATACACCTCAACATAATGGAGTTGTTGAACGGAAGAACATGTCACTCATGGAAATGGCAAGGTGTATGGTCAAGAGTCACGCTTTACCACATAGTTTCTAGTTTGAAGCTATCATGTGTGTAGCATATGTACTTAACAGGTGTCCCACTAAGGCACTACAAACTATCACCCCATATGAGGCTTGGCATGGTTGCAAGCCATCTGTTGCTCATCTGCATGTTTTTTGGTTGTTTGGCTTATGCATTAGTGTATGAACAACATCAGAGGAAATTGGATGATAAAGCAATAAAATCTATTTTTGTTGGGTACAATTTCGAAAGCAAAGGTTATCATCTATATCATCCATATACTAAATGCATTTTGGTTAGCCGTGATCTTGTTTTTGTGGAAGATGCTATTCAACCTTCACTTTCGTGTACAAAAGAGACATATGCTAGCTCCAAAGACATGTATGATACTTTGTTGCCTCTTTTTATAGGTGGAAACTGCTGGTCCTAATGAGGCAACTAGTGCCTTTTTTTGCATCATATTGCTATGCTATGGTTACCTCTAGTCTTTGTGATGAGACTGAGCCTGTTTCATTTGATGAAGCACAAAATTCTAAACATTGGATGGCTTCAATGCAACCTGAATATGATGCTCTCATGAAAAATGGTACCCGGTCCTTATGTGACTTGCCTCCTAGCAAGAAGGCCCTTGGTGCTAAGTGGGTATACAAACTTAAGTGTAAGTCTGATGGAAAAGTTGACAGGTATAAGGCTAGGCTTGTTGCAAAGGGTTATGCTCAGGAAAGAGGCATTGATTTTGATGAGACCTTTGCTCCTACTTGCTGAATGACTACTGTTCATAGCATCTTTGCACTTACAATTCATCATGGTTCGAATGTACATCAGTTCGACATAAAAAAAAAAATGGTGGCTTTCATGAAGAAGTGTATGTTTCTCAGCCCCATGGCTTTGTGTAGAAAGGACATGAAAACCAGGTGTGTAGGTTAAATGATGGAGAGTGTTAATCTCCAAAACAACAAGCTATCCTTGATGTTAGAACACTTCTATATCAAGAATAACTCAAAACTTTGATAAATTTTGGAAGACCAATGCCAAACCATCAAGATTTGCACTAACTGTGAAGAGAGTCACTACACAAAAAGGTCTACTCCACATAATTCACTCGTTCGCTAATCAAATTTGTAAAGTTTTCAATAAACCTCTGTACGAGGTGTCAGCTAATGTTTGGGCACCTTCTCCAAGTTAAATATTCTCAAAAGATTTAGTAGATCTTGAGAAATGATCCAAACAATTTACCTATGTTTAAAACTGTCTTCTTGTATAGTCGACTATGACACCTGCAAATTTTAACGCATGCTTCTCCCAAACTACAACTCGTTTAATCAAATGCTTTTAGCCAGAGATGGCTTACCTTCCAACTTAGATTTTGACTGCTCAGTGTGTAAAAATTTACACTATGCACTGAGATCTGATCAATTCTTTGACCATCGAGATTGCACCTGTTTCTTAAGAGACTCATCACTTCTTCACATACAAATGTTCCTACACATAATTCTCTTAGGTTGTTTACAATTAAGCTCTCAAATCTTAACCATAGAAGCATCAGCTATGGAATTAGACATCTACAAAAGGATTCTTGAAATCATCAAACAGAGAAGGATAACACATCAAAATATCGGGTGCAACTTTTTCTTCTACTCAGAAAACTTTACATCTGAATGATGAGAGAGATCTTCCTCATTTCTAAAATGTCTAATGACTCTTACAACTTCTAATTCTTTACATCTCATGCTCTCTCATACTTGCCCCAACTTTCTACTTGTATATATAGGCATATATGTACAAGCTCATGACCATAACAAAAGTATAAGTGAGCTAGTTACAAGTTTAATGCACATATGTATGCAAGTCTTCATTTCCTGAATATGCACTACCTTCAAACTTCATTTGTTGATCTTCTCTTCATCCTTTGACTTCAACCCTTATTCTAAAGCATCAATTGATGGTTTTCATGCACCAACAGCTCCCCCTCAATCATCATTTGAGGTTTTCTCTATCTTCTTTATAGCTGCCATGTCTTTGAATCTCTATAGCTTTGGTCCATCCAAGCTTTTGGTTAGCATATTTGCAATCTGATCTTTTGTTGAAATAGACTTGAATCTCCTTATCAATCACCTTCTCTCTTAAGAAGTGATACTCAATCTCAATATGTTCAGTCTTGGCATGAAAAACAGGATTAGCAGCTAGATGCAATGAACTCATATTATTTCCATGAATAGTGGGTGTACTCTGAATGATGTCAAAACTCTTCATGAGAGTCTTCAACCATATGAACTCTTTGGAGCTTCAACCATTCCTTTATACTCTGCGTGTGTAGATGATAAAGCAACTGTATGTTGCTTCTTAGAACACCAAGAGATTAGCTTATCTCCCACATAACATAAGTATCCATATGTTGATCTCCTATCATCAGGATCTCTTGCCCAATCTATATCACTATATATCTTGATGTTTGTATCTGATGTAAAACCATAATACAAACCTTCCTTGAGTGTACCCTTAATGTATCTCAACACTCTTTGTCCTACAACCTAATGTTCTTTCCTAGGACAATGCATGAATTGAGACAACACTCCAACTGCATATGACAAATGTGGCCTAGTTAATGTAGCATAGATTAGACTATCAACGAGAATTTGATAGAGCTTCATATCCATGAATTGTTCTCCTCCATATCTGCTCAATTTGTGATTCACCTCCATTGGAGTAGGTGCTACCCTGCAATCTTCCATTTTAAACTTGATCAACAAGTTCTTCAAATATCTTTCTTGTGTTACATTTACTCCATGTTGAGCATATGAGATCTCCATGTCCAAGAAATATGACAAGTCTCCCAAGTCACTAATCTTGAACTCTTTCTCCATTTGCACATGTAAGAATTATATCATCAACATATATGCACATGTAAATGAACCCATCATCACTTGCTTTAACAAGCAAGCTACTATCAGCTTTAGATACTTGGAAACCAAGTTCCTTCAAGAACTTCACAAGTCTATAATTCCATGGCCATGGGGCTTGCTTCAAACCATACAAAGCTCTCTTGAGCTTACGTACATATTTTGAATACCTTTTATCTCTGAACCCTTTTGGTTGCTCCATGAAAACATCATCTAAAATATAATCATTATAAAAAGCATTCTTCATATCTAATTGACATAATCCTCAACCTTTACATGCAGCAATGGCTATGAGTGTCGTGATGGTTGTCATCTTTGCCACATGACTATATGTCTCAACATAATCTATACCATATGTCTGAGCATACCCTTTCACAACAAGTCTAGCTTTATACCTAGACACACTTCCATCTGCATACCTCTTTGTCTTGTAGACCCCTTTGCATCCAATGATAATCTAACTATTTTATTTAGGAACCAAATCCCATGTTTCATTCTCCATCAATGCATCATACTCTTCCTGCATAGCTTTCTCCCAATTTTCCTTACCTTTTTCCTCTTCATATGTAGAAGGGTCTTCATTTGCTTTCACCACGTAAGCATAATCTTTAGTAGTAAAAAAAGAAGTGTCATAGCTATACCTTGTAGGTTGCCATTTGTGTCTTGATGACCTTCTGAGTTCTCCACTCCTTGAAGTTTCTGGTTCATCACATTTTGCATCAAACCTTGGCACTTCTTCAACTTCAACTTGTACTTCATCACCTGCATGATTATTGATTGTACATGTATACCAAGTACCTTGCTCATCAAATCTAACATCCTTTGATACAAGAAATTGCTTTGTGGATGGATGCCACAACCTATAACCCATCTGTTTATCATCATATCCAATGATCACATACTTTTCAGCTTTAGGTTCCAATTTATGCCTCAATTGGGATGGCACATATGCATAAGCCAAACATCCAAATACTTTGCAATGCTCTAAGGTAGGTGTTTTACCCCACCAAGCTTCATATGCTATCATACCCTGCAAAGCTTTACATGGTAACCTATTAACCAAGTATGTAGCTATATTTACAACCTCATCCCACAAATAATTTGGACAATTTTTCTCCTTCATCATTGATCTTGCAAACTCAACAAGATTTCTATTTCTCCTTTTTGCTACACCATTTTATTGAGGAGAGTACCTGCAAGTGACTTCCCTTTTTATACCTGCATTCCATAAGTAATCACTTAACTCATTAGAAAAATACTCTCCCCTTGCATCTGACCTTAGTCTCTTCAACTTTTGACCTGCGATTCTTTCTACATATACATGATAATGTTTAAATGTATTGAGTACCTTTCATTTATCTTTGATCATATATATAGTGATCCACCTGGTAGCATCATCAACATAAATCACATAATATCTTGAACCATTAATACTAAAATCCTTTGATGGTCCACACACATCTGTGTGTACCAATTCAAGCTTCTCTGAATACATAAATCCATGCTTATTGTATGATTGCTTATGAGCCTTACCTAATTGACATGATTCACATCTCCATGTCATGTGATGACCTACAACATTAGGCAATCCAAGCACTGAACCATTGTTAACCATATCCTTAATACCTCTTTATATTGAAATGTCCAAGCCTCTTATGCCAAAGATCTAACTCAGAGATCTTATGCCCTGCATAAGTAAACAAGGCATGACCAACATTACCTTGAATCTTCAATGTGAAGATTCTTCCTTTTTTCTTCCCTGAAACAATTTGTTTAAACCCATTGCTAGGGTCTTCCACAAAAACTCCATCATTAGTGAACCTTACTTCATAACCTTTTTTATTAATGTACCCTACATATATCAGATTCTTTGGAATTGTAGGAACATACAAGACCTTACTCAGAAGAGTACTTCCATCCTTGGTCTTCACTGATCCAATTGAATTTACATTGTGATTTATATTATCACCTATTTGAACTACATGATTAGTTACCTTATTCTCCAAATCAGTCATCAAAGCTATATTACCACTCAGGTGATTGCTACACCCTGAGTGAATGTAGAAGACTCTTTGGTCTTCACTTTGTCTTTCACAAGTTGCATTCATAATAAAAGTTGAATCCTCCTTCTGATCTGAAGCATAACTGTAGTAGGTATTGTTGTAGGATTGACTTTGGAATCCTCTACCTGCATTTCTTCCAAAGTAACCTCTACTACCTCTTCCTTTGAAATTACCTCTTTGATTTCTACCACCTCTTTCTCTTGAATTAAAGTTCTAACTATATCCTCCATTATTCTGATTATTGTGCCAACAATCGTGAGCTAAATGATTTGTCTTACCACAAATCCAACAAGCTTTGGCTCCATCTTTATTGCTTCTGCCTCTTCCTCTACGTTTGCCATCTCCTCTTCCTCTTAGGAAGTTAGCTTGGCTAGTTGTTCCTTCTTCTTCATTTAATTTTTGTTTACCTTTGCTATTTTTCTTCTTGTCCTTTGAATACATTGCTTGACCTGTACTCTTATCAATATCACCTTTCACATCCTGCTCAAAAGTTAGCATATGTCCTAGCAACTGATTTCAATCAGGTGCGAAATGATCTAGTGACAATTTAGTAGACAAAATGAATGGCTTCCATTTCTCATCTCCTCTCAAACTTGTGGGGACTTTCCTTACCAATTTATCTTCCTCAATATCTTCATCAACTGCTCCTAATGCATCTGCAATGTCCTTCATCCTTGTTACATAAGAAGAAATGGATTGAGAAGCTTTATTTTTTAATCTAGTGAACTCTGCCCATAAAGATGCCTTCCTTGACTTTGTAGTATTTTGGAAATGCTGCTCCAAAGAATTCCATATGTCAGTTGCACTTTCAAGTCCTCTAATATGAGGTAGCAAGTAGTCATTGACTCCCATGTAGATGATGCTCCTTGCTTGAGCATCCTTCTTCATCCAAGTCTTCGAATTTGAGAGGTCATTCCTTGTTGGAACACTAGGATCTCTGAATTCTGGTTTTTCTTTTTCACCTGTGATATAACCTATCAGGCCTTTTCTCATGAGATGAGCTTCCATCCTCATTGACCAAGCTGGATAGTTTTTTCTATCCAATTTTTCTATCTAAAGAGAATCTCCCATCCTTTCTTCACCTGTGTATTAAATTCTTCAAGCTTTATAAGGAATAAGTGTACCTTTACTTCAAATGAAGTTCCTTTTGATCTTCTTGATAGCTTTAGGCCTCCTTCTCAAGCTTTCCCTTTAAGCTTTCACCTTTTGAGCCTTCAAATGTTGATTTCTATATGATTGAAGAAGTCGGGGTCCTCCTTTCTTCTATTTTGACGATTCTTGCTCTAATACCATTGATGGAGAGTGTTAATCTCCTAAATAACAAGATATCCTTGATGTTAGAACACTTCTATATCAAGAATAATTTAAAAAATTGATCAATTTAGGAAGACCAATGCAAACCATCAAGATTTGCACTAACTGTGAAGAGAGTCACTACACAAAAACGTCTACTGCACATAATTCACTCATTGCCTAATCAAATGTGTAAAATTTTCAATAAAACTTTGCATGAGGTGTTGTCTAATGTTTGCACACCTTCTCCAAGTTAAATCTTGTCAAAAGATTTAGTAGATCTTGAGAAATGATCCAAACAATTTACCTATGTCTGAAATTGTCTTCCTATATAGTCAACTTTGACACCTGCAACTTCTAGTGCATGGTTCTCCCAAACTACAACCCGTTTAATCAAATGCTTTTAGCCATAGATGGCTTAAAAATGTTCCTACACATAATTCTCTCAGCCTTTTTACAAATAAGCTCTCAAATCTTACCCATAGAAGCATTAACTATGGAATTAGACATCTACATTAAAAGGATTCTTGAAATGATCAAACACAGAAGGAGAACACAACAAAATATCGGGCACAACTTTTTCTTCTACTCAGAAAACTTTACATTTGAATGATGAGAGAGATCTCCCTCATTTCTAAAACGTCTAATGACTCTTACAACTTCTAATTCTTTAGATCTCATGCTCTCTCATACTTGCCCCGACTTTCTACTCTAGCATTTGGACTGCCATTGGGACATATTGAAGGTAGATTTGAAGTTCCACCTCACCCAAACAAGGGGTTTCCACACCTCCCAATCCTATGAGATAGGATTCCATGGAATTAATGTTCAATTGTAGATCTTGGCAGTATGAGAATCTAATTGCACTATTTGCTACCCCTGAGTGAATCAGCGCTCTCATAGTCCTTACATTTTTTCCTTGTCCTACCTCTACGGTCACAAATGGATGTTGGTTGATTATTTGAGAAGAAATCACACTGGATGTCTGGCACATGGTCATGTGATATCTTGGGGCATTGGGATTGACATCTAGGCCTAGTCACCTTAACTTATTTTGCCTAATGCGCTCTCTAGCCTCTACTTGTGCTTCTTCTCTAACCCCTAACTCTTCTTCTTTTCACTTCTTGGTTGTGTTGAGTCTCATTCATATATCCTCTATAAGTGGTCCTTGATATAGCTTGACTGAGCATCCACTAATATAGCTTGGAAATATGTCACCTTCTAGAGTGGCCAATTGAACTACATCGCTGGTGGAAATTCTATTAATGACCATGGGTCCATATCCTTATTTTTCCAATTTATGTGCATGTTGTTTTAGTGTATAAACCAACACTAGGTCTCCCTCTTTCAATCCTTTATCCTTGATGTGTGCATCAAAGTATGTCTTTTGTGTTTTCTTTGCAGCATAGATGCTTGCTGCCACTCGTAGCCTAGTCTCACCTAAGCATTCAAGATCGAATATCCTCGAGAATGACTCATGCCTATTCCACTTGTGCTCTTGTGCTACTTTCAAAGTCGAGATCAAGAAGTGTAATGGTAACACAACATTCTGTCCAAAGACCATATGAAATGGGGTGGAATTTAGTACCATTTTGTAGGCAACTTGGTAACCCCAAAGAGCATGAACAACTTGCTTATCCCAATCAGAGAATTTATTATTTAGTAGTTTCTTTAATACATTACATAGGATCTTGTTTGTGCTCTTGGATTGTCTATTAGCTTGTGGATGATAAGGGGCATACATCTTATGTATCACTAGGAATTCTTGGAGAAGGTTTTCAATTACTCTGTTTAAGAATTATGTACCTCTATCACTTATTGACTCTATTGGTAACCCATATCTAGTGAACATATTTGAGAACTTAGCCGTTATTTGAGCATCATTCTTTGTCGTGGCTTTGATTTCTATCCACTTTGTAAGGTAATTTATGGCTACAATAATGTACTGTGCATGGAAGATTCTAGCTAGGGGACTAATAGGACCTACAAAGTCTATACCCCACTTCTAGAATGCATGACCTCCCATCATTGGCCTCAAAGGCATCCCATCTTTTCTTGTCGGATATTGTGCACGTTGGCATATGTCACATTTCTTCACATAGGTATGTGCATCCATATGAAGAGTTGGCCACCAAAGTCGTGAGAATAGAATTCTCTTAATTACTCGGTCATGCCCTGAAGTGTCCTCTTCCATATACGTTGTCTCCTACTAAGGTGTAGTTGTGAGCCTCTTGCTCCATGCTCCCTTTTCTTGTTAAACTAGGTTTACTAGGTAGTGTTCCCAATTTCATAAATTCTACTAATGGAGCACTTCACTCTGGAATTTATGATACATGATAAAGGGTGTCATACTCCACTAGGGGCCTCTCTTGGCACATTGGATAGTTCTTCATCCACTCATGTATTTCTTTGTCCATACAAGGCCAATACACTCCTAAATATTTTAGATTCTGCAATATCCATTGTTTAGAATAGTGATTTCCTAGAAATCCTTCCTAGGCTTGTTGCAATGAGCTGCTATGTTCATCCTCATGGGCACAACAAACTAATACACCCTCTACATCTTCTTTGTACATACATGTGGGCTATATTTGATATTTTTGTGAGTTTACAATTTCTTCTTTGTTTGTTTTCACATTCATATTTGCCGGTCTGGAGGTTAGGAGACGTACCAACTTATTTTTCGCATTTAGGAACAACTTCTAAATTAAACAAATAAGCATCAGGCAATTCATCAATCACACCTTGTGATGACTCTTCTGCAATGATGTGAGAAAGGTAATCTACCCTTAGGTGGGTCCTTCCTATCCTAACTGCCACTTCAAAGTCATAGTCCATTAGTAAGAGGAACCATCTTACTAAGCATCCTGTGTTGCAAGGTTTATTGACCAAATATAATAAATCTTGATGATTAGTGAAAAATTTGAACTTGTTGGCCAGTACATATTGTCTAAACTTCTTCACAACGTATACCATGCCTAAGCCTTCCTTTGATGGAGAAGGTGAATACATGTAGAATGAGTTCAACGACTTCCTTAAAAGTCATGGAATTCAATGACAATTTTCATGTAGGTACACAATAGAATGGCATTGCTGAATGCAGAAGTACACATATTGTAGAAATAGCAAGAGCCTTAATGGGTGAGAAGAATATGTCTCATTGTTATTGGGCAAAAGTTGTGCGCACTGTTGTATACATCATGAATAGAACTCCGATTGCTGCTATACTTCAAGTTACACCTGAAGAAAAGTTCAGAGGTAAAAAGCCAAACTTATCACATATGAAAGAAGTTGGTTGTATTGAATATATACATGTTCCAAATGAGTTAAGGACGAATCTTGATCCAAAGGTAGAAAAATGTACCTTCAATGGGTAATCCCTTGAACAAAAGGGGTATAAATGTTATAACCCACTCACATGATAGGTGAGGGTAAGCAGAGATGTGGCGTTTGATGAAATGTCAAGCTTCTATGCAGATGCCAAAGATGGACTTGATCTTGAACCAACTGAAAAAGGAAATGTTGAGAAATCAAGTGTAAAATCTTAGTTTTGATTGCATGAGATGCATCACCAAGCAATACTTAAAACTCAAATCCATGGAGTGGAAGATTGTGTGGAAATTTCTATCTAGCAAATTCATCAACTACATCAAAGAAAGGTAAAGAAAAGTTTTCTGCTGGTAACAAAACATCTACAGGTTTTGAAGACATTGATGGAGATTCAAGCGATTCAAAAAAGATCCTTGATGAGGAACTTGGATTGCCCTCTATGAAGACTCGAGGAGTTAGAAAGGCACATGCATATGATACAAGGAGAAGTGGCCCAGGACCAACACAATCTGGGAGGATGCAGAATTTTGTGGAATGATCAGCCAGTCGATTATGCCAGGTAAACATTGAGTTCTTTTAAATAACTAGAGATTCACCTTCCGAGGTATCTTGCATATCTATGTTTAAGAAATGAGGGCCATCGTTTGCTATTCCTTTCCCTTTTTCAATCGCAGTGCGGAGAGGGGAGTCATTGAGCATACCTTGGTTGAAGTTGTAGTCCAAATGCTCGTTACCTTGGTCATTGGGGTGGTCAGAGACAAGTAATGGGGAAGTGGACGTGTCGAATATCGAAGCCTCTATCTCGAAAACAGATATCTCTGGAGCTCTGGCCATGTCCGCATAGGACCTGATCGAGGAAGATCCACACCCATTGGTAACAATGTCCATCAGCGACAGGCTCCCCCCCTCCCTAGGGGCAGAGGATAGGAGACAACTCTTTGATGGAGGGTGAAAGCCCAACAATCTTCCACAACGAGGACACAAGCTTTAGCACATGCCGCACCGAGCTCGAACAATAGCTGAGACCCCCCTTTGATATTGGAGGGGGAGAGCCTGACACAAAACTCATAGTGAGGGAGAGAGCCCAAACCCTAGCCCGCTCGAAAAAATTACAATACTAGATATCCACATCTTCATCATCATGACTCTGAAGGACCATATTTTTCTACCTCGGCTTCATGAGTATTTTTTTGAAGTCCAAGGTTGGGCGTCAAATTTAGGCACTCCGAGTCTAGTAAGCGTACATAAATGGAGCATATCTATTTTATCATATGGGCATTGGGAATACGTAGGTCGAACGTCAACACTGCATTTGTGCACCGTTTTCCCGGGACTGAATGACAGTCCCATTGTCCCCCCTCCTCCCCCCCCCCCCCATTCAAGCAAGGCCCTCCTTGCCCCCCCCCCCTTCAAGCAAGGCACCCCCTTGCCCTCCCGTCGTCCCCCCGCTATCCACCGTTGGCGCCGCGCTACCCGCCGCCGTCCCCGCGCTATCCGCCGTCACCTTCGCGCTATCCGCCGTCCGCCCCCCTTACCCGCCCAGCAACTCCGAACCCCGTTTAACCGGTGAACCTCTCCCCTCGCTGCTAGGTGCCCGCGTGCCCTAGACTCCCTCCTCTTAGTCTCTCTCTCCCTCTCGAGTTGCCGCCGGTTGGCTCCACGCCACCATGGCCAGCGAACACGACGTTGGCACGGCCGGTCTAACTTCGGGGACGGAACGCGCCAAAAACGTGACTGAACGGCGCCGACGTCACAAGGCCCAACGGGCTGCCTTAGAAGAGGAACTCAACCGCCTTCTCTTGGTGAACGCCGAGCTACATGAACGGCTCCAGGAGGCCGAAATCAACGCCGAGATCCACATCCAACCCGAATCCGATCAAGCTCCACCACGTCCTGATGCTGTCCACGATCGCATAGATAGACTCGAGGACACCCTCTCTAGATTAACTACCCTAGTAGAATCCCATCTCTTAGCCAAAGACCAATCTCAACCCCAACCACAACCGCAATCAAGCACCCAACCGGCACCCCAACCTACCCCGACATATACATCCCAACAGCCACCAACTCCTTTAAACCCAACCCCGATCACTCAAATGCAACCGGTGGACATCGACGACCCGGACTCCTTCCGCTTCTTCAAACCTAACCCCCCCGACAAGTACCGAGGCGGCCGAAGCTCCATTGCCGTCAACCGATGGATCGAAGGTATGGAAAGCTATCTCCAGATGCTCCGGGTTGGCCGCAACCATTGGACGCACATCGCCGGCCAATTCTTACAAGATGAAGCCTTAGCATGGTACATGGTGGAACATAAGAAGTAAGCCTGGCCCTCATGGGATCATTTCACGGTGGCCATCGTCGAATACTTTGTACCTCGCAACGAAGCGTTCCAAGCACGTGACGAATGGCGCAACCTCCGTCAAGACAAGTTCATCGGGCCTTATGTATCACAATATCGCAGGCTCATGCTTCGCATCAACGACATGGCTGAAATTGATCGCCTACACGGCTTCCTTTATGGGTGCTCCCCGTACTACCGCAAAGAAGTGGAGAAGCAAGACCCCCAAACTTGGGAGGACGCAGTGCGCATCGCCGAACGACTCAATGACGCTTACTCCAACCGGCTGGCTCGTTCAACCGACGGAAACCAAGCTACCCGCAAAGACTCAACCTCCAACAAATAGCAAACCTCCACATACTGAAGATCATCCGAACAACAACGTGGTCAAAGTTACAAAGCCCTCCCAGCCCCACCAGATAACCGTTCAAGATCCCCTAACCGAAGCAACCAAACCCGACGTGACCCCCGGCCGGTGTGCAAACAGTGCCAAGGCAGTCACCCGCATCCAGATTCTGGACGCTTATCTCATCTACTGAATGACCGTTACCCGCGTATTGGAATTAGGCAGGCCGACCACGGACTGTTCGGCTTACCATCAGAAAACATTGCAGACGTCATCCAGTCGCTGGAGTAGCACTGCAGAGTGGTCTTGAGGCATTACTCAAAGTTCTAAAAGACGCGGCCATCAAGAGTATCTGGTGCAAGAAGCATTGTAAAGCTCTTGAAAGAGACCTGGTATCCAATAAAGCCATCTTCCTTAAACTCAGCTCTCACTTCGCATCCCAGAGAGTGGATGCTGCTTTGCGGTCTCATTGTGACGAGCTTTGCAAGACACTCGAACGGGGAGAACACCTTGTAAAATGCTGCATACGAAAAGCACACTGGTACCATCCTTTCCGCAGGCTTCAGTACAGCAATCAATTGGTCGTCCTAAGGAAGAATCTAGTCACAAAACTTATGTTCTTTTGCAATCAGTGTGCTTTTCTATACGCTGCGGAGAGAGTTACCCACACTGACGCAGAAATTTTCAGACTCGGAGTTCAGATGGAAGAAATCCTCAAAGGAATCCAAAGGATTGAAGAACTCATAAACTCGAGCTGCGCGCCTTGTGCGCATACGCAGGGTTCTTTCGCGGAAGGAATACCGCTGGTGGGCCTTGATGAAATATTAGAAAAGCTTAAGAACATTCTTCTGAAGCCCGGAATTGATCAGGAAGATCCGTCGATGGTGGCTGCAGTGGAGGGCATTGCTGCAACACAGAAGAATACATTCGTTCGTGAATGCAAGGGGATCCCCGAATAAAAGGTGATCACAAGTCCGAACATCAAACCCCCTCATCTAGA